>JAJHSJ010000002.1:30275999-30630683 GCA_021015155.1 Magnolia officinalis
AATGTTTCCTTCTTTCTTCTGTTACCTTATGTATTTTCTTTCAGCCTTGTACTCGAAAAGCTCAAATTTTTAGTGGATTTTCTAACGTGCCCCTTTGTTATTTCTGATATTTACTTGTTGTGATCTTGGGTATGCTCGTATTGGAATGGATATATGATTATGAAAATCCTCCTTGTAGGATCCCTGGATCGGAACCTGCTTCAGGAGCCGACAATGGGGTACTACGGAGGCTGTTGCGGCCAGAACCGGCTATCAGGTTCCTTGTCAGTCCAGTTACCGAGTCTGGGGCGTGACAAGATCTTAAGTACAACCACAAGAAAAAAAGATGAACAAAGACAAGTTATGATAAGACAACATAATTTTGTCCACATAAAAAAACAAAAAGAAAGTAATAAAACATAAAATAGAAAGAATAAACAACATTGACTCCAACAAATTCATGTCCAAATAAAAATAAAAGAAAAATGAATATAATATGAAACGCTTGGATCCTATTTGGTACACCTAAAAATGAGTTCATATCAAATTACAGTTAACATGAACTTATTATGGATAGAGCAACATCTCTAATAGAGAACTCATTTTTACAAGTCTACCAAACAAGGCCTTAAAATTCCTTGAAATAACAATTAGAGATGTAAGAAATCACATCTAAAGTTGAGGAGAAAAAAACAATATGAAGCTTTTATCCGGAAGCGGACAATGAAGCAACAATTTAAATATGTTGGGGGCCTAAAACCACAACCAAACTGGAATACCAACTAAGCTGAGTAACAAACATAGGGTGTTCAATATTAACTAGAATTTCACAAATTTGCAATCGAATGCTTCTGTACATAAGGATGTTCTAATTCACACGATACAATGCATTTTCATACAACAAAATGAAACACCCATTGAGATATCACTACACCAAAATCGCCAAACTAGAATGGTTGGCATTTTGGTTCAGAAGCGGCTTTAAGCCGTTCCTGATTTGAAACGGTAATCAACCGTACTGGAATAGCTGTTGTTGTACGTTGTTGCTTTCACTGTTTTGTTGGTGTGTCCCGATTGAGTATTGGATCCTCTTATTTCTTACCATTATAGTTTATTGTATTATTTTGAAACAGATGGACGGAATGGATTCTATTAGAACCCTCTAAGTGGACCCCACATGGTCCGAGAGACATTTATGTAAATCTGCCACAGACTACTGAACTACTTCATCACCAAAAAGTCCTAAACCCCTCCAAAACGCCCAAAATGCTGAAACGCTCTCCCGATCTCCCTCTCCCTCTCTTAATCTCCATCTCCCTCTCTCCCATCTCAACCTTCTCTCTCAATCTCCCTCTCACTCTACCTCCCTCTCTTTCGATCTTCCTCTCCCGATCTCAACCCTCTCTCTCGATCTCCCTCTCCCGATCTCAACCCTCTCGATCTCCCTCTCCCTGCAACATCCACCATTCCACGACAGTCCCCACACATGGGGTATCTGATATTGTAGAAGCAGTAGCAGCAGATCCATATGGGGTGTGTGATCTGTCGTCAGACTGAAGGGAGGGAGTGAGTGCAGCGGCAGCAGCAGCAACGTGCAGACAGGTACATCAGCAACGCACACTTTCTTTCTCTGTCTCTTTCTGATTCGTTTCTGCCCTAAATCATTTTGGAAGTATGGAAGCTCCAGGGGGCCACATTTGGGGGAAAAAAAAAGACAGGTAGAAATCCAATTTCTTTTATTCTTTCTTGCTGGAAATACTTAAGCTCAAGATTACAACACCAAATCGACCATATCTTGTTAGATTTCTAGTCAATTGATGTTGTTTGTATAATTGTTCTTATATTATATATATATATAATATATATATATATATATATATGTAATCTTCCTATTTTTTACATAAAATTTAGCAAAATTCTCTTCTTCTTCTTCTTCTTTTTTGTGGACTCTAGATTTACATATGTTAGATGAGATTTTTTTCATCTCATTTTCTACTTTCTCAGTATTGCTTAATTTTGGGTATTTCCTGTTTAAATAGTGCCAGTTGTAAATTTTCAACAAAATTCAATTTTTTTTTTCTTTTTTGTTTTGAGCATCGATGGTTAGAATACATGTAGACTCGTTGCATTAAATCAGATTTTTTTTTCATCTCATTTTTCTATTTTTCATCACTTTTTATTTTCAGCTATTTTCTGGAATGAATAATGTTAGTCTAATTTCCAGCAAAATTCAATCTTTTTCTTTAGTATTGATGGTTGGAATACATGTAGACTCTTTACACCTTCTACACATGCATGCATTAAATCAGATTTTTGCCATCTCATTTTCTACTTTTTTAATTTTTCTTATTTTCTGCTATTTTTTAGAATGCCAGTTCTAAATTTTCAACAAAATTCATTTTTTTTTTTCTTTTGTTTTGAGTGTGGATGATTGAAATACATGTAGACTTTTACATTTACATCACCTTTTTTTTTTTAAATCTCATTTTTATTTTTTATAAGTTTTCTTTATTTTTGGCTGTTTTCTGAAATAGATGGTGTCAGTTTTAAATTTTTCTTTTTCTTTTTCTTTTTTCTTTTTTTTTTTCTTGTAATTCGTTGGGGTGAATGATGTTAATACTTAGGAATACGCATCAGTGGAATGGTGGCCATTGATTGCATAAATTTGGGGGCGATTTAGGGGCATTCGATTGGTCTGCAAATCATCAAACACGCCGAAAGAGCATTCTTACCAAAAAGTGGACCGTAACACCATCATAAACATGTTCAAAATCAGAAAATAACACATTTAGAACCCTCTAAATATTTGAGATTTCCAAGGATGTTCCATGGCGAATCTCTCGTAAGACTAAAATCACTCTTAAAAAGAAAAGTTAGAATGCCTCTCTGGCTATGGTATCTTTGTGTTTCCTTCTGACTATGTTTCTGTTGTAGTGTTTCACTTTTGTTGTTTCTATTTTCTATGATAGCCTCTTTGAGGAGTAGCAAGACTTTTTCTGTTTCCGCCATCACTACCTTTGTTCCTTTCAGTTTTTCTTTAACGAAATTTATCGTCTTTCAAAAAAAAAGAAAATTGTCCTCATGTTTTCCCCACTACAGCCAGTAATTGTGTTTACTGGTATGCAGGAGGAGCTTGTGTCTTTTACGAAATTAGCTTGCTCCATATTTTGGTCTAGCCCTAACATAAATGATGTGATTCTACCAAGTTCCATAAAAGTAAAGTTAGGAGGCCCAAGTCAATGTCGGTTGGCTTCTTCAACAGCTACTGTTGTGTTGCAAGCTGTATGTTTCTTTTCCTTTTGTTAATCTCTATCTGAATTAATTGCATGTTATGATCTGAGCATGACAAATTCATTGTATTTGTACTTGTCTTCATGAGATACTATAAAGAAATTGGACCATCTCTTATGTTATATTATCTGATAAGTCGAGGCCTTGATACTAGTACATCCATCTCTATCGAGGGTATTTTGGAGGGGGTGACCTTTGCAAATGTGATAAATTCATTCTAGAGCATCATGATCATAATCTGAAGACATGGTAATGCAGGGGCATTTTCACACTGGGCTCGAGTGGGGTCGCCTGTTGGATGCGGGGACACACTCGGGGTGGGCGGCCCATGTGATTTGGAGCCCACGAAGGGGGTTCGGCCGAGGTCCTAACCCATGATATGTGGGGCCTGGGCTATGAGATAAAGGGATTAATTAGCCATACTCTAACAGTTCGAGCTTTTAGAGCAAGTGGTTGATTGTCCTGCATCAAATTGGTATCAGAGCGGGAGGTCTCGTGTTCGAGACTCCTCACCGGGGGTGATTAATGCAGGGGCATTTTCACACTGGGCTCGAGTGGGGTCGCCTGTTGGATGCAGGGGCACACTCGGGGTGGGTGACCCATGCGATTTGGGGTCCACGGGGGAGGTCTCGTGTTCGAGACTCCTTACCAGGGGTGAGTAATGCGCATTTCACACCGGGCTCGAGTGGAGTAGCCCGTGGGATGCGGGACACACTCGGGGTGGGCGGCCCATGTGATTTGGAGCCCACGAAGGGGGTTCGGCCGAGGTCCTAACCCATGATATGTGGGGCCTGGGCTATGAGATAAAGGGATTAATTAGCCATACTCTAACAGTTCGAGCTTTTAGAGCAAGTGGTTGATTGTCCTGCATCACATGGCCATCGGTGTAACTGTTCTTGTTTGGTTTAAGATTATTGTTGCACCATATATTAATCTTTATTCCAGCTTTTCTTCTTTATTTCCACTCAATTTTAGCAGATGGAATTACGTATGACATTTTTTACTCTAAATTCTTCTAATAAATCAACATCTTTTGTAGGAAAATGATTTCCATAATGGATCATAAAATCCTTTGACCTGGCTGGTAATATCACTGCAGATAAATCAAAGCTTCTCTAGAAAATTAATCTTGGTGTCAAATCCTTCATGTGGTTGAACAGATTTTGTCGGTAAAGATGCTTGCCTCCATCTCATCATGGTGTGCACATTTAAAAATTGATGTTTCCCTCAATGATGCCTTTACTTTCTTATGGAATTTCTCATGGAAAGTTATTTCGTCTCCATCATATGATTCAGAGGTATGTTCAACTATATATGGGATTTTGTCATGTCGATGTGATTTTGAAGACTGAATTTCCATGATTGCTATAATTTTTCATGACCTTCATTCATTGATTGATTTTTGGTCGAGCTATCAACACTGATTGATTTTTGCTTTGCTATGTCCCAAAGTAAACCAGAGCAAAAATTCGCCTAGCAGCCTATGAAGTGTTAGTGCCTGTTTTGAAAGAATTGTATACTGCTTTCTGTCCATTGGCTTTTGATATGATAATGACCCACAATAAATCAGCAATTACAAATGGAGGAGTCTGCTGGTCTTTGAATATTTACTATTGTCACTGCTCTCCATTGTTTACATGTGATTAGATTTTGGTAACTAGGTCTCTATTTGTGGATATTGTTTTACGAAGATGTATGGGAGAAGGGGAGCTCGACTTGTGAGAGAATTATCATGTGGTGAAACCGGACAGCTTATAGCTTTCAATGTAAGTTCCCTTGATCTGAGATGGTAGGTTTTAGTACTACCAATTTTCCTGTACTGCAACATTTTGTAGAAGAATGAGGTTTTCTTGGTCTGTTACATGGAACACTTTGTTGTTTCCTTTTGCTCTCTAGCAATAATGTCCATTGAAATTGAGAAAGTGTTTTGGGTCTATCATGCCTTTTCAAATTCCTTCCTTCCATGAACTGCTACTTAACCATGAGTTGGGTGGTTGTTGCATTTTTTAACATTCTTTGAAGTATCATTGCTTGAAACCAAAGTCTAGCACTTTGGATTTGGACTTCACTCGTTGATTTTGTTTCTGTTGACTTGATGGTGTATTAAGAGACTGCAGCTGACTAGAACTGTAGAGTCTATAGGTAAGGCATATAGATACATTTATATGCTTACGATACTATACCAGTGTTGGCACTATATTATATTGATATTGGTGTTGTATACTTCACGGGTTCTTGTGTGATACAATTTAACTGTATCCTATTATATTAAGTTCATTATTTCTGAAATCCTAGTATATATTTTCTCATGGTACTAACATTGATAAATTGCGACTATGCTGCAGTGAAACTTTTCCAAGTGGTTGCTTAATGTTAGACTTTGCTCTAGGTGGGGGGTCTTCCCAAAGGCAGAATTGTTGAGGTAATTTCTCTCATAATTGTTTGAGCAGTCATGTAAATATGAAACTTTTCATCTTTCAGTTTTTGACACCTTGCTTGCCTTCCATTGTTGAGGTAATTTCTCTCATAATTGTTTGAGCAGTCATGTAAATATGAAACTTTTCATCTTTCGTTTTTGACACCTTGCTTGCCTTCCATTCTTCAGATAATACATGTGGTTTGTCTATTGTTTTTACCAGCTGTAGTATGATCTTTCTTTCTTTTTGGGTTATTATATGTTAACAGGGCCATAGTAGAACCAGGGATTTGGACAGTGAAGAACTGTTGGAGCAGTTGCCTGCCCTACAACAGCTCTTATATCATCTTATTGGTTGCTGGGTAGCTTTCATTTTCATGGGACATCTTGACCTTATATAGAATTGATGAGAATGATTACTTTAGACTCGCATTGAATTTGAGCTAATATCTTGATGTGGGAACAGTTCATTCATTTATTTATTTTTTCATTTTTCTTGAAGATAATGCTGATGTTGGGTAATGATTTTGCAGCCAGGAGCGGCTGTTGGCAATTGTGTCGTATAGTATGCCCTGGCTTTGGTATGTCTACTTATATTAATATATGATGATTCTATTTTGTTTCTGGGTGCAATCTTGGTTGTCATTTGACCTCTCCGCATACCTGTCTTCTGTAGTTTCTCATGATGATAGTTCCACAAATGCCTTGGCTACAGGCTAGTGAAAGAAGGGTTGGGTAGGAATGATTTGTTTACTGCTGCAAATGCTTTAGTTGTCTGTGTGCAGAGTCCTATTTTGCTGTGTATTGTCTACTGTTTTGTTGTATTAGCTTTTTCTTAAATCCTCCATTCATTAAAAAAGAAAACATGGGAAAAAACAGAGAAAAAAGAAGGGAGTGCTTTTACCACACACACACACACACACACACACACACACACATATATATATACTTAACACTTGACTGCTAATGCACCATTGTTGTTATGGCTGGCAGGTTCTTGGCATGGAAAGGCTAAAGATGGAGTCGCAAGCACATGGATTAAAGTGCAAGGGCACCTTGCAAGAGCGTGCCGCAAAGCTTTTCCTTCTGAAGACAACCCCTGTTGAGAAGCTGCCCAAGAAGCTGTTGGCCAAGTCAAAAGGAGGCAATGGAAATAAAGTTTTTTTTTTTTTTAAATTTTTTGTTGCCTAATAAAATTGTCACCTTTCAAAAAAAAAAAAAAAAAAACTGTCATGTGGGCCAGAATGTTAGAAACTAGTAGACAGCTTAGAAAAACTTGCCAAGTTTTTTTTCCCTGTAACTTTCCATTTGTTTCATAAACTGTGGCCCACATGATCAATCTAGTAGCCTTGAATTTGGGTGAGGGCATCATACCTTGTGGGATCCACCTGATGATCGGCTTGATCTCATATGTGTCCCGTGCTGGTACACGTGTTTAGACGAGCTGCCTTATACACGTGTGTGAGCTTAGCAAAGCTTGCAGATCTAGAAGAATAATGTTGTAGAAATGCTGCTTCCATTTTTCTTTTTCCTATGTGAATGAATTACAATCAGCGCACTAACAGCCTGGAATTTCAAGAAAGGGATTAGAATTGCTCCTACCACACGGTACTTCACTCATCCATTGGTATGTTTGCAAGCAAATGCAAAGAAGGATGCTTTTCAAATTTGTATATTCGTGTCTTGCCAAAAGTACATGGTGGTTGTTTTAGTAATGCATTTCCATATTTTACTTGTGTAGATATCTAACCTTTTTTTGGTCCTTGAGTGATATACTTGGCGGCTTGCTTTTGCAATCTCCATCTGTGGATGACTTTGATCAAAGAGAAATATTTTGCCTCTATCTTTTTGCTGGAAATACCAAGAATAGAAAGGTGTGTTCACATAGGTCCACTGCCTTTTTTCCTTTTCCTTTTTCAATTCATTTTTTCAATGTTCTATTTTATCCAATTATCTGTCTAATTGTGTATTTGTGATGGTTTCTTCTAAACTAGTTAATGTATGACTTCTTACTTTATTGTGGTTGTATTTTGTTGGGTCACAATTTATGGATTCTGTTCATATTAGAAGCCATGTTCTGAAAATTTGAAGATTAGTAGTTTTTTTGCAGTCCTTTTCGCCTAGAGATCCTTAGATTTAGCTTTTCTCAATGTACATTCTCCGCTTCCTGAAACAAAGATAGAAGGAAAAACCTTTATAGTTCTTATTGCAGAATGTTTGAAAGCAAACATCAGTTTGATGTGGATAGAGGTGGCTCTTTTGATGAATTGGTTTCAGGACTTAAGGTGAATCTCTTGAAGAGTGAGATGTACTTGCAACATCAGCAGAATAGCTGCTTGATTGCACTGCGTCACAGAAAACTTGGTTGGTTGTTATTTTTTGGGAGTCAATGTGCTTTATTCTTCACTTGATCCTTCAAATCTCTTTTCATACTTGTTTCAGCCTCCATTGTGGGAGCGGTACCAGCAGCAACTAAAAGACTGGGAATTGGCAATGAACAGAACACATAACTATTCCAATGGGTGCAAGGAGAAGGCGGTGCTGGCTGAGAAGCCCTAGAGTTCCTGTCAGTCTGATCTCTGATCTGGTGGGACCCACTAGGTCGTGATTGGTTCTATATCCGTCAGGCTCGGAGATCCTAATAATCAAGATGATGTGTCGGCTGTGGCTCTCGAACGATGCACCGGTGACCTCCAAATTCTGAGACAGAATATTGTTCCAGAGAAGCCCGTGAAAACGGACCCCATTCAAAGTGGGGCCAACCGGTCGACGGTGAAGCTCTGGAGGCCAGTGAGTCGGCAGGAATTTGGAGGCCCGACTGCAGATCACATTGATAAAAGAGAAGAAGCTGGACTCAATGAAGCTTCTGGTGAGGCTGCCGTTCGAGCTTTGTCAGATGAGAGGTCTCTGGCTCAGTGTGCAATAGGTGATGATAGTTCCTTCCGATGCAAGGACTCTTCAACAGTGTCAAAAGGTGGAGATCCATCCGGTCTGATGTTGTTCTCAAGCCATGATGCAGTGGCCTTTTTCAGTCAGCGTAAGAATTACTTATTTCTCCCATGCTTTTCATAAAGGACAGATCACTCACAGCCAACTGTACACTACAACTCATACCCCCCTAGAAATAGACAGTAGGGCTTACCTGGTGAAGGGCCCAGATCTCATACACATAACACAATGGCACACTTCAGAAGAGTATGACTGGACATCTTACCCTTGTATGTGTGGCCCTGTGGAGTTGTTTTTTACTCTGGCAGAGTATGATGTGTGATAGATAGGCACTCATAAATTGTACATGTGCATATTAAACTGACTAAATTGTGGAACTCAACATCGCTAAGATGGCCCCAAAATTGGTTTGATTGAACCATCTTAACATCTAATTTGTGGACACTTGTTTGTGAAATGGGACCATTGCATTTTTTATTTTTATTTATTTTTATCTTTTTTTAAAGTTTTGGTGTCTGATTCTTATGGCCGTCTATTTTATAAACACTGATCAAGTGGTCAGGTTGGAATTGCTGATCAGAAAATGTTCCATCAACAACAAGCCCGTGTGCATCCTGGACAAGACGCCTGCAACTTAAATTATGTTTTTTTTTTTGGTCTGATTAGTATTTTCTCTAAATATTCTGTAATAATGTGATTTTTAGTGTCAGTGCAAGCCCTTTTTTTTATATATTAATTTAAACCATTGAATATTTTTTACCGTCAATCTTATGCTGCCATCCATTGATGGATATGGTCCAGGCGTAATTATTAAAGAAATGAACCGTCCAATCTAGGGCTAGTAGATGGATGGACTTATTGATAGGTCACCCTGCCAGAGGACTAGTACCCCTACAAGAACTGTAGGACACAATCCATACAACACCCCATCAATTAGCAACCTTAAGAAGGTTTAAAACCGTTTTTAATATTTTGTTCCTAAAATATGACCGTTGGCACCAGAACGGTTTAAAACCGTTCCTAAAATTCCGTTTCTGAAATTTGAAACAGTACCCAAAACGGTTCTGAACCGTTCCTGTTTTCTGCGATGCTTATTTAGGAACGGTTTTAAACCGTTCTTGAAGACTTTAGGAACGGTTTAAAACCATTCCTAAATGACGATTTTGGTGTAGTGTATAACTATAATTGAGTCATATAATTGGAAAAACTAAGTATTTGATTTAGAAGTCGAATGAAAAGGGAGAACCCAACTTATCAATCAAACTAATTCAACCTACAACCAAGAAAACAATAGAATGTGGTATGCCATTTAGATTAGTTATCCTTGGACCATATCTAAACTTGGATGTATGTTGTTTACACATATTCAATAAAAAATGATTGATATGGTCATGGAAGAAATATTGCAACTTTAGACTCATCGAGAGAATCGAATTAAGCAAGCAGGATTTCATGGAACTAAAACTATCACCAACCTCAAATATGAATGCAACTCTTACATACCTTAGATGGGAATACAGGCCACCTCACTAAAACATCAGTATATTTTCCATCCGTATGCACTAATACTCCAGCATGTTGTCGTAAGTGATGTAGTTTTTTAGAACAAGTAAAATAACTTTTAGACACATCACGAGTAATTCTAATAAATGAATTTTAGACATAAAAAATGAGCAAACTAGTCTAATAGACAAGTTAGAGTGGGGAGGCTTGATCCTGATTAAAAGTGACAGATCACAGCCACAATACTACCATTTCCACTACAACATAAACCTATTGATGATAGCAAGAACGGAGCTTAACCGTGGTGATAGTAAATGAAAGAGGGGTACAAAGTGTAATAAACTAGTTTCTAGAAACCAGCTACGACTAATCGACAAGGACATGAAACGACAGTGAGCACAAGGGAGTTGGAGCAAGATTTCCATGTGCAGCATGCACCTAAGGAAAATGACTTGGATACTCTTCCAAACTTTGGCTCCCCTGATAGTCCTCTAAGAAATAATGATAACGTGCACCTGATAGGTGTTAATTGTGCAAACCATAGTGGAGCCCATATGGGATGGAAGGTGTGTCATCATCCCGAAGAGAAGAAAAGAAAATAAAGAAAGAGAAGAAAATTAAAGTGAGATGATCCCCTCATGTGCCACTTCATTGAGAGTTTGAGACCGTAATCATGAGATGACATCATTATTGTTGTGGGGAGTTTCTTCTTCCCTCTTCATGGTTGATTCAAGCATATTACTAGATTTCCGATGATTCGACTCTCTAAATTGGTACAATCATGTAGTTGCATTGCTTAATCCATAAAAGAGTTATAATTTGTTGCCCGACATTGGTATCGAAGTGGCAAATTGGGATAACTCCAGATTTGATGAAAATGGCGTGATGTTCTTATTTTTAGATCCTCGTTGTGATGGCCTTGTTGTTGCACAGCTTGTCATCGACTAATGGCTGCATTTTTTTCATTGGTGTTTTGTGTTAGTTGCCCCATCCTCATTGCATGACTGGTTGTTCAGGACGTTGTACAGAATGATGGTTACATGCTTTTATGATGTGCTAGTGTCCCACAACAGCTGACCCTTTCCTCATTGCGTGACTTGTCATGCGGGCCATGTTACTGAATTGTGAGTACATTTTTTCTTTTTGTGCATGTGTTCTGTAACTGCTGCCCATTTCTTATTACACCACTTTCATCTCCCTTTTGAGTTGCACCTTTATAAATTGTGACCCTTGAGCCAGTTGTTATGGACACCTGGGTTGTCACTGAGCTACGTCATTGACTCGTCACTACTTGTTTTATCGCATCTCTATTTGTCATGAGACAACTCCTTGTTGTGTTAAGGTTGTTGAAATCCTCTGTCGTGCCCCTATTTTGTTGTGCAATAGCTCCTTGTTGCATTGGGTGGTCAAATGCCAAAATCTTGTATTGCCTGCATGTTTGCACACAACAGTCCCTTGTCGCACACCATGATCCTTATTGGATCCTTCCTATCATAAGACAACTACTTGTTGCACCTAACATGTCAAGCGAAAGGAGTATGTATCCTCTGGGCTGTATTTTTCTTTTTTGATCTGATTCATTGAGCTTAGGCCCTTTCCTTTTGCTAGCTCTGGGAGTGGGTCTTGTGTTAGTGACAAATTTTTTAGTGGTAGTTAAATAACTCCATTAAGGAAAGAAAAGAGAGTACAAAAGAGAAAAGGAGGATAAAGGATGATGAAAAATTATCCAATATCCGCTATAAGGAGAGGAACAAAGTTCCTAAAAGATATAAATTTCTTGCATATTACAGCCCTTGAGAATGCTAATGCCCAACAAATAACTCTCCCACTAGGTTTCTGAAAAAGAATCTCCATGGGAACCACGCTGTTGTTGAAGTCTTATTTTTGTGCCCCTTCCAAATATACCAAAATATTGTTAACATTTCCAATTATGCATGTTTTTCACCCTATCTTCAAGTTGGTCTATTTTAATCAATTATCGCTATGAGGAGACTCCCTTATGTTGAGAAGTGGAGCCACATCTGGGGCTGCGCATGACCAGTCGTGGCCCCTGTTCGACCGGTCGTGACTAGTCGTGGATTGGCTCGACTCAAAGTCCAGGGAACATAAGGTTTTTGGTTCCGAGGTGCTCGACCGGTCGTGGGGTCCGCTCGACCGGTCGTGCAGTCTGCTTGACTAGTCGAGGTTACATAGATTGGTTTTCGAATTTGATACGGACTGCGGATTTTGGTGTCGCCTTTCGCAAGGGTTCGAAAGGGAACTTGCCTAAACTATAAATAGGAGTCCCTAGGGCTTTTCTAGGGTTAAGGTGAATATTGGGGAGTTATTCTAAGGTGTGGGCAAAGGGTTTTCTCTGTATTTCCAAGGGAGAGGTTAGTATATTGCCTTGTAATCTTCCTTCTCTTCATAGTGGAAGTTTGCACCAATGGTTTTTTACCCTAGTTTGGGATTTTTCCACGTATATCTTATCTTGTGGTTTGTTTTGATTGCTTTGATCTGTTTCTAGTTTATATTTCTTCTTGTTTATCGTTTGTGGGTGAGGGCTAAGATTGGATCTAGGCTCACTGCGTTGTTGGAACGATGATGGAAGAAGGGAAAAATAGAATTGAGAAGTTTGATGGTTCAAACTTTGCCTTCTGGAAAATGCAGATTGAGGATTATCTGTATCAGAAGGACCTCTATATTCCTCTAGGAGGAAAAGAGAAGAAACCAGAAAAGATGGTAGATGATGAATGGTTTTTACTGGATAGGAAGGCTTTAGGAACGATCCGACTCTCTTTATCTAAGAGCGTCACCTTCAATATATCCAAGGTGAAAACTACAAAAGAATTAATGGAAGCCCTAGCCACCATGTATGAAAAGCCCTCATCATCCAACAAGGTTCACCTTATGAAACAACTATTTAACATGAAGATGTCAGATGGTGGGAGCGTGGCTGAACATCTAAACGAGTTCAATACAGTCATGAGCTAGTTAGAATCTGTTGGCATTATTTTTGAGGATGAGGTCAGGGCATTATTGATCTTATCCAGTTTGATAGACAGTTGAGATGGTTTGGTGATTGCTGTGATCAATTCTTTAGGGTCGACAAAGCTGAAATTTGATGATGTGACCGGTCTAATTCTTAGCGAAGAATCTAGAAGAAAGGCATCAGGAGTTTCAGGGGACTCGGGGAATGCTCTAAACATTGAAGGAAGAGGAAGATCGCTGAATAAAGGAGGCAATAAACACGGGCGTTCTAAGTCGAGGAAGAAGTCCAAGGGACCGAAAGACAAAGACGGGTGTTGGCATTGTGGCAAGAAGGGGCATATGAAACGTAATTGCAGGGCGCTTAAGAAACAAGAAGGAAGCTCTCAAGGCGAAAAGGATTCAATGAATCTAACTGAGGAGAGTGACACAGGGGCATTGATCTTGTCTTTTGATGCGAGGAATGAGTCTTGGGTTATAGACTCGAGTGCTTTGTTTTATGCCACCACATGTAAGAAAGTTCTGCGTGATTATGTGTCAGGTGACTTTGGGAGAGTCTACCTGGGTGATGATGAGTCGTGCAATATTGTTGGAAAGGGGGACGTTCATGTTAATCAGAAAGACAGAACGGTTTTGAAATTGAAGGATGTCAGACATGTATCGAGTTTGAAACGTAACTTGATCTCAGTGGGGCAGTTGGTCGATACCGGTTATGTGACGACATTCACTAGTGATTCCTGAAAGATCACAAAAGGTGCTTTGGTGATATCTCGAGGCAAAAAGGAAGATACTTTGTACATGACTTCAGGATCGTATAGTTCACTCGCAGTAACATCAACTGGAGTGAATGGGCAGTTATGGCATCAGAGGTTAGGACATATGAGGTAAAAAAGGGATGAATGTGTTATTGTCAAAAGGGAAGCTACCAGGGCTAAAGTCTATTGACTTGGAATTCTGTCAGGACTGCGTGTATGGTAAGAAGAAGAGGGTAAGTTTCAAGAAGACAGGACGTGCTCCAAAGATGTATCTGTTGGATCTTGTACACACAGATGTGCGGGGGCCGGCACAAGTATTATCTCTTAGTAGTTCACGTTATTTTTTTTTCTTTTATTGATGATGCTAGTAGAAAACTGTGGGTCTATTTCTTAAAGCATAAATCTGATGTATTTGATGTATTTAAGAAGTGAAAAGTTATGGTACAAAATGAGACAAGTAAAATAGTAAAATGTCTTAAATCTGATAATAAGGGAGAATACTATGATAAGAGATTTAAGGAGTATTGTACAGCAAATGAAATCAAACATCAAAAAACGATTCCAGGGACACCACAACAAAATGGTGTGGTTGAGCGCATTAACAGGACCATCCTTGAGCACGCTAGGAGCATGAGGTTACATGCAAGGTTGCCCAAGATTTTTTGGGCAGATGCTATGAACACTGCCGCATATCTCATCAATAGAAGTCCCTCAACACCATTGGATGGTGGGCTACCAGAAGAACGTGGACTGGGAAAGAAGTGAACCTTGCACATCTCAGAGTGTTTGGTTGCACTTCATATGTTCACATTGATGCAGAGCACAGAAACAAACTGGATGTGAAGTCCAGGAGGTGCACGTTTATAGGCTACAGGCAGCATGATTTTGGCTAAAGGTTTTGGGATGCAGAAAATAGGAAAATCATCAGAAGCAAGGACATAGTCTTTGATGTATAAGGACAGTGTGCAGGAAAATAAGGTCGAGGAGAAAGGATTTGTAGATATGGAAGAGTTACCGGATATGGGTGTTACAACGCCACAGGATGATCATGCACAGGAGCATTATGAGGCAGAGTCACATACACCGGTTGTGAGGAGGTCTACTTGGGAGAGGAGACCGACGGTCTGATATTCACCCTCCTTACATTATCTACTGCTGACAGATAATGGTGACCCAGAGTGTTTTGAAGAGGCGTTACAGTCAGATACACGGGTTAAGTGGGAGCAGGCCATGGATGAGGAGATGGACTCTCTTGAGTCTAATCGTACATGGGAGCTAGTCACTCTACCTAAGGATAAGAAAACTCTTCATAACAAATGAGTTTACAGACTGAAGAAGGAGCATGATGGTTCGAAACGGTATAAGGCCAGATTGGTTGTGAAAGGTTTCTAACAAATGGCAGGTATCAATTTCACTGAAATATTTTCACCTGTAGTGAAAATGTCTATGATTCGCATGGTCTTGAGTATAGTGGCTACAGAGGACTTGCATCTAGAGCAGCTAGATGTTAAGACGGCCTTTCTTCATGGGGACCTTGAAGAAGAGATATATATATATATATATATATATATATATATATATATATATATATATATATGCATCAGTCGACATGATACATGGTATCAGGAAAGGAGAACAAGGTGTGCAGACTGAAGAAGAGTCTATATGGCTTGAAGTAGGCCCCGAGGCAGTGGTACAAGAAGTTCGACAGTTTCATGTCGGGAAACGGTTATAGGAGATGTTATGCTGACCACTGTTGCTATTTGAAGAAGTTTGATATGTCATACATCATCCTTCTTCTGTACGTTGATGACATGCTTGTGGCCGGTTCAAGCATGAAGGACATCTCATATCTCAAAAGACAGCTGTCTAGAGAATTTGCCATGAAGGATTTAAGAGCTGCAAAACAAATCCTATGCATGAGGATAAAGCGTGACAGGGAAAACAAGAAACTGGTTTTGTCATAGGCAGAGTACATAGCAAAGATACTTGATCGATTTAATATGGGAGGTGCTAAGCCAGTTAGCACTCCATTAGCCAACCACTTTAAGCTATCTAAGGAGCAAGGTGTAAAGATACAGGATGAACGAGACTACATGGTTAAAGTCCCATACGTGTCAGCTTTAGAGAGTCTCATTTATGCTATGGTAAGCACGAGACCAGACATTGCAAAAGCAGTGGGAGTTGTTAGCAGGTTCATGAGCAACCCCGGGAAGGAACATTAGGAAGCTGTGAAGTGGATCCTTAGATATCTGGTACGTACTAAGGATGTAGGGCTGTGTTATGGTGGATTGAAAATCAAGCTACAATGCTACATGGATTCAGATTTGGTAGGAGATATCGACAGCAGAAGAAGCACTACAGGTTATGTCTTTACTCTGGGTAGTGTTGCAGTCAGTTGGGTCTCTCAGTTACAGAAGATAGTATCTATCAGTATGACAGAGGTAGAATATGTTGCGGCTACAGAAGCGTGTAAGGAGATGGTATAGATGCAAGGTTTCATGGAAGAGTTGGGTAAAAAGCAAGCAGATTGCAACCTGTACAGTGATAGTCAGAGTGCAATATACTTGGATAAGAATTTAGCCTTTCATTCAAGGACCAAGCATATTGCAATCAGATATCACTTCATACGTTCGTTATTGGAAGATGGATCGATTGCTCTGGAGAAGATTCATACAAGTGAGAATCTTGCGGATATGTTGACCAAGGCAGTAACATGAGAGAAGCTGAAGCTCTGTTCAGCTTTAATTGGTGTTTAGGCTTGAAGACGGGGAGGTGGTGCACTCCGGATGAAGAAGACAAAGGTTTATGGCGATGTGTCTCCAAGTGGGAGATTGTTGAGAAGTGGAGACACATCTGGGACTGCGCACGACCAGTCGTAGCCCCTACTTGACCGGTCGAGGAGCTCACTCGACCGGTCGTGGCCAGTCGTGGACTGGCTCGACTCAAAGTCCAGCGAGCATAAGGTTTTTGGTTCGGAGGTGCTCGACCGGTCGAGGCTCATGCTCGACCGGTCGTGGGGTCCGCTCGATCGGTCGTGCAGTCTGTTCGATCAGTCGAGGTTATGAAGATTGGTTTCCGAATTTGATATGGATTGCGGATTTTAGTGTCGCCTTTCGGAAGGGTACGAAAGGGAACTTTCCTAAACTATAAATAGGAGTCCCTAGGGCTTTTCTAGGGTTAAGGTGAATATTGGGGAGTTATTTTAAGGTGTGGGGAAAGGGTTTTCTCTGTATTTCCAAGGGAGAGGTTAGTATATTGCCTTGTAATCTTCGTTCTCTTCATAGTGGAAGTTTGCACCCGTAGTTTTTTACCCTAGTTTGGGGTTTTTCCACGTACATCTTGTCTTGTGGTTTGTTTTGATTGCTTTGATCTATTTCTAGTTTATATTTCTTCCTGTTTATTGTTTGTGGGTGAGGCCTGAGATTGGATCTAGGCTCACTGCGTTGTTGGCGTGCTGTGCAACACCTTATTATACTTTTGACTTTGATTTCTTTCGATGTGCCCATTAGGTAAGTGAAACATTTGGGCAAGATTAATAATGATTGAACCATCATTGTTATAAGAGTTCTGAGGGATATTTTTTCTTTATCATTGATGATAGTTGTACATGTGTGTAAATAAATGATTTCGGATGCAATTCAAAAGCGATTAATAAGAGACATCCTACTTAATGTAGTGATAACACCTATGACATCAAATCCATTGCAACAGACCTTCTAAAGGGTAAGAAATTCAATGGAAATAACATTAACAGTTAGCACAGAATGTTCAAGATCCTACTAGATGAGGAAGGTGTCCTCTGTACACTTGATACTATTAACTTTAACCACAAATTGATGCCATAATGTTTGGATTTCAATCCCTTCATACCATGCAATGTACGTAGGATCAGATGCAATCAATTCCTAGTAAGCCATAGCAATCTTAAAAAGAAAATTTTGAATTCCAACATAAAATAAAGAAAAGAAGTTGGGGCATACCTCTTTGGGAGATGAATAAAAGGAAAGAAGGTGAGAATAAGAGAAGGTAAGGCATCAAGCCACGACACTAATTGGAGCTTTAGCCTTTAAGTTCTCACACCCCCAATGCCCTAGTCATCCACACCCCTAGGTGATGAACCCTTTCTCCCTCTCAAAACCTTAGGGGTGTGTGTGTGTGTGTGTGAGAGAGAGAGAGAGAGAGAGAGAGAGAGAGAGAGAGAGAGAGAGAGATCCACAGTGTGTGGGCATGGGATCCCTTGGGTGTTATAGACTCCCATAGGCTTTAAAGCCCATGGACCTCCTATTACCCATGCATGTTGGCCATCACCAAAACTTGAATATAGGAAGTCTTCTCACATGAACTCTACCCTGTGGTGCTACATTCATCCTTACATTCTTTCACATCATCATCGTTCTACCATCATGTGGGCACAAGCCCCAAACATAGACCACACTTGATCCCGAAAATACACCATCGGTTAAGTGAAAGGTGTCCACTAAAAGAAAATGGGATTACTAAAAGACATGTGTCAAAGCCACATTAGGATTCTCCATGTCCAACCCTCAAGTTAACACTACAAGAAATTTCCGTATCAGCGGCGCACTCTCACTGGCGGCCCAACGAAACGCCCGTGTAGATGGAAAATGTGTAGCGTTTTTACGTGGCCGCCCATGTACGAATAAGCCACCGCCGCTAAAATTTAAAAAAAGGTCTTTTCCTCCCGAATTTCATCCATAAATCGCGCCTGCTCTCTCCAAAGCCCTTTTTCCCTCCTCTCCCAAATCGCCGCATCTCCGAATCGCGCCCGCTCTCTCCCAAATCGCGCCATCCCTCCTCTCCCAAATCGCCGCTATCTCCCAAATCACGCCCGCTCTCTCCCAAAAACCCTTCTTCCCTCTTCTCTCCCAAATCGTCCCATCCCCAAATCCCGAAAGTCTCTCTCTCTCTCTCTCTCTCTCTCTCTCTCTCTCTCTCGTTTTCTTCAACATGTTGTTCCTTCTTCGATCTCTCTCCAACAATTGAAGAAAATTGAAGAAAGAAGAGAAAATCGAAGGTACTCTCTCTCGATCTCTCTCCCTTCATCTCTCTCTCTCTCTCTCACTTCTCCTTTCGGTTATCAAGCAGCGGCAGCCATATCCCCCGTTGTCCATGGCCGCTGACATCTGCAGGTTAGTTGTTTGAAGAAATGCTTCAACCAATAACGTGTACCACTGTTGTACATTTAAACTCTCTATTTCTTTCATACTTTTTTTGCCTATCCATGAGTGGACTAACCTGATATATGGGAGGGGAACAATCAACATATATCCACCTCATTAGGAAGGGCTTTTGCAAACTCATCATCTTTTTCCTCGAGGTGGGAATTGAGTGGTTGTGAGAAGCTAACATATTGGAAAGAGAATGACAGTTCAAAAAGGTCTGAGTCCTCTTGGCAGTGGTTTTTGGTTTTGCAAAAGGCAATAGGACTGGTAACAACAAATTAATCCTTTTGATGTCCATCTTTAATCATTTGATTTTTGATATGATTTTTCTTTGTTTTAATGAATGCAGTAGTTGGCTTCATTTGTAGTATTGTTACAAAGGATTAGCCTCACGAGGATATTTACTGTGTTCAGGAACCTATAATGATGTTGTAGCCCTGTTCTCAAATTGTTTCACGTGGACTTGTGTAAAGCATTTCTATAACCTGTAGGGAAAAACACCTGCGATTTCTCAACTACTATTTTAAACTAATTTTTGGTGTAGCTGATTGGAAATTCAAAAGATTTTGTTTTTGGGAATTTTATTATTATTATTATTATTATTATTATATTATTTATTATTATTATTATTATTATTATTATTATTATTTTAAAGTTTGAGTACTGTTTCTGTGATGGGTTTGGCTGAATTCGTATGTTGTTGGATTTTTAGTAACAAAGTCTAATTTAGTTTACTTTGATTCCCTTTTGGCTGAATTCGGTTTTGAAATTTTGAATGTTAGAGAAGTGCTACTGTGATTTGTCTGGATGTATTTAAGTGACTATTTTGTGTGTTCTCTACACCATAATGAAGGACCACAGCTGGTCACAGAAAGTTGTGAGGCTACAAAACAGAGGTTTGTTTTATTTTTTAATTTTTATTTTCAAGTGGTTTGATTTGGGTTTTCTCTAAAACAGAGGCCCTTTTGTCTATTTTATCAGTTAAATGATTGTTAGGCCATGGTATATCCATGATAGGTTTGCAATTTAACTACTATGCATAAGACTATGCAGTTCATGATTCTCCACTATAGAAACAATCATGTCTGCAATTTTATTTTTTATTTTTGTTTTTTTCTTCTTATTATTTAATCCTATTTAAAATTTAAAAAGTTGAAGTATTGTGTAACTTATGTTACGTGCTTATAGAGGGCTGAATGCTACACAACATGTTATTGCTATTTAAAACACAGGTTCCAGCAAAGATCTAAGGGAAGTATCCTCCACTTGAGCCTTTCATAAGATGTAAAAAGATCCTTGTTCCAACTAAGGAATGTTTCCCTGAGGCCCAGCCTCATTATCCACCTGATGCTGATCAACTAATAAAAAAATTTACTCCACAGGGCTGAGTAATGTGGAGCTACAATTTATAAATTAAATGGATGATTTCTTTGATCCAATGAGCTACAATGCCCTTTTTGGTACGTTGGATGATTGCATTGATCCTGTGAGCTACAATTTATAAATTAAATGGATGGAAAAGAAAAATGCAGAAATTATTCTAACATTGTGACCAATTTGAGTGGGCTTGGCTTACTTCTTTTGAAGTAGTATCTACATGTTGGGCTCAACCTAATGGATAGTTTGGATCCCACACGTGTTGAGGTGCATATGTGCTTTCTTGTACATGCATGTGGGTTTATCAATCCTCATATTATTGAGTTAAATTTCTATGATACTTAGCCAACATTTAAACATAATTGGTGCTTTCTTTAACTGTACGCATGTCATAGTTACACAGAAATTTTGATGACTAAATTGCTGAGCAAATTATTGATGACCAAATTAGAAATTTTCATTTTGAGTGTTTATCATGCGTTTTCGAGTAACCAAAGTTTTTCCAGCAGACTTGCCTCAACAAAATTTCGAGTTTCTAAACTATGTTTCCACCATGTAGATACCTTTGGCTAAATAGTGAGCAAGTCAATCTATGGACAAAAATACTCTTGGGTTGAAATATTAGAACCATTAGCCAAATATGTGCATGGCACTTTCTGACCGTCAATGCAAATATATGGTTACATGTTATGAAAATAAACTATTTAATTTGGGATACTTTTGGGGCACAACCTGTCTGCACTTGATTCCAACAAATCAACAACTGGCATCATTGAATCATGATGTGCCCTACTTGAAATAACAAAAATGCGAGGATATAATATTATAATGCCATTACCTCAGGCTTCGAGAGTTAGTATATTAAGTGTTACTGCTTGCATTATAGTGATGGGTGTGAGTTGTGAAGGCTAGAATACTTCCCAAATTGCTGTAGGATACTTCAAAACTTTAGTTATTCGGTCAAGATCCTTTTCAATGACCCATATATTATAAAAGTCAAACTTTAGTAATCTGCCACTGCTTTGCTGCCGTTGTTGTCGTTGTCTTCTCCAAACAGAAAGAAATATATCTAGAAACAAAACCATCAACCTCCCATGGCTGACTCTAAAATGATTGATGAAGAAGGCCAAAATAGAATTGCACTCCTAGTCTCCCTTCCTCCCTAAAGAGCATCTCTCTTTCAGCCTTGTGCGCTCTCCAGATGGCTGAGATAATACCGCCTGACATTTCCCATAGACCACAACAATTTGCAAATGGCTGAAAATAGTTTTAATATTAAACTTGTTAGAGGATTAAACATATCGTTATCATTTGAGAAAACAAACAGTTATAACATTGAACTTGGTAGGGGATTAAACATATTGATATCATTTGAGAATATCTTTGAGAGGAGAGAAAACAAATGGAACATTGAAACCCTCATAACACTTTGAAACCTTAGAATGAGCAGCCATGCTATTAGAATCAATGGACAACAAACAATCAACTCAACATACAGGCATGCTATGTGAACTGTTGGGTCAAGGATAATTTGGGAATGATTGAAATCATTTGTATTATGGGCTTGAATGTGAATACATAATATCCTCAAAGTTCAAGATTGTAACATCCTTTCAATGGCGTAGAAAATGATGGTTAAAGGGGATGGTTTGCATTCAAATGAAAAGAGTCAAAGACTAAAGAATAGATGGTTTAAGGAAGGTGATGGTAACATTGCATATTTTCATAGGATGGCAAATGCAAGGAGACTGTTTAATTTCATCCCACCCATCAAGTCTTTTTTTTTTTTTTTTTGCTACGCGTTTTTGTTAACTATTGTGTTCCCCAACATATTTTCAAGTGGTTTGATTTGGGTTTTCTCTAAAACAGAGGCCCGTTGTCTATTTTATCAGTTAAATGATTGTTAGGCCATGCTATATCCATGATAGGTCTGCAATTTAACCGCTATGCATAAGACTATGCAGTTCATGATTCTCCACCATAGAAACAATAATGTTTTCCATGCCAACCTGGAATTTGTAAAACAGACCTGCTATGGACCTAGCTTGTATAATAGGAAGTAACTTGATTTTTCTATAGAATATTGATGTCATGTTTAGATGAACCCGTTTGAAAATGATTAAACCATTGAGTGAAGGGCATATTATCCCTTGATCCCATCATGTAGATGTTAACATCCAATAGCAAAGACCAGGTTTATTTTTTTTCCCAACTAGCTATGGAAATGGGTATTCCTTGTTGTGTTAGAAATTGCTACTTAATGATGAATGTACTGCTTGTTGATTGTACTCCTTGTTGATTTATTTTTATTTATTTATTTTCTAAGTCATCATGATCATCTAAGCTTAAGCCTTTATCATAGCTAGTTGTGTTAGGCTTTGTCACGAGCTGAAATATGTTCGACTAATGCTCATCATGACTTGAAAACGTAAAGCATGTAGCAATTTTGCTATATAACATTGATTTCTTTGTGACATTCATGAGGAAGTAGGACTTATTTACATGAATAGATTAACTGAGTTGTTGAACATCTAATTACAATTTATAGTTGTTAATTGATCTTGCTTAATAATATTTTTATTGCTTTATTAATAGTTGGTTGGATGATAAATATACTTGCGATTGAGAATAGAAATAAACAACTTACTATATATATATATATATATATATACCTTGGAGGACTTATTTTTTAGGGGGACATGTTATTATTGTAACTTGGCTTCCTTTGTAAATGAACGGATGATAATGGGGCTTGTTTAATTATAGTAGGAAGCTTTGTCAGGCCTAGAGTTTATTTTCACTAACCCGTCCGAGTGGCTAAGAAAGATACTTATGGATAAGAGTTGGATTCATCTGCCGAGGTACCCATTTAGAAACTTCTCATTTTAGTTGTTGTGGCTTAGTGGTCAAGATGCGTTCTTTTGACATATCCTCTAATTTCATTGTCTGATTTAGGGTGAGCGATGCATACTTAAATGGAGCTGTAAAATTTATAGATTTTGCATTTGCAAATGCAAGTAATAGAGGGAGGATCGAATGTCCATGTAAGAACTGTAACAATAGCTTCTAGGTGTCTCGAGAAGTAGCATATGATCATATCGTGTGTGACGGATTTAATACAAGTTACACCTACTGGCGTTTCCATGGGGAAGTTACGTCTTCTTCCATGCCTATTACCACAAATGTCGTAGGCGATAATCCAGATCCACACGATGATATGCACGGATTATTACATGATGTGTTCGGTATTTCAAATCTAAATGGTGAAGAGAGTGATGCGGACCACACGCCATACAGACCTACATAGGGGCAGAATACTGAAGCACAATAATTTTTCAAATTGGTAGAAGATGCTGATCAGGAATTGTACCTAGGTTGTAAGAAATTCACTAAGCTTTCTTTCATTGTGAAACTATATCACATAAAGCGCCTTGGTGGATGGAGTGATAAATCATTCACCATGTTACTTGAATTGTTGAAGGTGGCTCTTCCTGAGGGTGAAATGTTGCCAAAGTCTTTTTATGAAACCAAGAAGATTATTGGGGAGTTAGGGCTCAAATATAACAAAATTGATGCATGTCCCAATGATTGTATGTTGTACTGGAAGGAGGCCATCAATGAGCAATCATGTGCTATATGTGGTACTTCCAGATGGAAAATGGTTGAACATCAGTCAGATGATAAGGGGTCTTCTTCCTCTGCAAAGGATCGAAAATTTTCAGCTAAGATATTGCGTCATTTTCCCTTGAAACCAAGGCTTCAAAGGTTGTTTATGTCATCAAAAACAGCTTCCTCTATGAAATGGCATGAAGTAGGACGCACCGACGATGAAATATTAAGGCATCCTGCTAATTCCCCAGCGTGGAAAACTTTTGACCATAACCACCCAAGCTTTTCTTCGGACGGTCGTAATGTTAGACTTGGGTTAGCAGCTGACGGTTTCAATCTATTCAGGACAATGAGTATTGCTCACAGCACATGGCCTGTTATTTTGATACCATTTTATTTTACATACAACGTTAATCTTCAGGTCACTCGACTAATCTTCAATTCACTTGACTAATTTTCAGGTCACTTGACATAGTCGGCATGGCCCACGCTCTGTTTGGTTGTAAGTGAAATTGATCTATGTACTTTCCCTATTTCAAATGTTATAGTCAATAAGAATAGAGCAACATGAATGTTGGGACATGGATTTCTTGATTGCAAGCTGTGTTTGCTATCATGCAAGGCCTATGCATGGACATTTCTGCATATGGGGAGGGCAAAGAGAGAAGATTAACAAGCCGCCATGAAACCGCCGACATCAACACGTTCTCATGGGTGAGGAAAATAGGTTCTCATGAATTTCCAAACGCACACGCACACACAAAGTAGTTTTCTATTATTCTTCCAAAGATGTCACAATCCATGCATTAAAATCTGTAAATATATAAGAATATACTGTCATGTCCTGGAATTCTTGTATATGGTTTGGTTGATTATTCATTTCTAGCCACAAGGCCATTTTTGTTGTAGTGAGGTGGATATGAACTTATATCATCTTACAGGTAGGCTGAACAACATGACAATTTGTTGCGTTTACCAATGATGGCTAGGTTGAACAAATTCTTTAAGATTCTTGTTCAATGACCTTTATGGATATTGATCCCAAAAACATTTTAGTGCACTATTTCTAGTCTATATCCATTATATTATGAACTTAAGTTTTGTGTGCTCTAATATAATAAGATGTCAATTTTAGATATCTTCTCTCCCTCTCTATATCCATTATATTTTGATCTCTCCGTATGGGTACCCTTTGGGCTCTGACTACCCCAGACAGAATTAGATTGACCGTGAATCTTATCCTTATCCCAAACATGTAGTTTGGCAAATGAATCATTCGGTTGGTTCCAACAATTTACATCTTGGGATTTAGCATCTTCAACCCTCTCATTTCTTACATCATTTGATTTCCAACTTCCCCAGGGAGTAGATTGATCAGATTGAACGGGCTGCTTCTTTTGCACTTCCGTTCTATTCCAAGAATTAAATCCAGGACACTCCTCTGCTGTTGGTCTTTTAGATTCACTTGCCTGTGTTTCCTTTTTATTACTATTCCAGCCACCCCATGCATTAGACTGATTTGACTGTGTCTGGTGCTTTTTCGCATCTCCCATACTATTATTGTCCCAGCCACTGTGAGCATTAGGCCGATCTGCTTGTGTCTGGTGCATCTTTTCCGCATCTCCCACTCTATTACCGCCCCAGCCACCCCAAGCATTAGACTGATCTAATTGCGTATGGTGCTTCTTTCTCGCATCTCCGATACTATTCCAAGAATTAGTTTCGGGAAACTCTGATGATTGTTTAGGTTGAGTTGCTTGTGTTTCCATTTTATTAGTATCCCAACTAGACCAAACACTTGTTTTGGATGGTGTTATATCATTTTTGCTTGAATTGGGATGTTTATCAACATCCTAGCCACCCCAACCATTTGATTTCACTTCTGCAGCTGCAGCTTGTCTCCAGCATGACATGTTAGCTTTCCCATTCTCAAGTTCTGTATCCTCCAAGTTGCACTGAATCTCAGCAGAGTCATCAAACGTTGGCTTCTCAGATGCTGAGTTGAGCTCCAGTGAAGGACAAAACTCCATGTTTCCATTTTCCTTCTAAAGATCATCAACATCTGCACCTAGACATTCATTGCTTACTTCTTTTTAACTAGAAATAGTGCTTACCAAATGGAGGAAATCATACACATCTGTTACAACATCTAGATTTGATGCCACCTCTTTCTCTCTTCACATAATCTGAAAAGGTGTTCCTGTGCCGACGGCTACATGTTTACGCCAAGAACATGATGCAACTATACTGGATAGTGAATCCATATGACACCTTTCAGTTGCTCTCTCAAAGCATTTAATTGGCCTAAATAATGTGGTTGCTGTAAATGGGACTTGAACATTCAAAGAGTGAAACAGGGCCTTGTAGCCAGCGGTATTGAAACCAATAAGATTTCCACTGCATGTCATGCTATTTGCCACAAGCATCATATGTCCTTTTGCAACCATTTTTATAGATGTTGACAGTCGCTGAACTGACTGACCAAAAGCACATGAAATTCCAAGCCCAAAGAGTCTCTCTCAACTGAATTTCCTGTTCCGACTCTGTCTTCTTACAGAACATGCTGCAAAGTTCATGAAAATATCCCTCAGGTCGATCTTAATTCATTCGAACAAGAAACCAAATTGGGATGTCCTTTTGCTTTGTCCTTCTTACCTTTTGCTTTGTTCAAAGAACTAAAAACATTAAACTTCAGATGCACTTTATTATCTAGATTCAATCAAGTCTTGTTCTAGAAAAAAAGGAATCTAATGCCGTTTTCTCTTCCCACATGAACTGCTGACATAGGGCCCAGTCTATATGTGGCAGGGGTGTATGAATCAGGAAGTCCATCAAGTGGGCCCTAACATGGATGGTGCATGGTTCAAAGCCAAGTTGTTGAACAACCTTACTGATGGCTAAATCATTTTTAGAATCCATCAAATTACCCAAAGCAGATAACTTTAGAATACGAGTCACGATAGGCAGTTTTACAGTTTTCAGGTAGCTTTCCACTTGCAACTCTACAAGTTCATTGTAATTTGATCTCAAGTGAAGCAGCAAATGTGATATGTCCTGAATCTTCTTCTTTATATCTTCAGTAACAGCCTTGGGAATGTCAAAATCATTCAAGCCAACACTATATCCTTCTAAAAAGAGAATCTCCATCAGCAATGGCTGCAACATATTAAAGAATTTAACAGCCTCTTCTGTTCCCTTCTTGTCAAGAACAGAAGTAACAATCTCTGTGAATGATGACTGCAGTAATCTCTATTGAAATCAATCCTCACCATTTCACTTTTACTAATCAAATGCCTCTCCCCAAAGTAGTCAATAGTTGGCTTTCTTTTAACAGTTTGTGAATGCATGGACTACATGATACTTAAGTTTCTTATTTGTCTTAGAACAAGGATTGCATTGGCGATTCTTCATTCCCTGTCATCAACGACCAATCTCAGTTTTCTGTTGCACATGCACGGTCCAACAGGGTAATTTGGCCCTGATCTTTTCCAGCCATTTTGAGTTGTCAAAATATATCATTAGCCCTTGTGCATCAAATCAAATGAGTGCCAGTCAGACAATTGTTTTTGCACCATGCATCTAACTACTAATATCTTTTGACTTTTCAAAAAATAAGCCTAGATTTTGTTATAACTGAATATTAAGATGCATGTTTGCATATTTAGGAATAATAATTTTTCCCTTAATGGGACCTAAAAGCACATATCGTTGACTTAGGGAAACATGGAGAAAATTGTGGATCCATCCATCCATCATGATGCGTGCATACACACATACACAAACACACCTCATCCATCCATCCGTGCAAGCATACATACATCCATTCATGCATGCATATACACACATAAAAACATGGATTTCATCATACAACCATGCACCCATTAAAAAATGAAATGGAAAATCAGGTTGCTTGTTTTGAAAACCAGTCACTTCCATTTTCTGTTTTTTTAAGACTGAGAATTTATTCCTCATTGTGGCAGGCATACACAAACAAGCTGGAGAACAAGGTTTCACATCTGGAAGAAGAGAATGAAAGGCTCAAGAAGTAGAAGGTCGGCATTACATCTCTCCTTGCGAATTTTATTTATTTATTTTTTAATTTCTAGATGGGGTTGCAGGACCATGCAGAGTTAGTTATATCTAAGTTTTGGTCGGATATTGCCTGAGAATTAGATTGTGTTTGTTTTCCTTTCGGTTACATTTTAAGGCAGCTTATGTTAAAAAAAGCTAGGATTCAGTGGCCTTATTGTTGTTTTTTGTTTGTTTTTCATTAGTTTCTCATAGCATGTCAGTGGATTGTCTTAAGAACCAAACATGACAAGTTGGTCCATGGTTTGGTAATCCAGACATGGTTCTGTTACATCCCACCATGGACCATGCCTACAAAATTTCCTCAATGGGACAACCTGAACCTTGAATCTGTGTTGCTCTGACACTGTGTCTATGCATATTGTAACTTCTCTTTGTAGATTATTGAGGAGCATTAACTTGTGAGAATCCAGCTTTGAGGAGTTTTGTTTATTAGTTTTGTCGTTGATGTGATGGTTGTCAGCTTTCAAAATTTTGGATGGAAATTCAATTATTGGGTTATTTGGATAAAATTGATCTGCGGGCCAATCAATGAAAATCTCGCAACACATCATTATATGCTCGCAATGAAAGTGGAAAGCTTATGATGGTAGTAAGATTTTGTAGCTGTAATTTTAAGGCATGATAGGGTGTGTCTGACGTCCAATGCAGACACAATGTGCTCCTGATAAAACATGTTTGAATTAAGAATTAGAAGAATCTAACTAGCGAATTTGGGCAGATAAAGCAGTAAAAATCTAGCCTGCTTGATGGGTCCTTCATTTTCCATTCCCCCAAAGGACCAAAGCATATAAAGTACACTTGTTAACCTCTGCCAATGACGATTTGGCAGTACATTCCATCCTAACTTGGTAACTTAGGACTTGTGGAAGTAATTGATGTAGACACATAGTTTGCAAACCCATTCCTTTTCAGATGTGCCCCATCTCTTGGGGCCATCTTGGACTAATGAGATATAATTTGTGTCCTTGTTCTATGTTACGTTCTTTTTTCTTTTAACAAATTATGTTTCTCATTTTTCATTTCATCTTTCCATTTCTTAGGTAGTGGAATCTCATTAATTTTTGGCTTCCGTTAAGCAATATCAAGAAAAGGCTGGGGGCTTTGGTTCAAGAGCACCCAAGACTCCTAGATCACCTTGGATGCCTTTCCCTATGTTGTTTGCTGCAATCTCAAGAAAAATTCCTCCTAAAGATATGAACTCAGTCAATCTTCACTATGATGAATTTAAGGTATGTTGCACACTAGTAAACTTTTTCTCTCTTGTTCAGTGAACTCTTTTCATGGGCCTTGATTGTTTATAAAGGTTCAAGTCTTCAACAAATAGAGGGCCTGGTTCTGCAACACTCTATAGCTCCAAGCAGTATAATCTCAATGTTATGCCACTTACCGAATCAGCTATGCTTCTTATCCCATTGCAGGGAAACTTCCCGGGGAAGAATTTAGGCTCATTGCAAGAAAAGGGCCTACATCACACATAGTGGACACGTGATCATGGCCAGTGAGGTTGGTGTTGTAGACATTTGCCAAAAGATGCGGCTAGGAAAGGAAGACATTTGATTGGTCCAGACGGGGACCTTACTGAAACAGTTCATGTGGAAGGCTAGGAAAGGAAGACATTTATAGTTTGTTTTGAAAACATTAAATAGACCATTAATTGTTTTGTTAATATTGTGCTAATTGTTGTCTTGATGAATGTTAGATTATTGGATAATTCAAATTCATGTCATTCAATCATAGGTTTTTTATAGTTATGCAGATAGAAATTTGATAGTTAGATCGATGGAGATTTGATTGTAGGACAACAATTATAGGAAAGGATTAGTCAGAATCAACAGGAATTTGTGTGAAAGGATTAGGAAAGAATCAATAGGAATTTCTATTATAGGCACTTTTACTGGCATTTTTCAAAGCTTTTAGCGACGTTTCTCCAATCTATTAGCAGCACTTGTTACATCTTCTACCGGCGTTTGTAGTAACTTTTACAGACAGTTTTAACAAAATTTACATGCGTTTATTACCACCTTTACCGGCATTTTTATTACTTTTCAGCGGCGTTTGTCGGAGTTTTCAGCGGCGTTTCTACGTTTTATCGACGCTTCGTAGTGTTTTTAGCGGTGCTTTAAAAGTTTTTAGCGACGCTTTTAAAGCTTTAAGCGACAGTCACAGAAGCGCCGATAAAGTATAGGTAGCGCCGCTAAAGGTTGACTTTTGGCGGCGGCCAATAAAAGCGCCACAAAAAAGGGGAGACCACCACTAAAAGATACAGCAACGCCCCCTTTTAGTGGCACGTGCCCGACCGCCGGTAATTCTTATACCGGCGGTTTTTTGGACTTTTAGGGGAGGTTTTGGCCGCCGGTAAAGGTCATTTTTCTTGTAGTGTAAAGGTAATGAGACCTAGGAGCATTCCTTCATAATTATTACATTTTCAATGTGCTAACTATCAGTTTTGCATACTCATGTATTGATATGAGTGCACCCCAAATTGCCCAAGAAAAGGCCAAGCTCGTTAATGTAATAGACATGTACTGCCCAAGTACATGATCAGTTATGAACATGATTCTCATTGACATGGATCTCAGGTCATATCTCTCATGTGTCAATGGTTTAACCAAGTGTGTTGGGCTGATGCAATATCCAAGAAGGACTATATAGATTTAGCCATTCTATGTATTCAGGCATAACCTTCTGACATGCATTTAAACATTCTTGTTCCTAAGTAACAAGTTGCATTGATCACTTGCAAAGTAGTATGTGACCTGGCTTAAGTGGGAAATTGATTAGTTTTCAAGGGCACAAAAACCAATAGATAATGTTACATCAAGGAGTTTAAACCTTGCTATGACCGTGAGAATACAAAAAGTGGAAAATGCACAATAGAACAACCCTAACATTCTTCTGAGCGGCATGCATAAAGACCCGATCTCTATGTATGATTTGTATAATACTACTAAGAAGATGTGAGAAGCCTTGATAGAATTTGTGTAAAAAAAAATGTTTCATGCCAAATTCAGGGCTATCCAAATGGAATACGGTGTACAGATCCCTCACTGACTCATAGTTGACCTTCTAAATCACCATGATTCAATCAACATATTTAGAATCTAATGTGTCATCTAGAGCATGAGGTCAACACACTACAACAAGGGCAACTTTATCTGGCGCTCACAAGCGCCTATAAATTCCCTAAAGGCGTCGGCGTATAACTTAGCGGCGCTTCAATGGTGTGTCGGCTAAGGCTATAGCGGCGCTAGAAAACTTTACCGGCGCTTGTCCGAGCGCTAGCGATTCTGCTTTTTTCGTCCAAAAGACCTTCCGAGCGCCGGGAAAGTATTTTCTATACACTTTTTTCTTACGAAAAAATGCCATAAGATTTCTAACAAGTGTCAGTAAAGGTCTTTGTATGGATTTGAGAGGCCCTGGCATGCTAGTAATTTAATCAAAACTTGAAATTTTTAAATATTTAAAACATAATTGGACCTGCTTTCCCCCAAACCACTGCAATGTATCCTTGCTCGTGTGGGTAATCTACAGGTTGGATTTTATGAGACTGAAAACTTACCATACAATCACAGGTTGGAATTTTGTGCTTGTTGATAATTTCAACTGTAACTAGTCTGATAAATAAAAAGCACTGAGATAACATTTATTTCTCAACTCCAAAACAATCATCACCCATACAAGGTGGACATGAATACATGAGAAAGAAGATTAGGATGGTGGATACTCGATTAAAAAGTCAAATGCAAGCAACTTGGCAAGTGCCATGCTTTTGTCATGCATTGGTATTATTTAGATAACAAACCAACAATCATCTTCTCTAGTATCCAAATGGAAGCAACAAGGTCATTACAGAGGTGAGTGATATTTTACTTCTACGCCATGCATTGGTGAAAATATCCAACTGCATGTGTATCTCTATTATACTCTACCAGATAATCTAACAACTCTTATAAGAAAAAAGTGTTAGGATGTAACATGACTATGGCTCTCAAACAGGGGATGCAAGGGGCCAGCTTGGCCAGGTATGGCCCAACACTAAAAGACCCATGGCCTTGAAATAGCGGTGAAGACTGCTTGAGTTGAAGTCGTAATATGCCAATATGTCCTAGAGGGGGGGTGAATAGGACTTTTTAAAAGTTTTTATGATTTATTTAAAAACCTATCACACTAATCCTAACAACAGACATATATTAGGATTACTCAAAAATAACTCCACTGGCTTCCAAGCCCAGTAGAGGATCCAATCAGAAACTATGAAAGAAGTAAGCAGTGTACAAACTAGTTTATGATGGATATGACTGTGTAAGTGTGTGAGGTGTGATCTCAGATATATAGATATGAAAGCATTGACATATAACACACACATAGAAGAATAACAATCGCAAACACAGTCATTTTTATAGTGGTTCGACAATAAGTCTACTCCACTCCCTGCTGCCGCACTTAACCCTTGAGTGTAACGGATTTCACTAAGGAGGTTTTCCAGGGTTCACCTCAAACCTAAGGTTTTAAATCAGGTTCACCTTCAACCTTTACACGGAGGTTTCTACTCGGTTCACCTCTAACCCTGGAGTTTTACTGGTTCACTCCTAACTAGATGTTTATGCTCTCCATAGAGCAAGGGTCCACACAACGCACCTGGGAGTTTTACTGGTTCACTCCTAACCAGATGTTTATGCTCTCCATAGAGCAAGGGTCCACACAATGCACCCACAGCGTACACTCCCGCCAGAGGCCTCCTACGAGGGCTTCAAAGGGTGAGAACCACTTTAGACCCAATCCTAGAAAAGAATGATCGCAAGTGTCCTCTTGGCCTCTAGATACTTGCTGATAAGTTGATGAGTCTCGTTAAGCACAACGCTGAAGATCTCCTCCTCCTTGTTGACGAAGAGTCTTCTGCTTCCTTGATCCGCAACACAAAAGATATAAGAAGACTAGGCTAGGGTTGGGTCAAGGTTAAGATGGAATCCTACTATCTAAAGATTTTCCTACAAGGAAGATAGAGTAGTTCCAATCTTATGCATTCAAGGCATCCCAGCTTAATGATTTGCCATTAAGGTAATAGCTGAAAGATCCTTGAATGCGGAAGTTCATTCCCCAATCCACTCTATTGAATATCAATGGTAAGGGTGGATTGGAGGATGAACTCCCTCAAGAGAAAGGGCTTAGGGTAAAAGACGTAAGTTGAAACACACAAAAGCACTCTCTTTTCTCTCTCACAGCAACAAAAGGCAAGTCATCTATATATAGGCAAAAAGTTCCAACGGATATAAAACGGTCACATTTATAACAGAGTTCGATATCATCGAGCGTATACTCTCGATAACATCGATGGTATGCTCGATGACTCGGACTCAATGTCATACGCTTTTGAAACTTCTTGCCAACTGGTCGATGAATCGAAGATATTGTCGATGTCATCAGATTTCGAATTCTAATTCCATCGATGACATGATCGATCCATCGACACTTGAAAAATGAGAGAGACTTGACTTTGAAATATTTCAGGATTTCAAGATTGATCGGGGAACTATCGAGATCATTGGAATTTGAATGTCGATGATATCGAGATCAGAGTCAAGGCATCGATAATTTCATCTGATTTATCTTGAGCTTGCTGGACAATTTATGGCTTTGTTCGATGCAATCGACCTGGTGTTGATATCATCAATATTTGAATATCGATTCTATCGAAGGACCCCCGATCATAGTTAAGAACAACCTGAAATATCTGCTGTAAGATATGTGCGCCCATGATTGATATCATCGATGGACTTCCGATGTTATCGACATTTGAATTTAGATCATATCGGAAGAGCATCGATTCTATCGAAAATTTTTGAGATTTTCTTTAAAAACAGGGGCGCCGAAAAACTGTTTGTTGATCTTATCGAGCCACTCTCGATGGACTCGAGATTTGAATATCGATTATATCAATAGGTGTATCAATACATCGATAATTCGTCCAGATATGTTATGAAGTTGCTGGACATATTTGTACTTATATTGATGATATCGATATGTGTATCGATACATCGATAAATTCGTCCAGATGAATATTTAGTTAATGGACACTTTTGGTCCTCTTATCGATAATATCGTTAAGGTATCGAGGACATCGACAGAATAAGTCGATCATATCAAGGGTGCATCGATAAAATCGACAAGGCGAGAAAAACATAGAGATTTTCCTATTTTGAAAAAGTTTTCTCACCACAAAAACCCTAAGATGTCTATCTTGTTTTAAGGATTTTAATCACCTGGTGTTTTGGGACATGGGATGTGAGGCTATGATTTACCTATGGCGAGCTTCCACACATCCGGTCGAGGCAAACACTTAAAATAATCTTCCTATCAAGCTCTTTAGCCAGTCTGACATACCATTCACGTAACTTGACAAACCAGGGCACAAGTAGGTGCACTTTCAATCTCCCCCTTTGTCAATTACGTGAAAAAATACTCAAAACACCCTATAACACTTCTAGACACACCCTAAATTGTGTGTACATGCATTTACATAAATTTACAATTTTTCTACCCCATGTACACATTCTAGAAGTATCTGTTCCCCCTTACTTCAAAACTCCCCCTTTCTTGGTGCAACTGCTCCCCCTCACACCTGCAACAACATTAGATATACAATTTTTCGCTTGGGGTCTTTTGAACTGTTCTCCCCCTTTTTGTCAATCATTGGTAAAGGTATAGCAAAGGATATTAACTGAAGTTTCAAAGAAGCATGTGGGAGCAACAACAGATATCGATATATAAAGATGAAATGATTTCAAAAACATACATCATTTTCAGAAGATATGAATGCAGAATAAAAAAGCAATAAAGTCATATGCATTTCATATCAGAAACGTTGATAAACTAGGGGAGCTTAAAAATGACAAAAAATATATGAGTTATACTTAGTCATAGCCAAAATGAACTGCCCAAGATTGGCAGTTATATCCATATTTCCAAAAAGTATACTGCCACAGACAACAGTAGCTTAGCAGTTACCCAACCAAAAATCACCAAGCCCAATTGAGGGTAACAAAAAAAAAACCGTAATTGGCCCATTCATGGGCATATACAACCACAAAAGAAAAACATTCTATCAGGTTAAATAACTATCACGTACACCCGAAAAGGCATAGAACATTCAAAAAGATACTAATGTTCTTCATGTGTTGAGTTAAGAATGAGATGTACGTGAGCCAGTATTCAGAGTTTAGTGCTATGGAGTAGAGTGAGATTGTGTTATGTCATCCCATTGGTAGGTCATTAAATTTACCAATTGTTGCACGAACTGCTGTACTTTATTAACGACCCTCTCCAAGACTGTGAGTCGCTCTTGCACTAATTGAACATCCCGCTGAATTGCTCCGATCCTGTCAAGCTTGTATCTTTTTTGCATGTCCGGGTATTGACGCAGATGGGGCTGGATCGGGTCTAGATGGTTCATCTCCTGTCATCTCAGTTTCCTCCCCACGAGGATCGCCAACACCTTCAGCTTCACCTCCTTGAATGCCTTCTTCTTTGTACTCGTGGTACTCCAGGTCCATTTTTCGAATGTTCTTTATATTAAAGACATGAACTGGAAGTACAAGATCAGTGGTAGATGGAAAATGAATCCTTTGACATATCTTACTTATGATCCATGGATATGGCAAATGCAGATCTCTGGATGTATGAATCGCATTTACCAACTGGTTGGCAATCAGTGATGGAAGGCAAATCTTTGTCCCATTTGCAACAGAGTATATAATCATGATCATAAGACTCGTGAGATTGGATCGATTTGTACTCCTTGGATATAGATTTGTAGCGAAGATCCCATGCATAACCCGAAAGCGGGGTTCCATGTACCTAGATTTTAAGGCGTTCCCCTGGTGCCAGAGAATATCTCTATTGTTGCACAGGTACTTGGTTACAATGGAACGGACTTCAGGAAGATCGAGATCTAAGTCGGGAAGGCCTTCTGGTGCCATTTGTAGATTGAGAATGTCAGCCAGTGTGGCAAGAGTGATGAACGCATCGTCACCATCCAGAGAGACCATGAACGATGGAGGATCCGACATCGGAGAGTGACACGCTGCAAGGAAGTTACGTGTTTGTTCGAGTTGACAAGGCCCTTCGAAATCTAGGATGGACAGTCAACTAACTGCAGTAAACAGGGGTTCTAGATTGTACGGTGCCAAACAGACCCTGTCAATTTTTCTCTCATGAATCAACTTCCTACTAGTGTATTTCGCTGGACGTGTGGGCTACCTAGGTGGAGAGGAGGTGTTGGAACAAGTGCTGGTGGGTCAGACTGGGACTCGCCACGTGAGGTTTGACTAGATCTTTGCCGAGTGGGGTTCCCACGAACTGGTGCTCTCGCCCTTTCTCTAGAGGTAAGAACTTTTTGTCGGGTAGCTCTTGAGGATTCCCCCAGTCCGGATGCTATCCCTTTGTTTTTTCCCATATAGACAAAAAGTGGGTTTGAAAGACTTGGGAAACACGACAAAAACTTGACAAAATCGAAAATACCTGAAGGAGGAATTGACCTTTTGTAGTATAGAAAGGTATTACCCAATTTGTGGAGGGATTTCAGTTAGTCCGTTGTGGCTCCTAGTAATTTGGCTGAGTCGCCGAGTGGATCGAGCAGAGAAGATGATCGATAGACCAAACAAAATAACCCCTTTTTCGCTCCGCAAACTTTTATCGGGCGCCATCTGTCAATCATATCGATCATTGTTTCGATAATATCGAGAGATTGCTTATCGATACCATCAAGTCTGTCTTCGATATCATTTTTTGGCCACCTGTCAATCCGTATTCTAAGGAATCGTCGATAATATCGACCCTTTACCGATTTAATCGAAAATGTCCCATCGATAGACCAATCGCCGATGAATGATTCTATATTTTCAGACGATCCTTCAAATATGCTCTTAATATTTCTATGAAACAACAATATACTTGGCAAAATTATGTACAATCACTGTACACAACAAAATTATAAACATATAAAATGTTTATATACAAAAATTTGAGGTCAGGAACCTCAGATGTATCATTTAAAGCTCAGCAAAATTTGCATCATTTCAGCAAATATCCAGGCCTAGATGCATGACTTGGACTTGTCCTTTTATGCTTGGAATTTCAGGGTATGTGAAGATTAGTCATAAGACAATTTTGTTTTTCTTTTTCTATCCATTTTGAAACAGACTTCTTTATCCTGTCTCTCATCTTAGGTGGTGATAGATGAGTGTTTCTCTTATGTGGACTCTTGACATTCTGTGTTTCTCTGATCGGTTTGAATTTACCAATGTGATTTTGTCCAGAGTTATGTGAAGTTTGTCTAGGTGTTAGGCATTCAACCTCATAATGACCTATATCACCACATAAATAACAAACTGAAGAGATTCTTATATTGCTTCCTGAAGCAGCCGATGATTTAGTTGTTGGTGTTGCATTTCCTGCTTTCTTCTTAGTTTTCTCATACCCTAGGCGACTCTTGTCCTTTCCGGGTCTTCCTATCTCTCACATCCTTTCAAGCTTTTTACCACTCTGAAAAAATTTATAGTTAATTTTAGCAAATTTTCTAGATTTCTCTAAGTCAAAGCGGAGTGTGTGATTCTCATTCTTGAAATGCCTATTTTCATCTTCTAATAGTTCAATTTGTTTGGTAAGCTTAGATGATTCAGTTTTTAGGGATAGGTTGATTCTTTCCAACTTGTCATTATCTGCATAATAGTTTTGTAGATCATTAATTAGGTGTGAATTTATCTCCAGTGTTTTATCTAGATCTTTTTGTAGTAGTGCCTTCTTGTTTTCTGAGATTCTAAGTCTCTTAAGAATGTTGATGCTATGAGTATAGAGTTGATTGTAAGCATCTTGTAACTTATCCTTTTCTATTTCTTCTTCATTTCCAGTTTCTTCATCATCAGATGGAAATGATTCCGTGACTTGCTGTTCTTTTTCGTTTTCAGATTCAGTGGGAATGATCGAAGCATTGGAGACCATGAGAATTTTCAATGATTTCTGATCTTCATTGCTTTCTGAGTTACTAGATTCTGAATTTTACTCATTTGTATCATCACACGTGGCGGCCATTGCCTTGCCCTTAGTTTTTCTGTTTGGGCATTCGGTAGATAAGTGTCCATACTCCCGACAGGCATAACATTGTGGTTCTTTGGTTCTTCTACCAAATTTGCCTGCAGAAAGTTTGTTGTTCACCTTTCTCTCTTTAGAGGGACGGCCGCGATTCTTTTGAAAGAATCTTCTAAATTTTTGTGTCAGCAAGGTCACTTCCTCATCATCATCATCTCTTTCACTTTCACTGTCCTCATGAGTTGTTTCCTTTAAAGTTTTTAGGACAGTGTTTTTGGATTTTTGGGATTGAGTGAAGAGTAGTTTAAAAGATTGTGGGAACCTACTAGTTCTTCTACTTTCATCTCGTCTATGTTCCTACACTCCTCTATTGTTGTTACCTTGGGATTAAACCGTTCCGGCAATGATCTTAATATTTTCCTATAGATTTTAGGAATCGGAACTTTTTCTCCCAATCCACCCATGGAGTTGCAAATAATGTTCAACTTTGTGAAAAACTCATAAATGTCTCATGCTCTTCCATTCTAAGACTTTCGAACTGTGAGGTCAATAGTTGAAGTTTGGACCTCGTCACAGTACTTGTGCCTTCATGGGTTGTTTTCAATAGATCCCATGCTTCTTTAGATGTCCCACACATGCTTATTTGATTGAAAATATCTTGGGACACGGAACAGTAGATAGCATTCATAGCCTTGGCTTCAGATGTTTGCCTTTCTTTGTCGAATGTTGTCCACATTTCTTTAGATTTGGGCTTTGTGATTATTCTGCCACTATTAAGTACAGTTTGTTCAGTAGGTGGCACATATCCACTTTCAACTATATTCCAAACGTCATGATCCAAACATCTCAGAAAGTAGTGCATCCTAGCCTTCCAGTATGCATAGTTTGAGCCGTCAAATACTGGAGGTCTAGTGACTGATGATCCCTCTCCTTTGGCCATATTCCCAACTTCAGTCAAGATCACTCTCTAGGCGGTGAAGCCCTTAAAGAGAGACCCGCTCTGATACCAATTGAAATAGCGGTGAAGACCACTTGAGTTGAAGTCAGAATATGCCAATATGTCCTAGAGGGGGGGGGGGGGGGGGGGGTGAATAGGACTTTTTAAAAGTTTTTTTTGATTTATTTAAAATCCTATCACACTAATCCTAACAACAGACATATATTAGGATTACTAAAAAATAACTCTACTGGCTTCCAAGCCCAGTAGAGAATCCAATCACAAACTATGAAAGAAGTAAGTAGTGTACAAACTAGTTTATGATGGATATGACTATGTAAGTGTGTGAGGTGTGATCTCAGATATATGGATATGAAAACATTGACATAAAACACACACATAGAAGAATAGCAATCGCAAACACAGTTATTTTTATAGTGGTTCGACGATAAGTCTACTCCACTCCCAGCTGCCGCACTCAACCCATAAGTGTATCGGATTTCACTAAGGAGGTTTTCCAGGGTTTACCTCAAACCTAAGGTTTTAAATCAAGTTCACCTTCAACCTTTACACAGAGGTTTCTACTCAGTTCACCTCTAAACCTGGAGTTTTACTGGTTCACTCCTAACCAGATGTTTATGCTCTCCATAGAGCAAGGGTCCACACAACGCATCCGGGAGTTTTACTAGTTCTGTAACATCCCGAAAAATTGAAGGTCGAGAAGTAACTCAACTCTCGAGTTTCCAGAACATCACTTATGCAACATAGATAATGATGATTAAATGTTGTCTGCATTAATGTAGTGAACATGAGTGAGATTAAGCCAAAACAACATATCATACTCTAGAGACAGTTAAATTGCAAGCGGAAGACTGTGATAGATATATAAAATATATAAAAACTGTGGTGAGTCTCCAGAGTGTGATAACATTACCAGGTTAAATAATTACAAGTATAGTTCCAAAATATACCAAATGTGTAAGTGTAATGACTTCTATCCCAAGTACCATAGCCCCGTCAATACAATACTAGGTCTTCATAAACTTGACAGAGAACTACATGTAGGAGAACTCCTCCTCCACATCACAATAGTCCGGCTCTGCTTCATAAGCATCGCCATCGCCTGAAACTCAACAAATCTGGTTGGTGTGTACAACACCGTCCCGTAACGTGGGAGTGAGTAGCTAACTCAGTGGAACAATAAGGCATAAGTTATCGTGTTATCAATTCAATCAAGCAGTAATGATATAGCAGTAAAATCAAACATTCCTAACTACTCTTATTAATGCAAGTATGAATGTAGTCGTGATGGATGCCCTCACTGACATACTCCCTCATGTGACACCCTCTTCGTTCGCGGCATGCTTTCATCCCTCAGTGCTCCACATCTTCCAGGCACATGCAATGCATGATGAGCATGATTACCGAGTTATTATTAGTCCATTTCAAACAACAGGATTGGAAAATTAAGATACCTCCCTTGTATCATTCCCAAACATGATCCATTCTAGGGTCGTCAGTCTTAGACAATCTCATACGATGGTGTGTTTCTAGGTCACTGCAAGGGCTGTCATGGCTGTTGCACGGAATCGTTGCACCACTCCCCCATCACCTTATCAATACAGGCCTAGTTTATACTCTGTTACTACGGGAAGGCTCATCGCCTCACCACAGATTCAGAGTATGCTCGAGGTCACTCCATTAACGTCCTACCAACTGGCAGTCTATTTTCGAAGCCCGACCAGTCCACTTATTGAGAATGGGACCCGGATGTAACCCGACTGAGGACCACAGCCAGGCTACGCCAGTGTAGGCCAACAGCTCGAATATAGTGTCCCATACCACCATAATCGGCTCACGAGTCTGGTTGCTCAATGGTCACTACGGGGAGGCACGTGGCCCCAGCGTAGGCCGACAGCTCGACCACGGTGTCCCATACCACCATGCCCGGCTCATGAGTCTTAGCGGATCGAGGTACCATGGTTGACGGGATTCCACTGGTAAGTTTGGTACCCTAGGTTCAAGCAGAGGCGTCCAAACATGGTGAACATACATAAGACAGATCGGGTTACTTGACGAGCTCGGCTAGCTCAAGCGCACAACAAGTTGAACGATATGAAGCGCATAAGCACTTCGTGTGGCTAACCACTATCGCCAACCGAAGTACGACTCGGGTTCATCGAACACATCTCACGTGGTGAATGAATCTCAGCCATAAATTCAATCTCATTACCGATTGCCTGGACTATACAATAGCCCCAATCACATTCAATCGCAGATAGGTAAAGCAGAAATGGATCAAGATTCAAATCATACAATTAAGGTCTGGTATTATCCGTTTAGGGCTGCCAGGGCTGTTGCACAGAATCGTTGCTCCACTCCCTCATCACCCATGACGGATCATACAATATAAACATGAATTTAAACATATGAATTACATAGATAAAATTATGCAATCAGTTAAGCATGTTATGAAGCACAACACAAGCATGAGTTTATACATATTCAATTCCTAATCACACAGCTATCCAAGGAAATCATACACATAGTTAAAGGAGTTGAGAATCATATCTCAACACCCTTATACATTACAATTTACTAACTACTACTCATTCAGACATTTCAACAAACACTTTAGACTACATACATCAGCATACATGACATATGTTGATCACATAGGTATTGGGCCAAATCCTTTCACTAGGGAGTTACCCCAATCATAACACGCATACACCCACGACGGATAGTCATGGCAAGCAGGAATCCAAGTTCCATGTTCATTCAGTCATTTCCACAAACACTTGGGCCACACATTTTAGCATATATAGTGTATTTTGGTCGTGGCGTGATTTAGGGAAAATCCTTTCGTCAAAGGGGCATCGCCAATACGACAATCATAAATCCATGACAATTAGTCATGGCGAGCACGAATGAGAATTCTATACTCATTCGGTCATTTTCACAAACACTTAGAATACACTATTTTAACATACATAGTGTATATTATCAAAACCATGTATTAGGGCGAACCCTTTCGCCAAACTAGTATTTTATCCATATATAATATACTAATACAACAAATAATTATGGCAAACACATTTCCAAAATTTATACGTATACGATACTTTCTACAAATAACTAGAGTATGTAAAATTCCATATTTTTCAGCTTTAATCGAAACGAAAAACAGACAACACTTTGTACATGTGCAATTGCATACAGATCATGAATCTATCATTATCTGACATTGGAAGCGTTAAAAACCGTAATCTATACACCTAAAGTCTGCACCTTTTATCGTAGAATCATAACAGAGTCGATGAAATTGCTAAGCTTCTGTATACGGTAGTTTGGCCACCTATAGATCGACATAGGTTAGCTATTTCATAACCTACAACCTATACAACCCTAAAACAGATTAGGGTTAGGGTTTCTTACATAGAAACGAAGCCGGAATCGCCGGGAAACCGATTAGAATCGTGTGGTTGAGCATGGATAACAGCAGAGAAGCAAGGCAGGGAGATTCTCCCACTCCTCTTTCACTTTCTCTCTCTTTTCTCTCTTCTCTCTCTAGGGTTTCTCTCAAATTCGTATGGCTGCAATGAGGGAGGGTTTAAGGTCCTTATATAGCCTAAAAACTCACCGAAACAGACTCCAGGTCAAAGTATACTTAGGTTATAACCAAAGCGAGTCAGTTTCAGCTCAACGGGGGACTTCTGGCGGGCCTCCTTGAGCCAAAGGTCGGACTTAAGCTCACCAACACCGGATTTAGGTGGAGTTAAGTTTTCGTTTCGGTCGGGATTCCAGATCACGCGTGGTGAACTAGTTTCAGTTCAACGGTTAACGGATCTTGATCAGAGATTCCGAGTACGTGTAAATGTGTATGAAATTTCTCCTGATCCGAGGGTGTAATTTGGTCTGATTCTGACGGTCTGGTTGCTTAAAACTGATCCGCAAGCAACACGTGCGAGATTACTATTCAAGATATTTTTTTTGAATTAATTTTATATTTCTCACACTCTTCACTCCGAGCTCAAGCGAATAGCGCTGGGACACTGGCTGGATTTGATTTCTGAGATGGTTGTCAAGCCCAGCGAGGCGGTCCTAAGTCCTTAATCTCGTATTATTTGGACTCCCGATGTGCAGTCCAGATCTGATACGGAGTTTCAAGACACTCCCGAGAGCAGCCGGGTAATGAAATTGATCCTAGATTTTAGGGTAACCTAGCGTCAATGATTCTACAAGTTTTGGGTCTTAAAGTGATTGGTGCTAATTTCACAGGCACTCTAGTTTAACACTAGCTAAATCTTGCCTAATTTCTAAAGGATTTAGTCCTGAGTGATTTCGGTCTGAGGTGGTACTTAGACCTTTGTAGCAATGTTTAGTTTAAGTATTGTTCTTCATCACCTAAACTTTAAGGTAGTGTCTAATGTGAAAATACTTAGAAGGATTTAAGGAATGATGTAATGAAAGGTGAGATTTGTGAAGAAAATAGTTTGAAAAGGGACTTAAGACCCTTGAGTTAGTGTTTGAGAAGATAAACAAGAGTTAGGATTATCCCATCGCCTAAGGACGTCTAATTCCAGGTTGGGAAAAATCCGGGCTGTTACAGGTTCACTCCTAACTAGATGTTTATGCTCTCCACAGAGCAAGGGTCTACACAATGTACCCACAGCGTATACTCCCGCCAGAGGCCTCCTACGAGGGCTTCAAAGGGTGAGAACCACTTAAGACCCAATCCTAGAAAGGAATGATCGCAAGTGTCCTCTTGGACTCTAGATACTTACTGATAAGTTGATGAGTCCCGTTAAGCACAACGCTGAAGATCTCCTCCTCCTTGTTGACGAAGAGTCTTCTGCTTCTTTGATCCATAACACAAAAGATATACCAAGACTAGGCTTAGGGTTGGATCAAGGTTAAAATGGAATCCTACTCTCTAAAGATTTTCATATAAGGAAGGTAGAGTAGTTCCAATCTTAGGCATTCAAGGCATCCCAGCTTAACGATTTGCCATTAAGGTAGTAGCTAAAGGATTCTTGAATGTGAAAGTTCATTCCCCAATCCACTCTATTGAATATGAATGGTGAGGGTGGATTGGAGGATGAACTCCCTCGAGAGAAAGGGCTTAGGGTATAAGATGTAAGTTGAAACACATAAAAGCTCTCTCTTTTCTCTCTTACAGCAACAAAAGACAAGTCCTCTATATATAGGCAAAAAGTTCCAACAGATATAAAACGGTCACATTTATAACAGAGTTCGATATCATCGAGCAGGTTCGATATCATCGATGGTCTGCTCGATGACTCGGACTCAATGTCATACGCTTTTGAAACTTCTTGCCAACTGGTCGATGAATCGAAGATATTGTCGATGTCATCGGATTTTGAACTCCGATTCCATCGATGACAGGATCGATCCATCGACACCTAAAAAATGAGAGAGACTTGACTTTGAAATATTTCAGGATTTCAAGATTGATCGGGGAACCATCGAGATCATCGGAATTTTGAATGTCGATGATATCGAGATCAGAGTCGAGGCATCGATAACTTCATCTGATTTATCTTGAGGTTGCTGGACAATTTATGGCTTTGTTCGATGCAATCGACCTGATGTCGATATCATCGATATTTGAATATCGATTCTATCGAAGGGCCCCCGATCATAGTTAAGAACACCCTGAAATATCTGCTGTTAGATATGCACGCCCATGATCGATATCATTGATGGACTTCCGATGTTATCGACATTTGAATTCAGATCATTTCGGAAGAGCATCGATGCTATCGAAGATTTTTGAGATTTTCTTTAAAAAACAGGGGCGCCGGAAAACTGTCTATCGATCTTATCGAGCCACTCTCGATGGACTCGAGATTTGAATATCAATTATATCGATAGGTGTATCGATACATCGATAATTCGTCCAGATATGTTATGAAGTTGCTGGACATATTTGTACTTATATCGATGATATCGATATGTGTATCGATACATCGATAAATCCGTCCAGATGAATATTTAGTTTCTGGACACTTTTGGTCCTCTCATCGATAATATCGTTAAGGTATCGAAGACATCGATAGAACAGGTCGATCATATCGAGGGTGCATCGATAAAATCGACAAGGCGAGAAAAACATAGAGATTTTTCTATTTTGAAAAAGTTTTCTCACCACAAAAATCCTAAGATGTCTATCTTGTTTTAAGGGTTTTAATCACCTGGTGTTTTCGGACATGAGATGTGAGGCTATGATTTATCTATGGTAAGCTTCGGTACATCCGGTCGAGGCAGATGCTTGAAATAATCTTCCTATCGAGATCTGTAGCCAGTCTGATTTACCATTCACGTAACTTGACAAACCAAGGCACAAGTAGGTGCACTTTCAGGCCTGAGACTGAAATTGCTTGCAAATAAGATGGACCCAGATCAAAAGACATTTTGAATCTTAAACTCTGATGCCCGCAAAACAAAAGTGGGCCAAAACAATCAAGAATAACTTGAATTTCATTACATCTATTGGCCCCATATTATAATTTTAACTGCTTTAACTGCAAGAAAACCAGATGGACAGTTAAATCAATTCAAACAAAATTGGCAGCATGGGACCATGGAAAGTAAGGGTGAATATGCTGGGTAGCCTGCCCAATTCTATGAACCTAACCCAATTCTATGAACCTGCCCAACTCTATGAACCTGACCCAACCCAATTCCATTAACCCAATTCTATGAACCTGCCCAACTCTATGAACCTGACCCAACCCAATTCCATTACATCTATGAAACTAGTTCTTTTGTTTAAAATTTCATTCTTGTCTAAGAAAAGAAGCTACAAATCATTATTCTTTACATAACCCTCCATACTATGTATGCATTTTTATATTTAATAACTTTCCTTATCCATTCATAAGTCAAACCAAATCAACCAAGTTGATATGAACCCAAACATACAAGTATAATTGGTAGATTTTGAAGTTCTAGAAGAGCTTACAAGTGTAGTTTGGTAGCTTCTGGATGAATCCAACAGTATCTGTTAGGAGAAACTCCTTCCCATTATTGATCTATACATGATGCCAGCAAAAGAAGAAGTTAGGGGAGAAAGGAAGGCATAAAGAATGTACTGCTACAATAATTCTGGCATGATGCCTGTTTGCACGATACATAGCTAGTCTAGTGGCAAATAATTCACCCAACAGTATCAAGTGGACTATCAAGAAACATTTTCTCACGTAGCGAAGTAAAACTATGCTTGGGTCTAATCGGTTGAATTTGTTACCAGCAAACTTGCAGCAGGCAAGCATTAGATTAGGGATCCGATTGATGAAAAGAAAGTAAGATGATAGGAGAAGAAACATACTTGTTGAGTTTGAAGAAGAAGAAAGAATAAAGTCCCCAAGAGGACTAAATGTAGTTGAATAAACAGGCCCAGCATGACCTTGAAACAATGTATAAGATCTTTTCCCATCCTCCGAACCTAGCAATTGCTCCTTAGGAACAGATTCATTTTCTCCCTGCACATTAATTGAAACCAACACCATTTAACACACATTACCCAACCTCCTTAGCAGAACCATCTTGTCAAGATTAATACATACATACAGATAGACAGACATAAATGTAAAGAGGCTTGCTAGCCCCATAAACGCAGAAAACATTATGCACCAATTATCACTAGAGAAGGAACCATATCAAAACTAAAAAGAGAAAGAAACAGCATGAACTACAGATAATAGTAAAGAAAGCTGTGACCTTAAGTCTTCAAATCGTTTGCATATAGTGCCCAAATCTGCAGAGTCCGGAACTTTGGTTAAGAAGCTGAAAGCATTGGTGGAGTTAAAAAAGGGCTTAAGATCCATTTACCCGGGCTTCCTCTGCTATTGACTTTGCGACTCTCAAGTCCTACTCAAAACCTGAGAATCAAAATATTTGCTGAAGGAGAAAGATAAGCATAAGAGCAAAAGAGATTCAAAGAATTTAGAAACATAGTTGGAAAAATAAGATGTTTCACTTGTCAAACATTACTTACATTTCACATGGGGCAATTGCTATTTTAATCATGTTCTAAAGTGGCTCCTCATTCAAATGGTCCAATCTATCCCATAGGCAAAGTAATACTGGCCTGGCAAGCTCGAAGACAGTCAGAAGTGAACATTCATGGTCAGCTCTCTACCAAAATATTATAATCATCATCATCATCATTGAAGTACATAACTAATTCGGTTGTATAGTATTTTCCACGGATTTTATTTCATATGATCTCACTAATCTCTTCGTGATCTGTGTTTAAACCACTTCTACTTCTAGAATGTTCTAGAATTAAATGAATTTAGAAATCAACTGTCTTCAATTGTTCCAATATGATAAAGACATGGGAAATCTCATGAACAAGAGTTTATCAAGTTCTGACCCTCAGATTCTGTTTTAACTCATTTGACTGTCAATAGAGTGTATAGCCTAAACTAAGTTTTTCAAGTTACAATTTTGGAAGTCTGAAAACTTTTTCAATGTTATGGTTCCCTTGTTAAAACTCAAGTACGGTTCCAAAACTCACGCAAAATGAGTTGCATGAGCTTCAATTGATGGTGTGAGGCTTCCATTTGTGTAACTTTGTAACACATGCATGTTTCAATTTCTGTTTTGTACTTGGGCACATATCTTGTTTGTCTATGATTCTTGACACATTAAATGCCTTTGATAAAAAATTGAATAGGCTTGTTTCATTGGGCATTCTACCTAAACATGTTTACTGACTATCTTTATCAAAATCAAGGGCGGATATATCTCCCAACTGGCAGGGTTGTTTTTATAAAGTAGGCAAAGCCTATAATGCCGTTAAAAGATCCCACATCTGATATGGCTATAATGGCTAGGTAGATGTAAAATACATACAAATATACATGGTGTGCAATGATATACATTTCGTCATACAACTTAAGCTTCATAAAACAAATACATACCGTTAGGTGGCCAACTCTTGATTTTGTTCCTCGAGAAGGTCCACTTTAGCCCAAGCCTGCAAAAAAAAAAAAAAAAAAAAAAAAAAAAAAAAAGGGATGGGAACAAGAAAGGAACAAATTAATTATTTAAAAACAGAAATAAGCATATTTAGACAAAAGAAATACAAACATTCCTTTCACGAAGATATCTTGACACAACTTCCATTAATTTTTCTTTTGACAAAGAATTACTGCCACTTCTTAATATTTCTTTCAAAATACATGCTCGGACACTACTACAGTGTATTTTGAACATGAATTCTCAATAGATGACTCAAAAGAGAAGAAATTAAATGGAAATTGAATTACTGCAGGAGAATATATATAGACCTACTTGAATGAAAAGCTTCTGGAGATAGGGACATGGATGGTTTTTGAAGAAGCTATAGATGTTGGGCAGAAAGCTATGACCAAACCAATCCATCAATAGCCGCAATTCTTGCAAATTGTGGAACATAATAGGCAAATCTTCAGGTCTACTTTCCGCGGCTAAACTTAGCTTCTATGCAAAATCAAAAGAAAGACGTTAGTAACATAAAAGTCACATTAATAACTAGTTGTGCCATGCCTAACAGATACCACTAGACACCATACATCAAGTGGGTCCCACCATGTAGATGATTTGGCCAAAAATTCCAGGACGGTCCACTCATTCGCATTTTTCTTTGTTTTCTTTTTTCAACTGTGCAATATTTCATACATTTGAAGCCCAACTGATGCTCCAACGGACTGATTTTCAACAAAGGCCAACTAGAAGGTGGGCCCCACAGGATGCAGATCAATATCCTAGGAATGATTGTAGAGGTTACTGTGGCAAAAACCAAAATTAATAAGAATTTCATATGAGAGTAGGAATGAACATATACCTCAAGTGAGACATTACACAATGTCAGAATTTTTACATGTTCAAGATGGTGCAGAACAGTGATCCAATCATCATTAAGTCGATCCACTGTACATATACCATTAATAAGGACATCCACTAAACTTGAAATGTTCTTGAAATACATAAGAAGAAAATTACCATAAAAATGAAATGAAGCTCCTCAACTCCTTTTGCTACTGCGAATTCGACCCATTTCTCAACATCTGATACGTCACCACGTAAAAAGAGCGACAGATTCTCAACATCTGAGAGTTCGGGTGAAAAGAACAAGAGCTGAAACATCTGAATCTCCTTGGCTTTGTGGAGTTGTAGGATTGCAAATCAAAGATGATGAAGATGCCCACTCAACTACCTCGTACTGTTTCTCTGTTCTATCTCCTTATTGGGCTGCTAGCATTCAGTGGAATCTTTAATTTACACAGTTTCTTTTTCTTCATAAGGCTTATGATAGTCTCTATTATTTTCAGAAGCACCACCCGAAGGAGCAGTGGTTCTGGTTTTGCTTTCAGGTTGGATGAGCGTGCTGAAAAAAGGAAAGAGGTGAGTTCAACATAATTTATTAAATATGAATTTTCAGATTTTATTATTTTATTAATGGACTAGTTTCAATTTGAATGATAATTAGAGGCATTCTTTTGTTCCAGTTCTTCTCAAAGCTAGAAGAGAAGATTCATGCAAAGGAAGTGGAGAAAAGTAACCTGCAGGCAAAATCAAAGGTTCTGAAAACACATTTTTATGAATGACAATGCTTTTGTTATGTTGGAAAGGTGATATGGTGGTCCAAGATCATGGAAAAGTAACCTGCAGGCAACAGACCATTGAGGTTTCTTTTTGGGTTTCCACTAAAAATAACTTCTATCCAACCAAACAATAGCAAAGGAAAAACAAATCCATCTCCAGGGAAATTTTAGTTGCAAAACAAACAGTTGACCATTGATTCATTTCCACGCACTACACCAAAAACGTCATTTAGGAACGGTTTTAAACCGGTCCTAAATCCCTTAGAAACAGTTTAAAACCGTTCCTAAAAGAGGCGTCGCATATAATCTGGAACGGTTCAATACCGTATCAAGTACCGTCTCAAAATTTAAGAACAGACTCTTGGGAACGGTTTTAAACCGTTCGTAAGTTTGCAAACGGTCAATTTCAAATTTTAGGAACAAAATTTTAGAAACGGTTTTAAACCGTTCTCAACGGGCAAATTTTAAATTTTTGGACAGGTATTTTTCATTATTTCGAATGGCTAATAAAAGCTGTACATTTGTTTTTATATTTAAAAACCAAAGAATATTATATACAATTAAAAATTAAATATTGAACAAATTGTTTACAACTTTATAATAAAAAAATTATATATATTTGCAACAATAAGTTTACAATTGCATGAATACAATAATAATAAATAAAAAGTCCTCCAAGATGTGCTTCAAGAAAACACATGGTCCTTTGCGGTTGCACCATGACTTGCAATGACACTCTGAAAGAGGAACTGTTTGTAAGTTTTGGAAGCAGGGCTTTCCAGTATTTAAAGAAATGGCCCGACCAGACAAAAGTATCTACGCTGTCATACAGCTTCCCTATTTCCCATACCCTATAGAATAGTGGAAGATGGTTAGAGAACTCAATCCAACAATATATTTCTTTTAAGCAAATGTGAAAAACGTACCTTCCAAGCAAGAGCAAACAACCATCCCTCAAAATCAGCTTCATTCCAAGGTTTAGGAAAATCCAAGGTCTCATTGTCATCATTCTGAAAGATCTTTGCAACTTGCAATAGTCGATGGTAACAAATAGGAGAAATGAAATCCCAGAGAAGGCAGATGAACAACAAGTCTTGTTGATGGATAGAGAGGATATTCTGATTGAATCTATATGATAATGTTAAACACACAAGATTAGAGCAGAGATTAAGATGTTGTCACTCTCTCACTCTCTCCTCCAAATAATCTAGTGGTGAGATGCTCCATAAGATTTTCTTTGTGGTGTGATTCCACATATTTATCAATCTTCCTTTTATTTTATTTTATGTTGCAAGTGACGTTATCTGTTTTGTGGGATAACCTTAGAGAATTTAATCATTGAATTGATACGTGTATTCTTCTAATTGATTCTTTCAAGTAGTGTTACATCATTTACTCACTGTTGGTAAATGGAAATTGAAATATACTGAGGAAATATATGGTTGGTTAATCTGCAGGTAATCTCAGAGTTTAGTTGGCTGTAGATTCTGATGAGAATGAACATCTCTCTCAGATGCTGTTGTTTCTCTTATCGCACCATCAGTTTTGAGTAGCATTGGTTTCCTGTAATTCTTGGATCTGTTCGGGCTATTAACTTCAATTGCCCATCAATTTTCTACATGATTCAAGTGGTAGGTTTATATATCATAGTTTTAAAAAATATATATGTAAGGTTTTAAGACTTGTGTTAGTGCCAAACTGCCAACTTGGTTGAGCCATATAAATCCTTTGGAGCTTTTCCATGTGTAAGCATGATTCAAGTTCACCTGCTGTTAGATCTTTTGGCACAGCAACATTTTAAGAATTTGTACCGCTGCTAACTCATCCAAGTTGTGTTAAGCCATTTCATATTTTGGAGAATAAAATAGATAGAATATGAAAGTAGGGAAAACTATCATAATTTGAGATATCAGCCCTATAATGGTCCATCTGCACATCCAATTCAGCTATAAAGACTTCGTATTGGACGATTCAACGAGTTTGATTATGCTGAATCATGATGGTTGCCTATAGCATAACAACTCACAGTAATCACAGATACAGAGTCAGGTTGACAGAGTTGTTTCCTATAGATCTTGTCTTTGAACCACATGTGCACTCATGATAAAAGAAATGTTTAAGAAGTATATAAAGAAATAACTTAATCATCAACTTGGGAGATTGCAATCGCGATACATATTCCTACCTGAAACATTTTTGAAGAGATTAACGTTATTCGTGGAAAAGTGCAATTGCTAGGGAAATTAACAAATTTCCCTTCACTAGCAGCTCCTTGAATGCTAAAGTTAATCAGCAGAGAAACTATTTTGTCCTTTCTACAGGTTCAATGGGTCATGTTGATTCTAAATTTATTGGTTTTTTGTGTAGATATTATACAAATCAAAGCACACTACAAGAGCCAAAAGTTTTTTTTTTTTTTTAAATAAAATTGGATGGAATGTGTTATGTACTTTCCTTCAACCTATCATGTAGTGTCTCAGGATTCTCAATGTCACTAGCTAATTCAGAAGAAGCCATTGATGCCACAGCAAGATGTCCTACATAATCCTCGAACTGTTCACTTCCAAAAAGAAGGGCAAAGACGGTAGTGGCGTCTAGCATGGTCTCCCTGCGAAGTATAGAAATTTAGCTATTAGAAACAAAAGACATTCTTGTAAAAATAAAAATAAAAATCAACATATAATTTTTTTATCACAAGGACGATATTTGATAGATAACATAAATTTAAGCTGCAGATGAAGAGAAGAATTCATTTTGCTGATATAGTGACCATTCCAGTTACATGTCCATGCACCCACTGTAGCTCTACTAACCATCTTCCAGTTAAACAGCTTAACACAAACTAATGCAATGTTCAATAGCTCAACTTAGGAGTTAGGACCCATTTCTTATTTAAAAGAAATACTGCAATGAAGAACCTTATCTAAAAGAAATCCTGCAATGGAGAAAATTACCACAGACTGATGCAATGTGCTTAATATGTTGCTGTTCACTGCTTACCTAGAGATGCAATACTTTCCATTCCCATCATATGCCTGCCTTTGCACCAGGTCACTTAAAACCTGATAAGCTTCTCCTAATACTTGCTAAAGCAGTTCATGTTTAATCATTCAAGAGTCAGGAGCACCCAATAGTGATCCAACTACATCACAAATATGACATAAAAAATGGCCTCTTCAAATGTGTTGAAATAAAAAGAGACCTTTCAAAGAAATTTCAATTTTTAAATAATTACATTTAAGTGCATCTAAGTACATTTAAGTGCATCTACATAAATTACACTTGGATGGACTAAGATGGTCTTACAAGTCCAAATTCGTTAGGAATGGTAATCTTAGGAGGAGCGGGAGCAGGAGCAGGACTACATTGCCAGTGGGATTATATTAACAAGTATAAACATCCAGGAAGCAGAAGTGGGAGCAGGAGCAGGACTGTAATTCAAAGCATTGTGGATGTCCAAATTGTATGCCCCATTGTGGATGTCCAATCAAAACATACAATCCAAAAAGGTGAATTGCCCAAAAAGTGTTAGACTATTGTCCCTAATCGGTGAACTCAGTAAAGCAAGAATGCCATGCAACAAATGCCAGGCACCACATCCTTAGAGCATCACCATTTCTTTCCATCTTGTTCTTCTGCACCTTCTTGGCTCTGGTTTCATGCTATTTCTATAGTCAAAGCACATATTTCTGCAACCAAAGCCATGAAATAGGAGAAAGAAGGGAAAAAAAAACATAAATCATTCAAAGACAAATGACAAATGAAAAATAAATATTACTCTTCAAATAAGGGATAAACATGCCATCCTCCCTTGTTTCAGATTACAACTCTGATTACAGCCCTGTAGACAATGTACCATTCATTATACAAAAACTGCAAACCTTGCACTCTAGTTGCTTTCCTTTTCATTTTCCTTGTCCTTACCAAACTATGGAAGAAATATAGAACACCCAAAAGATGAACTATCAAGCACAGACATAAAGCACTAACAAATTAAAGCAGTTAGTTCAAAAGAAAAAAAAATGAGTGAAAGGAAGTCCAAAGAACAGTTTTAGGGTGCATTTTCTATATTGCATACATCGAACTGCAAAAGGAAAAAAAGCTACGGAGCCTTAGTAGTCTGCCAAGTACAAATTTTAATGCTTAGGCCTCTTTGGACCATAAATCTAAAATCTGAAACACTTGTCCAGTACCAGTTAGTAACATGAACGAATAAAATCTTCACTATATGTTGAACGCTGCATGTTACAAGATGGATACAAATATAAAATGCTTACCTTCCTACAGGAACAATGATATTCTGTTGCATAAATATTTCCGATCTAGCTTGTGCTCACATAAAATGGTTTGGATCATTGAAATGTGACACGAGATCCAGCTGCTGCAGTCCCTACTTATAAAACCCCAATAACAAGTGCCTGCTGAAATTCGAGGTAGAACTCTTCGCTATAAATATTGGGAAATTTCATCAGTTTCTGTCATTTCCTGTAAATTAAACAGAATGATTGTAAATCAATCTACTTTGCATCCAAATGCAACAACAATGCAATAATTCATCAACCAAATTGACAAGTCTGGTTTACAAACAAAATCTAAGGGCAACTTGAAAGCAATTGCAATACATAATTCCAAAGATAAAGTGCTAGTTAAAAGACCAAATACTTGAGTAATGACCTAGCAAGCAAGTTCAGCCCCATAACGAATCTTAAAAAAATTTATATTTAGAGAGAGAGAGAGGGTAAAAAGGGAATTGAAAAAATAGGCTCAGATTCGGCTTCTTTCAAACATGCATTTGGGCACAACCTCTACCATGGCTGCATGTATTGGTTGCCTGAAATCACAAAGAACAGACCCTCCAAACATGCCCTGCCATGAAATGCAGAGAATGCATTTCCATAAATTTCTGAGTATCAAGAGAAATTTCAAGAATCATCACTGCCTGTATAATACACCCAAGGTTTCTTGGGACCCCAAAATAGGGAAAAATCCCTCATGGAGAAGAGGAGAAGTAGAAAAGGAAGAAGAAGAAGAAGAAGAAGAAGAGAAAGAAGGGTTGTTTTTTAAATTTTTTTTTTTTTTAATTTTTTATTTTTTTTTAAAAAAAAAAGAGAGAGAAGGAGAGATAAAGAATCAAATGCTGAGATTGGAGGGAGAGGTGGCACAACCCGTGAAGCCATTCCCTCTCTCTGATCTCTGGAAGCCTCTCGATGATCCGGAATAACAAATGGACGGCGTGGATATAAAATACATGTAGAAAGAGCTGCTGCTGCTCGTCCCTTATAGCATTTTATGCCTGTCAAGAAACACATCTCCAACAGTTAAAGACCCTTCCACATGTAGAAAGAGAGACCAACTAGACTATGAATAAAAAGCATGATCAAAATCTCAGAGCATCTGTTTTGGAAACAAAGATCTAAATATGTTAGATGCAATACTTAAGCCAATTTTTTAACTCGTAGAATAACAAAAAACCACCTAATGCATTATCAAGGCAGCTGTAGAAGAACTTAGTAAGAGGTAAACAAATGATAGAAACTGAGGTAAGAATGCATTGATAGTTATTGTCCCTAATTGGTGAACTCAATAAAGCAAGAATGTCATGCAACAAATGAGCCAATTCCAACTTCGCCTAAGGTCGAATGATATCCGTCTGGCTCGGGCAATTCGGCGTCTCCTTTAATAATTATATCAATGGCAACCTTGTAAAACTCTTCCTGAAGAGGTTTGCCATGAATCATTTGGAGCCCATCTGCCAAAAGAACTCGCCCTTAAGCAACGAGCTCTTTATGCCAAGAGTACAACTTACATGGCCGCATTTTCTCTACACATTGACGACTCCCAACTGAAGGTCCACCAGTCGATTGTAGATTCTCTTGTTGAACCAAATCCATGTGTTGCTGTTGAAATAAAGTTCCACACGCACCATGTGTTATATACGATAATTGAAGAAAGATTATTACTATTTAAATTTTAAAAAGAAGGATTTCAATGAACATTAACTTGAGGCATCTCTTTGATACCCCCAACTTGGTCTGTAAGAATGTCTATTTTAGAGGATAGCTCTTGAATTTTGAACGATTGCTCTTGAATTGTGGACGATTGCTCTTATACTTTTCCTTTATACATAGAGATTTTTTCAAGAGCTGCAGCAGACCCACTGATTTGTGATTGGGAAACGTTGGTCCCAACACCTTGAATACGACCCCTTGTATCAGGATCAAACACTTGACTCAATGGATCATTGAGGATGTCATGGGAATTACTTCCTTCGCTAGAAAGTAACTCTTTGATTTTTTCCTGCAATATTATACAATTACATTAGTAATATTAATACTGAATTTGAATTCTATAAACTTAAAGTTTAAGACAATGAGGTTGCCACATGTGAAACCGCATTACTGTGAATAGAACCATCCTTTCTTGTATGAGTTTTAATCCATACTTCAGTCCTACTAATCGGGGTGTCTCCATCTTTCTTTTGGCGTTGCTATATTTGGATGAATTTCACATTGTTAGCTATTAAGAACACAAAGCAACTAAAAAATTTAAGTTACATATGACTATCAATACTTACCATTTCTTCCTCGATTCTCGCATGGCCATGCCTGCCACTCGTATGGTAAATCTTTAGCTTTTTCCTATTCTCGACATTTTGTTTCCTTTGTTTTATAGTTTTGGGATCTGAATTATGTTCAATGAACATTTCCCAATCTTCAGGCCTAACTCTTGGTGGACGGTTGTTTAATTTGGAATCATGATTTGAATGGGGATCGAGGTACTTAATCCTCAATTTGGTCTTGTACTTCCTAAACATATCGGACATGCTTTTAAAGCATAGCTTTTGGTAAGACTGAGGAATAACAAACTCGTCCTACAAGAAAAATTGAGATTGAATTTAGTTGAAGCAGAAAAAGAATAATGGTTAATTTATATCATAAGAATTTTTTTTTGTATCTTACCTGTAAGAGCTTCCAAAGTTCTTCTTTCTTATTCTTTGGCACTATACGTCAATTCTTGAAGGCAATAGAGACATGGGTGCGAACCAGCTCTCCGCTTCTTGTAGCCAACATGTGTGAGTGTTCGCCCATGGGTAGTCCAAGTGCATTTAAGGTGATGACAAGCTTACTTTTTAACGACGATGAAGTTCCTAACACATACAAAACTTACTTCGTATTTACCTGCATTATTTAAAACAATGTGTTAAATGATAAGGTAATGAAGCAATTGTATTTACCTATATTTTTTAATGCGTGTGCTTGTAAAGTTGACATATTCTCCTCTGCTATTGAGATGTCCAAGCTCACCTATAGACACAAATTTGTATAAGAAGAAATCATCATACAAATATAAATTCATTTATCAAGATATTTTTTACATCAGATAAAATGTCAAATGAATCAACACAAAATATGATAACAAAAAAATTACCTAAAACTCATAGCCAATTTCCTTTATAATATTTTCTAAATTTGTATTCTCGCTCCTAGAAGAGGAAAACAGAGTCGGATCTTCAAGCGTGTCCATGTCTTTCATCAATCTTTTTGGTGACATTAAAACAACATACCATCCAGGCCTTGTTTGATCCTTAGAGTAGAATACTTGACTTGCATGGGATGCAAGTATGAATGGTTCATCTCCTTCCTTCTCATGTCCTTTCAATTTCTCCATATTTACCATTACCAAATTTGACTCGGGATCAACAATGCATCCATTGGTCTTGTCTTCCACTTTGACCCAATCACAATAAAATACCGTTTGACGGAAAACAATGTAATCCAACTCGATTATCTATTTTACTACTCCATAATAGGTAGCCTCATCTTCTTTGTAATTCTTATCTTTAGCACTTGCCCTGTATTTAGTGATGGCTTTCATGGACACCCCACTATTTTGTGTTGACTTAGTAGTCTCGTATTTACTTGGAGAGAATACAAAACCATTCATGTGATACTTGTTATAGCATTTTGCCTTAAATGTAGAGCCATCTACTAATCGTTTCAATGTCAACTCGCCCTCAACAAACTCCAACTACAAATAAGAAAAAAGTAATAACTATATATGAACAAATATATCAATTAAATGAATAATTAGAAAAATACTTCCTTTCGTAACCAATTGATGAAATCATGTTCATTGTTCTTCGACACACTGCCCTTTCTTCTTTGCCCCTTTGATGTGGTCGTTCCTAAATTTATTTCATACTTCCTATATGAAATATATGTAAGTATTTATCTAATTACTACACGTGATTCAATATTTTAGAAAATTTATCTACTTACCTTTTCCATTCATAAATTCTATCGTAGCAGTGTAGAACCCATCTACGTACTTGTTGATGTTGTATGTTAGTTAAGTATATATTCTTGCCATTATCCAAAGGCTTTTCATCACACACCCTATCCTCGTCTAAGAACCTTTGACGCGTATGCTTGTGACTTCCTCTCTCACCGTTTGGCATGTACTCCATACAATATAAAATAGATTCTTCTACAATGTAACGCTCTGCAATACACCCTTCAGGATGTACTGTATTCTTTACGTATCCTTTATAAATCTTCATTAACCTGATGGAGGCATTCAATTAATAATATATTATCAATATATGATGACAATGAAGTCTAAATGAATTTCATCAAGGTTAGATATTTACCGTTCAAAAGGATACATCCACCGAAATCTAACTGGACCGCAAGCTAATGCTTCATCAGCTAGATGTACCATAAGGTGAATGCTAATAACAAAGAATGAAGGAGGAAAAAACTTCTCCAAAACATACATTGCCACAACAACACTTTGTTTGACGGCAATAATGTTATCTGCACTAATTATCTTCGAGCACAGGACATTAAAGAAGTAATAGATGTGCTGAATAGCTGTTCGCAACGTCTTATGCTCTGAGAAAGCATGTTGTTGCAACAGGGGGAGTAACTGACACATAATGATGTGATAATCATGCGACTTTAGTCCCTTTATCTCGAGAGTTTGTAAGTTCACAAGATGTTTAAATCTGGAACTATACCCTATTGGAACCTTCAAGTCGTGCAATGTTTGACAGAACAATTCTTTCTCCTTACGACTTAAAGTAAATGGTGCCTTTGGTTTAATAGTTTTGCCATCTGTTTCTTTCAGCCATAAGTCTTTCATTATGTTCATTTTTTTCAAATCTTCACGTGCACTTATATCATCCTTAGTTTTATCTTTGACTTCTAGAATCGTCGACAGAAGATGGTCACTAACATTCTTTACAACATGCATTACATCCAAGCTATGCCGAATTGGAACTCTTAGAAAAACACAATTATGATGGAATGTTAAGTTTTTATTCACTGTCATACATGTAAATGAAAGTAACACGTTAAGGAAATCACCTTCCAATATGGCAAGTCGAATAGGATTGATCTTTTGTACCAAGCAGTTATATTCCCAGTCGAATCATCACCATAACTTTTTCGTTTCTTCCCCTTCGATTTACTGATATCCATCTGAATACCGATGACCTTCGCTTCAACCTCTGAACCACTTAATCGATGAGAAGGTCTTCCTTCTTCTACTTTATTATTGAGTGCCGCTTTCTGGGTCCTAAAAACATGATTAATAGGAAGAAATCTTTGATGACCCTGATAGGAGTACTTCTTGCCACTCTTAAGTCGTTCAGCGATGGTTCCCTTGGCACAAACAGGGCAAGCATATTGTGCATGTGTAACACATCCTGATAAACTCCCATATGCAGGAAAATCATGAATTCCCCACATTAAAATGGCTTTCAAATTAAAAATTGTCTTTGAATGAGAATCATATGTTGACACTCCATTAAGCCACAAATTCTTCAACTCATCAATCAACGGTTGTAGGTAGACATCAATGTCCTTACTCGGTCCTTTTGGACCTAGTATCAATACCGTTAACATTGAAAATTCTCTTTTCATACACATCGAAAGGGGGTAGATTATATGGCACTATAATGATAGACCAACAACTGTAGACACTACTAAGATGTCCAAATGGGTTAAATCCATCAGTTACAAGCCCTAAACGCACATTACGGAATTCTTCAGCAAAACTTGGCCACTTGTTATTTATTACCATCCAACTTGATGAATCAGATGGATGCCGCATAAGACCACTATATTCTTTCAGTTGAGAATGCCAAGTCATTTGCTCCGCTATCCATGGTACACTAGAAATAAAGTTTGGAGAGAATACAAAAATTTATTAATAAATTTTTTTAACAACTCAATTTAAAATAAAGTTTTTTTTTTTAAAAAAAGAAAGATTACTTATTAATTTTTTTTAACAAAAGGTATATAGGATAATATTAAAATTATATTTAACATTGAATGCACACCTGTATAGCCTCTGTAGCCTTGGTGTCAGAGGAAAATATCTCAAAACCTTTGATGGAACTCTAACGCCTTTTTTCTTTGCCAAGTAATCTGACCTCCATCTCGATGTATGACATGTTGGACAATTTTGTCTATCTTTATACTCTTTCCAATAAATAATACAATCATTGGGACATGCATGTATAGTCTCATAAGTCATTCCCATTGAGTTGATCATCTTTTTCACTTGATATGTGCTCACTGGCAACGTGTTTTCTACTGGTAACAACTTCTTAACCAATTGAAGAAGATCATTAAAGCTGTTATCCTACCAACCATTACGTGCGTTTAAACTGTACAACTCAACAGTAACCGATAATTTTGTGAGTTCTTTAGGGCAAGAAGGGTATAAAGATTGTCTTGCATCATCAAATAAAGCCTTATATCTTTCTGCATCAAGGTCTTCGTGACAATTTTCATTTCTTCTAAGATCATCCATAAGAGTATCAGTATGTTCTCTAATATTTCTAAATGTATCATTAACAAGTTCCTCCATTCTAGGATACTCATCATCGGATTGATCATCAAACGTCGATGATGATGGTTTCTCGTTACTTTTCGCACGACTTTCACCGTGAAAAATCCAATGTGTGTATGACTTATCAATACCGTTAAGGAGCAAATGCTCATGAATATCTCGAAGAGTGAACATCCCACTCCCATTTCTACATTTCGCACACGGACACGAATAATGATCAAATCCACCACCATTGTTCTTTGTAAACTTAATAAAATGCACAAGTCCATCCAAATATTCTAAACTTAACCTATGTTTGTCCATCCATGCTTTGTTATTTAATGACGACATTCTGCAACAAATGAGATAATCAAGTCAATTTTGATGTTAAGTTGATGGTTGGACCCTACCGACTAAATGTTTTAAAGTGAATAAATAAATTCTGATGCATGCTTTAGTGAAATAAAACAAGTTTTTTTTTTTTTTTTTTTTCCATTTTCAATCGCAAGTATGATAACAAACAATTTTTTTTTTTTTTTTTTAAATATTGTCTCTCTAATATTTTCCTTACTAATTCAGGATGTAATCTATAAAAAAAAAGTGCTAATTGTCACAGGCTGTGGCAAACCTATGATTTCCGTCCTCCAAAAAGTCTGAACAACTTCTATGATTTTTCCCTTTTTGTTTGGCTTTCATGTGAATGTGAGTCATACCATCAGTGTGATGCAAACATGGAGGGGAGGTGCATGTTGGAGCTAGTTCTTGGGTAGGTAGTTGAAAGAATACTGGCAGTTGGAACCTACAAGATTGCTGTTGGTGGCAGTAATAGTTGAGGTACTTGTGAAATCCTTCTGCGGGTCCAAATGACAGGGTAGTTTTCACAGTGATATGGACCATAACGGCTGTCAAGGCCACTTTTTTCTTTTCCTTTTTTTTAAAAATTTTTTTATGAAGCCTGTTTCGGATTGTAACGGACCATTACGGGGCCATGACAGCCATTACAGGCCATTTTTTTCCCATAACACGTAATGGTTACCATCTTTACCAGTACAAACAACTACTACGAAGATTATATAACCATTTTTAATACCTTTGCTGAGATGAATGCCCAAATGTGGGCAAGATTGGCTAAACAGAAACCACATCAAAAAAGCCAATTATTTGGCATATGAAACAAAAGTGAGATCTATAAATTTGCATAGACACGTACATAAAAATTTTAATAATCCTAAAAATTTCCATTTCATTCACCAAGTCAGTCAGGGTTGCTAATTTCCATTTAATGCAGTTTCAGTTATGTTCCTCCGAAAAAAGGCAGAGAGAGTGAGAGAGGATGACAAATTTTCCCATTATAAACCATTCCAATGCATTCAGTTTCTTTGCCATCTTATTCTCATATATATAAAAGGAAAACACAGAGAGAGAACAAAAAAACAATGAGAAAGAAGAAAGATATAAAGAGACAAAACACATCTGTGTATAAACTAAAGATATTTGTACCCCTCTCCACATCACCTTTAGCACACATGCAACATGGCAAATGTGTCCAGCATCTGAGAGGTGCATAAGGCAGCCCCCAGCATGAAGATGACAATAGGCAAAAAATCAGTTAGGCCACGAGGCGTGAGTATGTTGAATATGGACCACTGGCAATTTTATTTAAACCATGCAAACTTTTCATACATTTGTAACCCACTAAATGACTAGGTCAGCCTCAATTTTGCGCATTATCAATCTACACATCATAGGCCACATAATGCTCAGTCCAGATGTCCCACAAACTTGGCAGATTGCCATGTGTGTTGAGTGGAAAGGTGCATGTGAAGAAGCTGTGTGGAGCTAATGAACCTGTTAATTACATCCTATATTATTTTTTATTAGATAGAGTCAGATGGGCTAGACTAGCTAGCTCCAAAAATGAACTAATCAATCATTTCTTTAAAAAATGACACCAATAGAAGCAAACCCAAAACAGTAATTCAACTTTTAGTTAAGAAAACAAGTTATTTACCAATCAATCAACTAGATATCAATCGGAAGCATTGTCCCATCCCCATACAACATAAAATCTATTTATCAACTCAAATACAAATATATTTATATATAATCGGAAGCGTTGATCTCAGCTATACAGTTTTTGGTTTTGGTTCCATTGAATGTGGCTATTGCTGCATTTCTTTTCTGAACTCTCTATCTAGAGCTACCACTAAAGGTCAGAATTTTCATTCTCGGGAGCTTTTTGGAGTATCCCAACTCCTCAGTCTAGGATGGGACCATCAGATCAACGGTCTCAACAATAGGACCATGCGCTCCTACAAACTGAAGACCCAAAGATAGTACAGATATCTTTGGACAGATCATATGGTAGTCTGGTTTGCATTCAAGACTGAACAGATGCTGACAAATGAGCATAACAGAACATATTTCAGATCATATAAACCTTATGATAATATAAATGACTTCAACCCCATTAAATGAACAGATTTTAGATCATAACATAACAGAATCACTATCCTGCAAAATAGAATCAAACATTTATGTAATTTGTTAACACTGGAATGTTAGCTTCATAAAGAAGACAAAGATAGATAAAAAATAGAGGCCCATACCCCATAGATGGTGGGATGGTTAGTCTTCTTGTAGAATTAGATAGAATTAAATATCGCTGGTAGTTACATACCCCATAGATGGTGGGATGGTTAGTCTTCTTTTGTCACCAATGCACATACCTGAGGATTTACACAGATAAAAGACTAAATCACAAGAGGTTAATGAAAATATTGCTCGTATAAAATAGGATGCCATTTACTCCACTTAGCTGCTGCAATACTAGTAACCCAATTCCTACCTACAGTATACTATGAAAATTACGTTATGACATTTACTCATTTATGTGAAAATAACATCATGTATAAAAAATAAATTATAAATAAATAAAAAACTGGGCAAGCTAGAATACCATTAGAGGAAACCAATATCTTCTTTGCTTGAGATGAAAAAATTATAGTGCAGTATGCACAATAGGAATCAGTGTTTTAGCTGCCCAGAAGACATGCCTGTAGAAATGGCATGCCTGTGGGGGCATAGCTTTGAACAAGCAACAGATGTGATACAAACAACAGTACTTATTCAATAGACAATTGAGGTGAAAGAAAGGCAACAATTTCTATTCTAAGTTGGAACTATGGGAAGGTGGGACAATCAGACACCTTTCACATCTGTACTGATAGAAAGCAGAGGCTTAAATGGTATCAATAAGGTGCATATAATGATCCATGTAACACATTGACTGAAAAAGAGTAATCAACTCACCTTGATACAGTCCTCAATGTGTTCATCAACTATGAAATTGATTCTCTTTGTTGTAATCTGAAAGAAGGCATTCCTTAATGCAGTTAGGAAGAGGAAGTGGAGTTGGAAACTGTACTGTATGTGTCAAGAACTATATGATAGCCTCCTTAAGCAAGTAGATAAAGTTGAGAATCCTTAAGCATCAAGCATGAGAAACACATAAAAGATACAACTCATTAAAAATTTGAATCCGCTCATCAAGCGTGGCCCACCATTTTGAAGCCTTATTAAAACACCAGGACCGTTTATTCATCTTGTTTACCGCACATGTACACCACGTGTGGACAGTCAACTTTTGTTGTACACGTGCGGTCTGCATTATCAAACCAAAGTCCTTTTGGGCCATGGATTTAACAAGTGTAGCCCACCTAATGAGTGGATATGATGTTTCACACGTGTGCCACACGTGCCATAAAAGTTCTACTCACGCATGTGCGCACTAGGCATTGCTGAACAACAAAAGACCAGCAACCACTAATGCGATAGAAATGAAATAAAGAAATGTCATTTAAAAAAAAAAAAACATTACAAAAAAAAAATTTGGTACTCTGGCAGGATCTGATGGATGATACGCAGCCACTTAAAAATTGCATACATATCATACACAAAATTCAAATTAAATTATCTAAATTATGGGTCCTAAGGTAGATATATCAGCAAATAAAAAGTTATGCTTATTTAATTACTTGATCATGAGACATTCATTTAACAGTTAAAAACAAAAAACCAAATCCAATGGTCTAATTTAGACAAACCTGCAGTGTCCACAAATCAAAGGTTAGGATTTCTCAATCAATCTTATTTTGGAACTGTGACATAGAGACCATTGGTTTAATTTTAGTTAATTCTTGTGTTGCGTACACAATATCTAAGTGCCTGAGTATAAAGAATCATATTCAGCCAGAGTATTAAATAACTCCCCCCAAAACAAGCCAAAGTATCTGAACCACAAAACACACGACATGCACCATCCAACCATTCTGCTTGAGGTCTTATCCCAACCTCCAATCAATGCATTGATGCAATCTGGACACTTCCATCCTCTCTCTATCTCATGTAAGGGCCAACCAACATTATTTCAGGACCTTTATTCCTCATTCCTTCATTCCACTAGTAGCTGAGAAGTTCAAGAACTCTGTAAGAAAATTAAGAAATGAAATATCACTACTGATGTCTGCACTATACCATGACTTGGATTGTGGAGGTATGCCAAAGACGAAGAGCTTAGAGGAGTCAGTACTCGAACGAGACGGGTACCTTGAATCAGACTCTGGGAGTAATTTCAGGATGAAGAGCTCTAAGCAGGGCCAGCGCAACCCGTTCCTCAAGCGAGACGATGAGAACTCGGCCTCGCTTAATCTGCGTAACCTGTCGAAGCTTATCTTGCCGCCGTTGGGTGCTTCGAGCTACAACCAGACCGAGAGAGGGAGATCGAGAGAGGGAGGGAGAGTGAGAGGAAGATCAAGAGAGAGAGTTGAGATCGGGAGAGGGAGATCGAAAGAGAGGGAGATGGAGGGAGAGGGAGATCGAGAGAGGGAGGGAGAGTGAGAGGGAGATCGAGAGAGGGAGATCGAGAGAGAGAGTTCAGATCGGGAGAGGGAGATCGAAAGAGAGGAAGATGGAGGGAGAGGGAGATCGAGAGAGGGAGCGCGTTTTGGGCGTTTTGGAGGAATTAGGGCGTTGTTGGCGACGGAGATAATCCAGTAGTCTGCGGCATCTTTATACAAATGTGACTCTCGGGCCGTGGGGTCCACTTAGTGGGTTCTAACAGAATCCATTCCGTCCATCTGTTTCTATTCGAGTACGGTTCAATACCGTCTCAAATCAAAAACGGCTTAGAGCCGTTTCTGAACCAAAATACTGACCGTACCGGTATGGCGATTTTGGTGTAGTGACGGCTTTCCATATCCACATTCTGGATTCCTCCTATCTGAATATATTTCTCTTTCTTTAAAAATTGTTCAAGGTAGCTGCGCTTCATCAGTTCACCAACTAGATTCTAAAAGCTCAACCACCAACGCAGAAGCTTCAGAGGGTATAAATAGAAGCGTTGTTCAACATCAGACATTCACCAATGAACACATGCACTTATACACACAACTGCACATGCCAACCTGGTAGATATGTGGGCCATCCAATCTGTGGATCAGGTGGCCCAATGTATAGACTCTTGATGATCAGGCCCAAGAGTCAGGCTAGTACACTCATCAGACAGGCTGCACATATGCTGAATGGCCATATGCCATATTTCAAGCCATCAAATGTTTCTGCACATGTGTGGCTGACCTGATGACTTGACTAGCCCGTTTTAGGGCCATCCGTCTATGTGACATGGGCCCCAAGTTGGATGACCCACATTCATGCTAGTTGTACACTCCAGTTGGTATATCATGAGCATCAGATGGTTGTTGCATAGTTGGTCTTGCAAGAAATAATCAGAAGGCTCTCTTTTGATCTTCAGCTGCACAAGTATGATGCTGCATTGGGAGTCCGTTTGGCAGTCAAATAAGGTGAAATATAGTAGTATCGCACTTGTGGAATCAAGCAGCTAAAGCATTTTCCTGTTTCTTGTTTGCAATACCGCAACATTTTCTTTGAGATCTCACTTCTGGAACTGCATTCTATTCATCAGCATATAAATTGTCTTTGATTCATAAATTGTTCATAGATAATCACCTACAATCTGGAGTTGATGATACGGATTACGACATTATGGAATGCACAAGAAGATATTCGGAAGAGGAATCATAGGGTCCCTGAAGACATTATGAATGACAGTGCTTTCTTATGTAAATACAACTAAACATAGATATGCAAATACTTATTGTGATGTAACTATTCAAGTTACCATCTTATAAGTATTCTGACGCATAAATGCATGCGCAAACACAGAACAGGTGAGGAATATCGCCAAGCTTACTTGATGTATGTGTTGTAGTCTGGGACTTCAAGGCACTGATGTAAAAACCATGAACTTCCTCTGGAGCTGAAAAGCTTGCTAAGCAAGATTCTAGGGGCACTCTTGGCTATATGTTTTCATCAGAAGCTCTACTAGAATTCAGAGGCTCTACTTATCAAGACAGTGCAAACAGAGAATGACAAAAACACAATGTCTAATTAATGCTTCTATTACTTACACTTCCTTTCCCTACAAAGCCTTTTCTGATTTTAACTTTTGAAAGGCTTCTAGTTGTTTTAAATTCTCAAACTACACTATTATCCGAAAAAACAGTCAAGGTAAATTACCAAAGAAAAAGAAAATAAAAAAGGAAAAAAAAGAAAAGATGAGAAAAGTTGTACAAATGGAGGTAAACAGGGATTCTGTGTTAGAATGAAAAATAGAGAGAAGTTGTACAAATGGAAAGCAACTGATCATGAAACACCAATAGCCAAAGTGGATCTTATCATGTCCAATCAAATCCAAAAATGGGAAGAGGTATTGCATAAATAAGATGTTCTTCATGTTCAATACTTGAAAGGTGGAAATAATTCTGATTATAGAACTCGCAACAAACTATGACAGTCTACCTTCTAATAATTGAGACACCGCATAGCCTTTTACAAAAATCCACCCCAGTATATACTGATCTTGCATTCAGTAAGAAAAATAAATAATAATAATAATAATGTTACAAAAACTCTCCCTGTAAATTAGACAGTGCACATATCTACTACCATTTGACTTTCAGTAAGACATACAGGGAGATTTTATAGGCATGGGGCACTAATAACCAAACCTACTGCCTCATTTGTATGAAACAAGTACAGAGCACAGAACATTCATGTTTTCATCACAATAAGGATTTACAAATTGTGTAAATGTTTGTGAAACAAAACCACCACCAGAATTGAAAAACTTACATCCAGACTTTAAATTAGTAAAGGCTTCAGATTCACAAAATAGGACCTGGAAACTCTGTTAATAGAAGAAGGGTTAGCACGAAAGAGGAAAATGAGGAGCTTTAGTAAATACAACGCCCACAAGCTGTTGAGAAGTGGAGCCACATCTGGGGCTGCCCACGACCAGTCGAGGTTGCGCGGATTTCGTGTCGCAAGTCCTCTCGCAACTGGGATGCGAAAGTAGTTTCACGGATTTCGTGTCGCAAGTCCTTTCGCAACTGGGATGCGGAAAGGGAAGTTGCCAAAACTATAAATTGGGGTCCCTAGGGCTATTCTAGGTTAAGGTGAATTTTAGGAAATTATTCTAAGGTGTGGGCAAAGGATTTTCTCTGTACTTCCAAGGGAGAGGTTAGTATATTGCCTTGTAATCTTCGTTTCTCTTCATAGTGGAATTTTGCATCCGTGGTTTTTTACTCTAGTTTAGGGTTTTTCCACGTATATCTTGTCTTGTGGTTTGTTTTGGATTGCTTTGATATATTTCTAGTTTATATTTCTTCATGTCTATCGTTTGTGGGTGAGGCCTTAGATTGGATCTAGGCTCACTGCGTTGTTGGCATGCTGCGCAACAACTGGTATTAGAGCTATTGGTTTAGTTCTATTGGGATCGATGACAGAAGATGGGAAAACTATAATTGAGAAGTTTGATGGTTCAAACTTTGCCTTCTGGAAGATGCAGATGGAGGATTATCTATATCAGAAGGACCTCTATATTCCTCTAGGAGGAAAAGAGAAGAAACCAGAAAAGTTGACAAATGATGAATGGTTTTTACTGGATAGGAAGGCTTTAGGAACGATCCGGCTCTCTTTGTCTAAGAGCGTCACCTTCAATATATCCAAGGTAAAAACGACAAAAGAATTAATGGAAGCCCTAGCCACCATGTATGAAAAGCCCTCAGCATCTAACAAGGTTCATCTTATGAAACAACTATTCAACATGAAGATGTCAGATGGTGGGAGCGTGGCTGAACATCTAAACGAGTTCAATATAGTCACGAGCCAGTTGGAATCCGTTGGCATTGCCTTTGAGGACGAGGTCAGGGCGTTATTGATCTTATCCAGTTTACCAGACAGTTGGGATGGTTTGGTGATTGCTGTGAGCAATTCTTCAGGATCGACAAAGCTGAAATTTGATGATGTGGCCGGTCTAATTCTCAGCGAAGAATCTAGAAGGAAGGCATCGGGAGTTTCAGGGGATTCAGGGAATGCTCTAAACGTTGAAGGAAGAGGAAGATCGCTGAACAAAGGAGGCAATAAACACGGACGTTATAAGTCAAGGAATAAGTCCAAGGGACCGAAAGACAAAGACGGGTGTTGGCATTGCGGCAAGAAGGGGCACATGAAACGTGATTGCAGGGCAATCAAGAAACAAGAAGGAATCTCTCAAGGTGGGAAAGATTCAGTGAATCTGTCTGAGGAGAATGACACAGAGGCGTTGATCTTGTCTCTTGATGCGAGGAATGAGTCTTGGGTTATAGACTCGGGTGCTTCGTTTCATGCTACTTCGTGTAAGGAAGTTCTGCGTGATTATGTGTCAGGTGACTTTGGGAGAGTCTACCTGGGTGATGATGAGCCGTGCAATATTGTTGGAAAGGGAGATGTTCATGTAAATCAGAAAGACGGAACGGTCTTGAAATTGAAGGATGTCAGACATGTACCGAGTTTGAAACGTAATCTGATCTCAGTGGGACAGTTGGTTGATACCGGTTATGTGACGATATTCACCAGTGACTCCTGGAAGATCACAAAAGGTGCCTTGGTAATATCTCGAGGCAAAAAGGAAGGTACTTTGTACGTGACTTCAGGATCGTATAGTTCACTCGCAGTCGCATCAACTGGAGTGAATGGGCAGTTATGGCATCGGAGGCTGAGACATATGAGTGAGAAAGGGATGAAAGTGCTATTGTCAAAAGGGAAGCTACCAGGGCTGAAGTCTATTGACTTGGAATTCTGCGAGGACTACGTGTATGGCAAGCAGAAGAGGGTAAACTTCAAGAAGACGAGACGCGCTTCAAAGACACATCTGTTGGAGCTTGTACACACTGATGTGTGGAGACCGGCACAGGTATTATCTCTTGGTGGCTCAAGTTATTTTGTTACCTTTATTGATGATGCTAGTAGAAAACTGTGGATCTACTTCTTAAAACATAAATCTGATGTATTTGATGTATTTAAGAAGTGGAAAGTTATGGTAGAAAATGAGACAGGTAAAACAGTAAAGTGTCTCAGATCTGACAATGGGGGAGAGTATTGTGATAAGAGGTTTGAGAAGTATTGTGTAGCAAATGGAATCAAACATCAGAAAACGATTCCAGGGACACCACAGCAGAATGGTGTGGCTGAGCGCATTAACAGGACCAACCTTGAGCGCGCCAGGAGCATGAGGTTACATGCAGGGTTGCCCAAGACCTTTTGGGCAGATGCTGTGAATACTGCCGCATATCTCATCAATAGAAGTCCCTCAGCACCATTGGATGGTGGGCTACCAGAAGAAGCATGGACTGGGAAAGAAGTGAACCTTGCACATCTTAGAGTGTTCGGTTGCACTTCATATGTTCACATTGATGCAGAGCACAGAAACAAGCTGGATGCAAAGTCTAGGAGGTGCACGTTTATAGGCTATGGGCAACATGATTTTGGCTACAGGTTCTGGGATGCAGAAAACAGAAAAATCATCAGAAGCAAGGACGTAGTCTTTAATGAAAAAGTGATGCATAAGGACAGTGTGCAGGAAAATAAGGCCGAGAAAAAGGAATTCGTAGAGTTGGAAGAGTTACCAGACATGGGTGTTACAGTGCCACAGGATGAGGCAGACTCGCATACACTAGTTGTGAGAAGGTCTACTCAGGAGAGGAGACCCACGGTCCGATACTCACCCTCCTTACATTATCTACTACTGACAGATAATGGTGAGCCAGAGTGTTTTGAAGAGGCGTTACAGTCAGATATACGGGTTAAGTGGTAGCAGGCCATGGATGATGAGATGGACTCTCTTGAGTCTAATCGTACATGGGAGCTAGTCACTCTACCCAAGGGTAAGAAAGCTCTTCATAACAAGTGGGTTTATGACTGAAGGAGGAGCACGATGGTTCGAAACGGTACAAGGCCAAATTGGTTGTGAAAGGGTTTCAACAAAAGGCAGGTATCGATTTCACTAAAATATTTTCACCGGTAGTGAAAATGTCTATGATTCGCATGGTCTTGAGTATAGTGGCTTCAGAGGACTTACATCTAGAACAGCTAGATGTTAAGACAGCCTTTCTTTATGGGGACCTTGAAGAAGAGATATATATGCATCAGCCGACAGGATACACGGCACCAGGTAATGAGAACAAGGTGTGCAGATTGAAGAAGAGTCTATATGGCCTGAAGCAGGCCCCGAGGCAGTGGTACAAGAAGTTCGATAGTTTCATGTCAGGAAACAGTTCTAGGAGATGTCATGCTGACCACTGTTGTTACTTGAAGAAGTTTGATACGTCATACATCATCCTTCTTCTGTACGTTGATGATATGCTTGTGGCTGGCTCAAGCATGGAGGACATCTCAGATCTCAAAAGATAATTGTCTAGAGAATTTGCCATGAAGGATTTAGGAGCTGCAAAACAAATCCTAGGCATGAGGATAAAGCGTGACAGGGAAAACAAGAAATTAGTTTTGTCACAGGCAGAGTACATAGCCAAGGTACTTGATCGATTCAATATGGGAGGTGCTAAGCCGGTTAGCACTCCATTAGCCAACCACTTCAAGCTATCTAAGGAGCAAGGTACAAAGACGCAGGAGGAATAGGACTACATGGCTAAAGTCTCATACGCGTCAGCTATTGTGAGTCTCATGTATGCTATGGTGAGCACGAGGCCAGACATTGCTCAGTGGGAGTTGTTAGCAGGTTCATGAACAACCCCGAGAAGGAACATTGGGAAGCTGTGAAGTGGATCCTTAGGTACTTGGTAGGTACTAAGGACGTAGGGCTGTGTTATGGTGGATCGAAAATCAAGTTACAAGGCTACGTGGATTCAGATTTGGTAGGAGATATCGATAGCAGAAGAAGCACTTCGGGTTATGTTTTTACTCTGGGTAGTGCTACAGTCAGTTGGGTCTCTCAGTTACAAAAGATAGTATCTATCAGTACGACAGAAGCAAAATATGTTGCGGCTACAAAAGCATGTAAGGAAATGGTGTGGATGCAAGATTTTATGGAAGAGTTGGGTAAGAAGCAAGCAGATTGCAAGCTGTACAGTGACAGTCAGAGTGCAATACACTTGGCTAAGAATTCAACCTTTCATTTAAGGACCAAGCATATTGCCATCAGATATCACTTCATACGTTCGTTACTGGAAGATGGATCGATTGCTCTAGAGAAGATTCATACAAGTGAGAGTCCTGCAGATATGCTGACCAAGGCGGTCACAAGGGAGAAGCTGAAGCTCTGTTTAGCTTTGATTGGTCTTCAGGCTTGAAGACGGGGAGGTGGTGCACTCCGGATGAAGAAGACAAAGGTTTATGGAGATGTGTCTCCAAGTGGGAGATTGTTGAGAAGTGAAGCTACATCTAGGGCCGCCCACGACCAGTCGAGGTTGCGCGGATTTCGTGTCGCAAGTCCTTTCACAACTGGGATGCGAAAGGAGTTTCGCGGATTTCGTGTCGCAAGTCCTTTCGCAACTGGGATGCGAAAGGAGTTTCGCGGATTTCGTGTCGCAAGTCCTTTCGCAACTGGGATGCGGAAAGGGAAGTTGTAAAACTATAAATTGGGGTCCCTAGGGCTATTCTAGGTTAAGGTGAATTTTAGGAAATTATTCTGAGGTGTGGGCAAAGGATTTTCTCTGTACTTCCAAGGGAGAGGTTAGTATATTGCCTTGTAATCTTCGTTTCTCTTCATAGTGGAATTTTGCATCCGTGGTTTTTTACCCTAGTTTGGGGTTTTTCCACGTATATCTTGTCTTGTGGTTTGTTTTGGATTGCTTTGATCTATTTCTAGTTTATATTTCTTCCTGTCTATCGTTTGTGAGTGAGGCCTTAGATTGGATCTAGGCTCACTGCGTAGTTGGCGTGCTGCGCAACACATGCACCTATTACAGGCGGGCATACACATGTGGGATATCGAGTTGTGCTCCAGCCAGGTGGGTGATGTGGGTCCCACCACAAAAATCTAACCCACTACATGGAGGGCCTAAATGCAGAGAGCAGACTCTTGAGACACAAGAATTAGCCATATTGGAAGATCCTGAACTTCTGACAAATGGCCTTTGAATGGATTGTGAAGCAGAGAGTACAACAACAGTCCACATCCAACAAAAAACATTACAACGGTTAAAAGGTCAGGATCTACCAATCTAAGAGCTTTCTAAGCATCCCCATCCAAGAGTGCAGCCCATCGGATAAATGGCATGGATCACCGACCTGGATCCACTGCTACCGAAAACCATTCAGTTACAAACCCAGGTTTATTGAAAAATTAGATCAATGGGGAGAGAATTGCAGGAATCTAGAAAGCGAAACCAAAATCCAAAGTAACATCGTCGAATCTCGTCAGGAAGTTGGGATATTGGAAGAAATTTGGAGAAATAGGAGTAGAATCTAGGGTTTTGAAATGGGGAGTGAGTTGGAAAAGGGCAGTACCTTAAATTGGAGTTGGAAGAGTGTGGAATGAGATTCGTATCTGTCTTTTTACTCTCTCAGCTCATGAGAGGAGAAAGTCCTAAAAAATACACAAGAAATCCACAGATGAAAAGTGGAAAAAAAAAAGCATCTTCTCACTTGAATTTTCTGAAATCCATACCCTAGTTCTAGATCTAGTAAATCCCCACCATAGCCAGGAAAAAAACCTTGGAAAGTGCAGAAAATAGATCCAAAACCCTAAGAAACAAGCTAGTAGATCTAGATACTACGGTGAGATCCTAAAGCAAGTTGCTGCAGCTGGAGAGATCCCAAAGCAGCCGTGAGAGAGAAAGAGGAGAGAGAGAGAGAGAGAGAGAGAGAGAGAGAGAGAGAGAGAGAATGAGAGAGTCGTGGAGTTGCAGAGAGAGAGAGAGAGAGAGAGAGAGAGAGAGAGAGAGAGGGAGGAGAGAGAAGAGTCAGGGGTAGGAAATAGGAGAGAGTCCAGTTGGCCAGTAGGATTTTTTTTGTTTTTGTTTTTTTTATATGGTAAGATATCCGTCGGGTAGGTCTTACGTAGCACCGATGAAAGAGTAGTGCAAATGCCGTTTTTACCTGTTTTTGTTGTAGTGACATGAATTTAATTCATATCAAGTAGTAGGACATCCCTTATTATTGATAACTGCTTGAGAAAACCCATCTTTAGTATGAAGTATAAGACAATCAATAGAATCCCTATAACAACTGAAGTTCTTAACAACATTAACCATATCCACCTTGTATTGTCCTAACTAACTATACAATCCTCCAGCGAAGTTGCAACAACCCATACAGTCTCGAGAAATGAATGTGGAGTCCTTCCAACGAAAGACACAAAATAAGAAAAGGAACAAGGGGCAAGGTGATGGTTCATGCTGCTTACATAGTAAAATTGACATTGGGCCAAGTGTTACCCCAATCGAATATCAGTATCGTTCACTCGCCCTAACAATTATGTTTGTTCTAAATTGTTAATAGACGATATAAATTTTAATGAGTGAATTATGAATTTAGAGAAAACAAGGCATGTAACGAATGACAAATAAGGTTTCCTAGATTTTTGAACCATTCCGCTCGAGAGTTTTGTAGCTGGGAAATAAAGCATCAAATGACATAATCAGAGTTGAAACCTATCATTTGTTGTTAAATATGGCCACTCCCTGCTACTCAAAGGATACACAGTCCTTGAAATGAGAAGAAATGTTATCTTTATCCCGTGTCCAGTAAAATTGAGTTTTGATATAAGGATTTGTTGAAGAATCTTATTAAGAAAAAACTATAATTATTGCTTGTGAGCCCTGTTTCCGAGTTTGGGGTGTGATAAAAGTTGGTATCAGAGCATAACTTGGGAATAACCGAGAACAACATCACATGTTTGCTATGAGTTTAGAACAACTAGGCCCCGAGAGCGTAACCTTCTGATTTAGTCCCCTAATGTGCATGCCTTCGAGAGTTCTCAAGGTTGATAGGCGCACTTGTTTTTTCTATAGGACATACCCCTCAAGAGAGCGACCCGAGCGACTCTCACTCCACCACCTGGGGGTCCCGCTCTACCACCCACGACTCCTACTCCACCACTAGAAATCCCTGCTCCCCAGCCTGAGGATGTCGTTCCTCTACTTGAGACCGGTGAGGATCCGACCGTACCCGTGAGTGCCTCTCAGTTACAGTAGATGTTGTAGCTTGTGACGGCCGCCCTCCAGGGGCAGGGCAGGCACCCCACTGTTTTGCCTGCCCAGGCAGAGCAGAGGCGCACAAGTGCCCTCCTTCGAGAGTTCAGACAGCTCGATCCCTCACATTTCCAGCGCGAGCCAGATCCAACAGCAGCCGAGAGGTGTCGCTCCGATGTGGAGAATATTTTTGATACGATGGCATGTACGACCCAGCAACAGGTGCGGTTAGCCATGTTTCTTCTCCACGGTGAGGCCGAGCACTGGTGGACCTCCATTACTTGTGTTGTACGGCCTAATTTCGTCTGGACATGGGAGGATTTCATAAACCGATTCACCCAGCAGTACTTCCCTGACCACATTCATCGGCAACGAGCGTTAGAGTTCGAGACCTTGGTGTACGGTTACATGTCTGTGGCATAGTATGCGGCTCGTTTCGTGGCGCTATCGAGGTTCGCACCATAGTTAGTTGATGATGAGGAGAGGAAGGCCCGCCGTTTTGAGAACGATTTGCGTTACGGTCTTCGAGACCGTGTTATTGGGGATGAGCTTCCAACTTTTCAGGCGGTAGTACAGAGGGCTCAAATTTATGAGACTGAGTAGGACGGCACGCAGAGTGATTGAGATCAGACGAGAGACTGGAAGAGGCAGGCCCCCTCTGGTAGCTCCTAGCAGCATGTTGTGGGTGAAATATTGTAATTAGACCCCAATTATTACCTAATTTTACGAACATGATAATGCTTAACGTCCTATTTTAATCATGTTTTTGATGCAAGGTGAATTTAAAGAGCTTGGACTGAAAAGGGTATTAAAAGCATGAATTTAACGCTCTAAACTCACCAAGGCAAGGGACGGACCCTAGGGGACCAAGATCGAGAAATTTACACGCCAAAGATCTAAGAATATCAAGTGATTGGGTTTAAACGAGCGTGAAAGTCGTATAGAATTCAAGATCATAGGGTTCCCACCATCCGTTTGGCTCGAAACTTTATATCTGGCCTGAGGACCATAAATTAGCCATACAGGTCAAAATTCAGCACTTGGATCAGTGTTTAAGTGACCTGATGGGTAAGATCAGACATTAACCATTAACAAAGCATCTTAGTAATCCTTGAGAGATTAAGGCCCAAACTTGACCGATGAAAAGAGCACGAAAAATGAAGAATACCTACTCAATTTCAAGGAAATCGGATGGTGCATTCAAACATAACGCACTTTGGAAGACGGTGGCTAGAACAATGACAAATTTGTAATTTAAGGAACTCCATATGCATGCACGTAAGTGAGAACAGAGGTTTCCTTCAACGATGGGTATTGCCTCATCACAGGTGGATGGTGTGGACCACCTAGAGTTTGGATCTAATTCATGCTTTGACCCATGGGCTTACACATTACTAAGAAGATGATGAGCAGAGTAGATCTCCAAGAATGTCATCAGAAGTAGGGCCCACCTATTTTTGAACAAAACATCTAAATAGTACCCTTCTCATGCAAAACGCCCAGCGGACGCACATGAGCCGATTGAGTTTTGATTGTGGGCCCTACACATCATTCTATTGGATGATCTGACCCGTTCAGTAGACTTAGGGGGTAGAGATGACCCCAGCCATGCTTTCCTTTTGGTCTTATGCACGTGTATGCACATGGATCGTCAGAAAATGCAGGATGAATGGAGAGTTGGTTTGATACAGTGGACTGCACCAAAACTTGATAAAAACCACTCCTTCCCAACTAGTTTTTCACCAGGAATCCAATGAACGAGTCAGATTTCTTAGAAAACATCAATATGGGGCCCACTGAGCACCTCAGCGCAGGTAGATGTGCAAGAGGACGTCCGGATGCCGCCCGGCTTTTCCGGCCATTGTGTGTTCGTAGAGAGGATTGGAATGACGATCCTAACCATTTAAAATTCTCCCAAGGTGCAACCGACCACGGCCGAAGAGGTCAAACAGATCAGATGGCCGAGAGTGGTTGGTGATCCTCACCAAATGCAAGTCGAACGTGACTCGAGTTATGTGTTATCCTTCGCTGCGCAAAAGGGAGTGCGTAAGCCTCTCCACCGACTCCACTCGACCATCCTCCAGCTTGTATAAAAGGAGATCAGATCTGGACGTGGAAACCTAGCAAGGGAGGTTGAGCAGCTATGAATTCAATCCATCTCGAGCAGCCGTGGAGGCATCTGACGTGAAGGGTGGACGACCAGGAGCTCTTATTTCCTCTTTCATGTTTTTCTTAGCTTAATCGTACCTATGATTAGCTAAACCTCTTAGCTAGGGCTAAGAGGTGAAGCTTGTAGCGTGATGGGATACTTTTTATGCTTTTGATTCATGTTACGTTGAACTGACTTTGATTATGGTTTGATTTTAAGGAATGCTTTTAGTTTTTAATGGTTTATTGTGACTTAAATTACAATGGATCTGTGATAACTCTTAGCATGTTCTTTTCATTATAGGGTTTGTGAATTTGGGAACCCTATTGTTCACCATCGTCTCTTAGGCATGGTTGGATGATGGAATCCTTCCTAACATTCATACATCCCTTAGATTGGATGTGGATTGGCTAAATTCTGTTGTTTGCTTTGTCTCATGGGCATGGCCATGTGATGGAATCAATTCTAATTCTCATACATCTTATCCATTGATAACTAGATCAAAGGAAGTTCATTGTTGATTTTTAATGATATATCTTCCATCTGGATGAAGATGAGACTCTGATTTCAGATGTGTTCTAGAATCAAGCATAGATCTCCCTGATCTCTACAAGTGGATCCTTGGCACCCTAGTTTCCCACCTTTGAATTTTACAAGTTTTAGTTAAATAAACTCATAATTATTCCCTTAATCTTCTCTAATTTAGATTACATCTTAGTCTAGTTATAGTTTAAGTTCTTTTCAGATTATGTGCAAGGTACAGTCCTTGTGGATTCGACCTCGGTCTTACCAAGATTATTATTACATCGCAACCCCATACTTGGGGTGTGAACAAGTTTTTGGCGCCGTTGCGGGGGACTGACGGTTATGTTTTTTTTTTTTAAAAAAAAAATTAACTAGTTTTAGAATTAGGTTAAGATTTGGATTTTCTAACTTTAGGATTAGGTTCTTATTTTTATTATTTTTAGAAACTAACCCAACTTTCTTGTTTTGTAAGATTCTGAGTTAGACTCTCTAAAGTGGTAACTTCTGTGTAATTTTTCTACTTTTTCTATTTTTAGGTTTAGGGTTTTATTTGATTTTTAGAACCTTTTTAATTCTACAATTTCTTTTATTTTAAGAAACTAACTTATTTTCTAATTTTAGGAACTTTATAACTTTAAAAACTAATTACTTTTGTTTTCTTTTGCAGGATCTTAACATCAGAACTTCTAATTTGGTAATTTCTTTCTAACTTCTTCCCTCTTCTTACTTTCCATTCTGCTGTAGGGTCTTTTATTTTATTTTTCTTAAGATTAGATTCAGAGTTAGGGTTTCACCATGTATATGCAAGAATGGGAACATTAGTATGCTGAGATAGGTAAGAGACATTGGGAAGGGATGTATGATGATTATGATAGAAATCAACCTATGTCTCAGAATTTTCCTAAAACAATCATCAAGAACCAACCAGAGTATAACGCTCCATCGGTTAAGAAGTCCCTATACGACCATATAGGGGAGAACAATTACACCCTACGGATAGTACGTGAGTGTTGGGGTTATCATAACTATGGGAGTGAGAATTATTGTTTCGAATAAGAAACAAATGTGTTTGATTTGGGAGATTATCTTATTTAAACATAACAGAGATAGAGTATTTAAAACGATCATCGTACTTTATTAATACTGAGTTCATTTACATCCTTCTAGTATCCCTTGATTTTAAGATATATTAGTTGGAATAAAGGAATTATTATGAATTCAACTGTCATAGTCAAATATCAAATTTGACAGCATTTCGTCAGTGATTTTAGTCATCTCCTAAGACTTAGGAGGAATATGATCTTCTGCTAATTATTCTGATTTATACTTGAACAGAAGGAAACTGCAGACTTCAACCATTTTGGCAGCATAACGACCCTTTCTCTTCACAGATTGCAGGGCAGTCTGGTTGCGTGGACTCGCGCAACGGATGTCGGTTGCGCGGACCCGTGCAAACCATTCTTTTTTCTCTCTCACCTTCAATCTTAATCTTTGCTCCGCTTACTCTTGAAAATCTTCAATCCTCTCAAATGAAGGAGGAGAGGGGGTATTTATAGGCCTTCGCAAGTGTGGTACCTCGATTTTGGTACCATGGGACCCACCTTTCAACTACTTTAGGTCTTTTTACAAAGAACCGGTTCTAGATTTCATTGCGTGTACCTGCGCAACATATATTTTGGTTGCGCGGACCCGTACAAACCACCTTCCACTACTTCGGATCCTTCTCAGAGAACAAACCTAGTAAGTCAGTTGAGCGATCATGTGCAACTGGTATTTTGGTTGCACGGTCCCCCGCAATCAATATCTCTTGTGCGGCCCTACGCAATCACTGTTGTTATTTGTACAGTCTGGCGCAATACTAAGCTATTCTTTCTTCTCTTCTCCTCAAATCAACACATGATGAAAACTTTATACATTATTTTGTGCACCAACAGATGCCCCCTCAATCCTTCTTTGATTGATTCCTGAAATCAAATGGAGGATCGATCTTCCTCCGCACGGAAAACTTGAATGAACTGCAACTGAAGGACGACTGGATGATCATTCTTGACTAGAAGACTGAAAGGCTCATATGGAGATTTACAGCCACAGGCTTGCTATCCATTTGTGATTTTTACAGTGCTTGGGCTCGTGCCGTCATCCAGAAACATACCGTCATACTGGAGCAGATTTCGCTTTCTAACGCAATCATAACCACATCAGAAAACTTTCGCACGGATGCTACTATCCTCAGATGCCTTCTTAATCATTGGTCTCCAATCACCAATTCATTTCACCTTCCCCTAGGTAAAATGAGCATTACTTTATGAGATCTATTTTGTATAGCCGGTCTTCCCATTATGGGCGATATCTTCGACGCATATATATCCTTTAATGAAGAACTTACTCTTACATCTGTGGAAGGAGGTATTTCCAAAATTTCTAGAACTACTCTTGAACTCTTTAGTGCACTGACTGCCATCCCTCATCTGGATCGCATCTCTTCTCTTGAATGGTTGGCTCACTTTTCTCAAAAACTGCAGTATATTCCTTTCCTCTCACCTTATTTTCTTCATAACCCCTTTCTTTTCATGGTCTTTGTTGAGGTATTGCATCTACATTTTGACAGCTTTGCAGGTCATAATCATTCAAAACTTAAAGACATTCGTAAGAACACAGAGCATGCTACGGAATACAGTCCTTCATGTGAATTAGCCGCCCTCCTTGCTTACTGGTTGAGCTTGGTGATATTCCCTGATCCTGATTAAGCGGATACCATTAGGCCTTCGCTCTTCGTAGTCGCAGGAGCAATGGCGGAAGGCCAGATGTCGTTTCTGCTCCAAAAGATTTTGTTCCTGAAGTCTTTTCTGTCTGTGCTCCTTGGCATTTCTTTGTAGGTTGGCTAGGAGTATACTTTCCTTGGACGTATGCTGACTCTGGAAGGGCATACTCAAATCAATCGTCTTCCTCTTCAACATTTCCAATTGAGAGATATGATTAAGGAATCGAGTGGATGGATTTCTAGGAGAATAAAAAGCGGCGATCCCATCAATTTTCACCAATTTCCACTGTTCAATTATCCTGTAGATGTAGATGTTGTTAATGATGATTTTATCTCATTCAATGAATGTTCTTTCCTTGTTTCTATCAGATCCAATACTCTTCCATGGAGAGAAGGTAGCATATTCTGGCACGAACCGTACTACCCTAGTAGGTTTACTCTTCAATTTGGCTTTAATCAAGCCATACCCGAAACTCGTAACATTGTCACAAGAGCGATGAGGAGTTATGGCATTGAGCCATATAATTGGGCTTTGATATCGAAGCAACTCTTGATCGTTCGGACTGGATCACATTTCATGATTCCTGACTAGTAGATCATGTCATGCGGATCCCCCCTCCTTGCGTTAGGGATTATAAAAAAGATCTGGGCATCAGCTATTTTGAAGAAACGAGTCCTCCCCCCTTTCCAGATCAACTTGGTACAAAGACGATCCCTCACAGTTCCATTCTCCTCCGCCTTTGCAGATATTACGCAATAATTCTCATTCATCAGAAAAGCAGGAACTGTCAGACCATCGTCATCTGCCTTGGAAGGATAAGCGTATTATTATCGAAGACTCATCTTCTTCGGAAGAATAAATATATTCTGAAATTTTGGCTTTAGATTAAAGGATACCAAATATTGAATATTTTGCTCTAACTTAATACAATTGTTGTTCTATTTACTATAGCAGAAATACATTTTGCATATGAAACTTTAGGATTCTTGTCATTATATCAAATGATTGACATGTCTTAACATACCTTAATAATAAGAAGGTATATATGTTCATTTACATGCAACAGTATTCCTAACTCACATTATTGACAACTTTGAAGTATTCATAAATTTCCAATTCATGGAAAATTTCAAGCATATTTATATGTGCAACAATCTTAACATAAATAAGGAACTAATTACAACTCTTAGTATTTTATACTTATCAGTGCGAGACTTCCTACATGATTTTTTTTAATTGGCAGTACTAAATTTCAATTTAGTCAATTACACACACAGTTTAAGCTCTTGAGTGGTGGGGCCGGGTGTCACGTGATGGCCTTTGTAACTCTCAAGAGTTCATTGGACTTCTCACAGCCTGGGGAGTTCACAAACCGCGATCCATCAGAGGGGCCCAGTGAAGCTACCAGGGCCGTGAACTCGGTTGGAATTACGCACATGGTTGGCCGCGGTAACTCTCTAGAGTTCACAGAGCTCACAAGGCGACCTTTGGGGTACCAAGTCTAGGGCCGCCAGTCCGTCAATGAGTAGGTTTAAGCCATTTCTCATGAATTAGTATTGAAATCAAACTGTAAACCTAGGGGGTCTTACGCACGGTTGGCCTATCTAAAGCTCACACTACGGTCCTCATTTTCTACGTCTACAAGGTCGATCCCATACACAGGAGGGCATTTTCCTCCATTCCCCGTGACGCTGTCGGAAAACTATACAGACGGCATGGGGGTTACACATGACTGGCCATTAAGGACTTTTGGCCTTTTTAGACTTTTGGTCACTGGCTTCGTCAGCTACCCACATGGGTATGCATACGATGGCCTTCACGGGCTTTTTAGGGCCACTGGCTTCTCACCGTTGCCCGAATGGCGATCTTGATATGCCTTATGTGCGATTGGCCATTGGCTTGATTAGGCTGCCTTAAAATGTCTTAGAAGACAATGATAGGTATGGTCAGTTGTTGTGAGAATGATAGACATCTCTGTTTGAAATTGGCACATCACCATTTCTACTAATATCTTCGATTATACCCATTTGTGTTATTCATAATATACTAGCTTGGCGATGGTATCAATTTTAGACAGAATTTTATAGAGGCTCGCTTGATGATGGCGATGTTCACTTTCCTTTTGCAATGTTTGCTATTACATAATCTTGGTATGCTTGTTAACTTTTTCTTTATTCATTCATTAGATGATACATGGCCATGATCTATTCTTGCCCCCTTTTGATTCAGAATCATTATTCTGATGATATTCTGGATCAAAATCAAAAGTAAATTTATGGACAATATCTCTTAAGGAAGCGAGCATTAACCGGTATACTGATTCCTTGCCCATCTTGATCCACCACTCTATATGCTCCGTTGGAGTATACTTCCTTTATTATGTACGGTCCATCCCATTTAGGTTCGAACTTGCCCCCTGTTTGACGGGTAACCACGATAGGTCATTTTAACATCAACACCATATCCCCCTTTTTGAAAGAGAGATATTTGACTTGTTTGTCAAAGGCGACTACTATTCTTGCCTGATACGTTTGCAATCATCATTGGGCAACCAGACGTTTCTCATCGACCAAATCTAGCTCTTCTAACTTTATTTTTGCATTTTCGTCATCGGTTATAGATTGGTGTACTGCCATTCTCAGTGACACTACTTGTATTTCAATTAGGATCACTACTTCTACACCATAAATTAGTGAATATGGTGTTGCTCCTGTCGTTGTCCGGTGAGTAGTTTTGTATGCCCATAATGCTTCGTGTAACCTTTCATCCCATTCATGTTTGTTACCTGTCACTGTTTTCTTCAATATTTTAACAATTGTTTTATTAAACGCCTTTCCTAGTCCATTGGCCGATGGATAATAAGGTGTTGAAAATGAATAATGAAGCTGAATTTCTTACACAATTTTTCCATGCATTTATTTTTGAAGGGAGTGCCATTGTCTGTAACAATTTTCTTTGGAATACCATGACGGTATATTATCTCATGTCGGATGAAATTGACCACATCCTTCTCTTTAACACTGTGTAATGCGACTGCTTCGGTCAATTTGGAGAAATAGTCTGTCGCTGCCAAAATTTATTGCTTCCCTTTAGACGAAGGTGGATTGATAGGACCAATAACGTCAAGCCCCCAAGTAGAGAAGGGCTAAGAAGTGACTGACTGATGTAGGTCTTCTGGAGGGACATGTATAACATCACCGTGAATCTGATATTCGTGACATCGTTTCGCATAATCTATTGCATCTTTGAACATGGTGGGCCAATAATACCCCATCCTATGTACTCGATGGAATAAATTTTGACCCACTTGATGTGCCCCACATTCTCCAGAATGTGCCTATTGCAATACCTGACCTGCTTCTCGCTCGTCTAAGAAACGTAACAGTGTTCTGTTATAAGATCTTATGTATAACACTTCACTGTATATGATGAATCTACTCGACCGTTGCCTAATCTGTTGTCTCTGCACAGGTTCTTCCGGCAGGATGTTAAATTTAAGATAATCTATGAAAGGCTTACGCCAATCTTCTGTGGTGATTTCTAGACACGATACAGGAAAAGTTTCGACAATTTCTTCAATAATTTCTGAAGATGGTAAAAATCTTTGTTCTTCTATAGTCACTTGAAGAGGGCTTCAATTTGGACAAGATAGAGTGGCTGCCAAGCTGACCAAAGCATCGGCCTTTACGTTTTCTGACCGAGGGATATGCTTAATTTCAACATGAGAAAATTGTTCTAACAACTGTTGTGCCATACGACAGTATGACAAAAGTTCTTGCTTTCTTATCTCGAATTCAGTTGTCAATTGATTTATAATCAATTTAGAATCCCGAAGATATGTAGCGTTCTTATCTTCATTTCTTTAGCCATCTCCATTCCAATAAGCAGGGCTCTGTATTCAGCCTCATTATTCGTACATGCAGTCCCTAATGTAAAGGAGTAAGGTAATAAGTCACCTTGGGGAGTAATGAAAATTACTCTTGCCCCCGCTCCGGATGCTCGAGAAGCATCATCAAAATACATCTGACATGGACTCTGTGATTCAGCTAACATAACTTGCTCATCTGAAAAATCGTCACTAATGGCCTCAACTTCTGCCACAGGGTGCGCTGCGAGGAAATCTGCCACTGCCTGCCCTTTTATTTCTTTTGCTAGTTCGTACGTAATAGTATATTCTAAAAGTAACAACATCCATTTGGCTAATCTTCCAGACAACATTGGTCTTGTTATTAAAAACTATCGGGTTGGGCCTCGAAATCAATGTTATATGATGAGGTAGACAATAATGTCTCAGCTTTTGTGCTATAAATATTAGCGTCAAACATTCTTTCTTGATCGGGGAGTAATTGCATTCTGCCCTCATTAGGGTCCAACTTAAATGGTAAAGAGCAGTTTCCTTTCCATACTCATTCACCTGTGCCAGCAAAGCTCCTAAAGAATGTTCAGCTGCAGATATATACAAAATAAGCAGTTTTTCTTTCACTGGAGCTGTCAATACTGGTGGCTATTTCATCAATTCCTTTAACAAGTCGAACACGTTTTGACAGGCTTGATCTCATACAAATTCTGTATCATTTTTCATCAGATGAGAAAACGGTTAACATCTCCCTACCAAATTCGAAATAAAACGGCGAATATATGTCAATTTTCCCTGCAAACTTTTTAATTCTTTCAATGTCTTCGATGGCGGCATATCTTGAATAGCCCTGGCTTTCCCTAGATCAATCTCAATGCCTCTATGCCGGACAACAAAGCCAAGAAACTTAGCGGAAGACACTCCAAATGCGCATTTAGCGGGATTCATCTTCAATTGTCTCTTTCTGAGTCGCCAAAAAATGGACGCCAAGTGGTCACGATGTTCCTGATGGCCCGCCGACCTGACTACCAAGTCGTTGACATAACATTCAACGTATTTGTGCATCATGTCTTGAAAAATGTTTTGCATCGCTCTTTGATATGTTGCCCCGGCATTTTTGAGTCCAAACGACATAACCTTATAACAGAAAATTCCCAGCGAAGCCCGAAATATCGTTGCTTCCTCATCTTTAGGGGCCATTCGAATCTGGTTATACCCTACATAATCGTCCATAAAAGATATCACAGTATACTGAGTTATACTATCAATCAGTAATTCAGTTATCAGGAGCGAAAAATCATCTTTTGGACAAGCTTCGTTCAGGTCTCTAAAGTCGATGCACACCCTGACTTGTCCATTTTTCTTCCTCACTAGGACAATATTTGATATCCACTTAGGATATTTGAACTCTTTAATAAATTCGACTTTTATCAGTTTATTGACTTCTTCTTCAATTAGGGGAACCAGGTCCGGGTGAAATCGCCTTTGTGCCTGTTTAACCGGCCTTTTCTCTTTAGAAATATTTAGTCGGTGTAATGTTACGGAAGGCTCTAAGCCAGGAATCTCTGCATATGTCTAAGCGAATACATCTTTATTTTATCTAACAAGCTGAACGTATTCTGCAGATTCTTGTTCCGAAAGGCCACCGCTGATGAACGTGTTCCGTGGCTCCTCTTTGGTACCCAAGTTTACCTCTTACAAACTGTCTGTTGTCGGTTGCCCCTCATCCTCTATCTGCTTCGGAGCCACCTCAGGATGTTCAACTATCTTAGGATTTTCTTCTGCAGTCCGATCAGTTGTAACCATATTTACTGACGATTTTACCCCCATGTCTTGAAATTTTCGTTGCCTCTCCTGGTCGACCCCAATAGGAGTTCGAGTTCCTTTCATGTGATTTAAGCCAGTATATTCCTTGCGATCAAAACCCATACTTTTCATGACCCTCTTGCTTGTTTTCTTTCCAATTATTATCTCATCTTTGTTTATCATTTGTTAGATTATACTTTTTAATCTATAACAATTCTTTGTAGGATGTCCCACCAATCGATGATAGCGACAAAAATTTCATTCTCTGATTCTTGTCACATTTTCAGGGCATTTGGGTTTTAGCAATTTTATCGCGCCGGCCTTCAATAGCTGACCCATCATTGGAATGATATCTTCTTTATCGAATGCAAACCCTTCATGTAAATCGAGTATCCTGGGTTTTTTATAACTTCTTATCTGATTTGACTCTTCCTTGCACTTTGGTCTTTCTTTCTTTAAATCTCCTACATTATTACACTGCTTGTCACGATCAGTAGTGTTTACTGTCATTCTACTGCAAGCCCCTTAAGCTGTATCATAGCGAAACGCTGGCACTATCCGATTTACCAGTTATAAAGCATAAGCCTTGGTGGCCAAGTCATGAAAAGTTCTGGTGTCGGCATTGATGAGTCCGACTACGAATTGTGTCTTCATAAAGTTTAGACACATCTTGACTTGTTCACTTTCTCCTGGTAGCTGCTTACATGAAGTTCCTAGTACCTTCCATCTGTCTATAAACTTTTCTACCGGTTCCCCATCTCTCTGCCGTACCGAAGCCAATTTCGTAATATTGACATCATGCTTTGAAGAGAAAAAATTTGACATGAAATTCTCTTGCATTTGTTCCCAAGTACGTATCGACCTTGGTGCTAAATTGGAATACCATTGAAATGCTTTGTGTGTTAGTGACGATCCGAACAATCGTAAGCAATACTGCGGTATCGTAGAAAAATTTCCTATGTTAGTGATGAAGTGCATTAAATGTTCCTCTGGAGATCCTTCCCTGTTAAACTTTTGAAAATCTTGATGCTTGAAATTCGCTAGAAAGGGGATATCTTCTACCTCCCTTAGGTACGGCGTTCGATACCTAAAACGACTATTATTTTCGTGTTCTCTTTCTACTTTGACAGCTTCTTTAACCACTTGTCTCACCTCATCCTGTGTCACGGTTCTTGCTACTGAGATGGACCCCAATGACCCTACCCCCTATGGTTGGAGGCCGTCGGGTTGGTTTTCTTGTTCATTCATCGTACTCTGGGGTACCGCCATCCGAGATATATTATGTGCAAGGGCCTCTCTGAGGTTTCTACATTCCTCCATTAATGCATTTTGGGCTTCTACCATTTCATTAAAACGATCCTCCGTAGTCGCTCTACATTCTAGATTCGTCTCGACCATATATACTGCAACTTCTCCACTCTTTGACGAAGCGATAGTTGGAGTAGAACAAGAATATGCTGACGTAATGGGACTTACGAAGAGGGGGGAGGACGGGGTTTCATTAAGCTTTTCTATGCTCCCAACATCATTAATCGATTGGGGTGATACTGATACTGGTGAACTTGCCTGGGGAGCCATGGACATTGGCGATCTGACTACCAGCGCTTTTCCTTTTTGCTCTCTCGTCCATTTGACTCTTGAGGCACTCAGAACTGGGAAGTCAAGCGTTGTCAATAGCAGGGTTATTCGTTTGGGATATATCGCCGGAGGAGTGAGTTCGGGATTCCTCCTGACTGCATTACGTGTTATCGGCCCTCTGTCTCTTAGCGAAGGGTGATTCATTCTAGAACTTCTTGCATTCCGTGCTCTCGTCCTACGAGATGTTACGATAGTCCAGCCTTCATCCTCCCAATGGTTGAGGTGATGCAGATACAACCCCAGTTGTTACCCGAGTCATGTTGTTTCCACTCGTAGGGATTTGAGTCATGTGCTTCAGAATTCGATTCGTTGTGTATTCTATTACGAACCCGGTCGGAGTGAATCGGAAGTTCACCTTTCTTACAGAAGTTTTCATGAGTAGTAGGTTGGAATCAAATGCAGAAACCTTCGATCATGAAACATGATTGTAGTTAGTGATTGAAAAATTAAATAATCTATCTTAGAGATGAAGGGGAGGATGTTCCTGCTGAGAGTCGCCATTTTTGCATCTGAAAGATGCCAAACGATGATGAAAGTTTCATAAGAATTTCACTGCTAATGTTAAATAAGATCAATAAGTCCCCAGCAGAGTCGCCATTTTATTTCGAACAAGAAACAAATGTGTTTGATTTGGGAGATTATCTTATTTAAACATAACAGAGATAGAGTATTTAAAACGATTATCACACTTTATTAATACTGAGTTCATTTACATCCTTCTAGTATCCCTTGATTCTAAGATAGGTTACTTGGAATAAAAGAATTATTATGAATTCAACTATCATAGTCAAATATCAAATTTGACAGCATTTTGTCAGTGATTTCAGTCATCTCCTAGGATTTAGGAGGCATATGCTCTTCTGCTGATTATTTTGCTTTATACTAGAACAAAAGGAACTTGAAGACTTCAACCATTTTAGTAACATAACGACTCTTTGTCTTCACAAACTACAGGGCAGTCTGGTTGTGCAGACCCGCGTAATGGATGTCGGTTGCGCGGACCCACGCAAGCCATCATTGTCTTCTCTCTCACCTTCGATCTTTCTCTTTACTCCGCTTCCTCTCGAAAATCTTCAATCCTCTCAAATGAAGGAGGGGAGGGGGTATTTATAGGCCTTCGCACGTGTGACACCTCGATTTTAGTGTCATGGGACCCACCTTTCAAATACTTTAGGTCTTTTTACAAAGAACTGGTTCTAAATTTCATTGCGTGTACCTGCGCAACATATATTTTGGTTGCGCTGACCTACGCAACGGAGATTGGTTGCACGGACCCTTGCAAACCACCTTCCACTACTTCAGATCCTTCTCAGAGAACAAACTCTGTAAGTCAGTTAAGTGATCCTGCGCAACTGGTATTTTGGTTGCGTGGTCCCGTGCAATCAATATCTCTTGCACGGTCCTGTGCAATCAATATTGTTGTTTGTGCAGTTCGGCGCAATACTAAGCTATTCTTTCTTCTCTTCTCCTCAAATCAACACATGATGAAAACTTTGCACATTTTTTTGTGCACCTTCAATTATCATCACTCATCCGATAAAAAAAATAATGCGTGATTATATTATGAGTGATAATATGTATTACCAACCATCATATTCTCCCACCTATGATCCATATGACTATAATCAGTGGAAACATCAATGTTGGGAAGATGAACTAGCTATATATCCTAGTGATAATTCTCTTGGGTCCTCTACCTTTGAAACCCAATCAGAAACAATCCAAGAGGATTCACTTCAGAAAGTCATGAATGCATAAGAGCAGTTCAATCAAATTGTCATACAATCATGTGAATTGCTCAAATCCTCAATTCAAAGAATTCAGTCACACCTTATGGAGGAGGAAGAGGCTAGGTTATCCCAACCTCAACCCAATCTATAAGCACAATGTGAAGAAAGTGATCATAACTCACTTGTGGAATAAACTGAAATTACGAATAAGGAATTGAATTCAATTAATAAGCATATGGTTCAATTTTCCGATGAGTCAATCTCAATAACTATCCAAAGGAATGAACAAGAGACATGGGTATCTTTCAAATCCAATGATAATGACACACTTCACTCACATGACACACTTAATTTCAATGATGTGGAAGAGGTTAGTTTATTTGAACCTCAACCTAATCTAGGAATAGAATGTGAGGAATGTGATCCCATCCCAATTGTGCACTGAACGGAATTGGACGATGATGAGTATTGGGATGACGATCATGAATGTGCAACCCAAATTTCTCTGGAATCAATCTCAAGTATGGTCCAGGTCAGTGATCAAGAAGTACACGAAGTGATCAGTTATAAGGATCTAATCCACTCATCTAACATGCCTGATTTAAATGTGGAGGATGAGCTCCTTACAACCGACGCTTCTAACTCTTGTGAGACATGTTTGGATCACTTTCCTGAATTGAATAATGATATGATTCGGGAGAGGGACGAGTTGCTCGATACGACTCTGGAATTTGAAACCACCCAGTTGAGGCCATCATCTGAGCTGTACACGTTTAACGATTCAATGCCTCCACTGAGTAGTTTCAATGAATAGAGTGTTCACATCAATGCTTCCCTTGTTGATTTTCAATCTGCTTATGCAGGGCAAGAGCAAGAGAGCATGCGTTCATCTATTTTCAGAGACGATGGAATCCTTGGGCAGATCATCACGAGCTTCAATATGAAAAATAAGTCACTCTCAACCGAATTTCTCAACTCTTTGGATGATTGCTTGGCACACTTTGTAGATTCAAATGATCCCATGATAAAAGACATAGTGAATGCCTTGCTGAAAAGGCCAAGCTATATGTCCTAGAGGGGGGGGGGGTGAATAGGACTATGCCAAATTAAAATAAAATCAGCGGAAATAAAATAAACCAATAGCCTTACAACATGAATCAATTCACAAAGCTAAATTTAAATCACCTTGATAAATAGATATCGAGAGATTGATGCAAATTCAGTTCTAAGGACAACCTTACACCATAATCAACAAGGGCTTATGGTAGGACAACCTTATTTCTAGAACCTCTTTTGGATCAAGGACTCAATATTAATATAAGTAAATGAAATAGCAAGGAATTGAATTTAAATGCAGAAGTAAGATCTAAATTATTACAACAATCCCCACACTTGCTTGAAATGTAAATAGTTACAACATTCACATCCACTTGTACATTCCACACAATCGAATGATAAAAGATATGACAATTAAGCAAGTATTCAAACCACAAGTCAAAGAGTTATAGTGGTTCGCTTGTGTGTACACCAACTGTTTTCCAACAGCCACACAAAAAGCTACTCCACTCCTAATATCCTCACACAGGGGATATTAGCGTTCACTAACAAATAGGTTTTCACAGGTTCACCAAAAACCTTTACAATTGTGTCTTTTTCACTTGGGCTTACACAATTCAAAAACCCCTCTTTTCTGAGTTTTCTGGTTTTCCTCAGACAACCAATACAATGAGATTTTTCTGGCTTAACCTCAAACAAAACCAAAAGTAAATGAATTTTACAGAATTGTAAAATACCTGGATTTCTCCTTTTTCGTAGCAGCCCGGTAGAACCAATCGGAGTAGATGATTTGAATGTCAAAGTTCAATTTCCAATACTCACATTCATAAGGTTCTAAGTTCTAATTGATTTTAGATTTAACTCGTTGGGCGTAGCTAAATTTGATTTTGATTCCAAGAAGAAGGAATAAGATAATTCCTCTTTTCAAATAAGATTGGAATATAGAAACAAAATCAAATTAAATAAGCTAGCAAAAAGGAATATTAAATAAGCACAATCTAGCTTAAAATAAACACAGACTTATCTCAGAGTGATCACTTGAAAATTTCTTGAATTGAATAGCGTTGAAGTTATGAAAACTCTGAATTCCGTGTTCAATTTATAGAAGCAGAAATCGCTCCTACGACTGGTCTTAGAAACCTACGACTGGTCGTAGCTCTAACAGATTTTTGAAAAAATAAGCGCGATCTTTGAAAGCCGTTCTACGACTGGTCGTGAGTACCCTACGACTGGTCGTGGGTCACCTACGACTGGTCGTAGATTCCTACGACTGGTCGTAAGACCAGAGATTTCGTTGCTGGACTTTAAGTCGTAGCTCCACGACTGGTCGTGGATGAGTCGAAGCCACACCTACGACCGGTCGAAGGACCTCCAGGACTGGTCGTGGGCGTACCAAAAATTCCGAAAAATCTTCAACTACTTAGGACTGGTCGTGAAATTTCTTGGACTAGTCGAACCAATGCTAGGACCGGTCGAACAAGAGCTAGGACTGGTCGTAGAATAGACCAACCTTGTGTGATTTAAATATTTGATTAATGTATCCAAAGTGACCTACTTAAAGGGTCAACCTAAGGTCATTCAAACCTGAACCATGTCGTATGGACATTGAACTTCAACCATTCAACGAATGTAGATAATTTGAATCATATCAGGCTTGAGATCTTGAACCATATCATGCTTGAGATCTTGAACCATATCATGCTTGAGATCTTCATCAACATAGAACTACTTCATGCGTTGTTTCTTTAGATTTGAACTTCAACATTGTAGCTTCTTGAGGCTTCAACATGTAGCTTCTTGAGGTGTCAACATGTAGCTTCTTGAGGCTTCAACATGTAGCTTCTTGAGGTGTCTTGAATTCCAATAAATGATCATACAAGTACAGAACACAGATAGATGTTTTGGCACACAAAATTTGACAACCAAAGGAGCATGAGATCATAACACTTACGATCTCCCCCTTTGTCAAATTTGTGACAAAACACCCAAATTATAATACTTCAATTTGAAACGAAGTACTCACTACATATTCACAACAAGTTCAACAATAGAGAAGCATGCACAGATATATATATAATAAGAAATAACTAGCATCATTCTCCCATAACTACCCCTGAGAAGCTTAACTCCCCCTGAGTAATAGGTACCCCTGAGAAGCTTAACTCCCCTTGAGTAATAGATAATAGGAGCACATCTCCCAAAACTTCTCCCCTTTTTGTCACAAAATGACAAAGGAAGAAGGGCAGCAATAATAATGAATATAGCATTTAGTATATAGATTCAAGAAAGCTTTAGTGCATAATTCAAAAAGTCAGTGAGTATGTAAAGTTAAAAACAAATATTACAGACTTAGTAAAACATTCAGTCAGAACCAGAGGATGGAGCAGGATTAGAAGGATCAATTTTGTGTAAACCCTTAGCAATCCGCCTCATATATTTGCGAAGATAAGAGAATTGCGTGTCTTGTGAAACACGAATTTGAGCCACTTGCTCTTGAAGGGAATTCAATCTCTCATCAAAATCAGAGGGCTGAAAATCAGGATCATCAGCCGAGTCTGACTCAAGTTCTTCAAATAAATCATCGATATTTTCTTGATTAAGCACTGAGCATATTTGGTTTGAGAGATAAAAATTCCATCAGGTTGTTGTTTTACTTGCAACCCTAGGAAATAGTTTAATTCACCAACCATGCTCATTTCGAATTTAGACTTCATCAAATCTGCAAACTCAACAGTCATATTAGTACAGGTTGATCCATAAATAATATCGCTAACATATATTTGAACCATTAGAATATCATCGTTATACTTCTTAACAAAGAGTGTCTTATCAACACATCCCATCTGAAAATTATGACTTAGTAAAAACTTAGTCAGTTTTTCGTACCATGCTCTGGGAGCTTGTTTCAGACCATAGAGAGCCTTCTTAAGACGATACACATGATCAGTAAATTTAGGATCTTCAAACCCTGTTGGTTGTTCAACATATACCTCTTCATGTAAATCACCATTCAGAAAGGCACTCTTTACATCCATTTGATAAATTTTAATCTTTCTAAAACATGCAATGGAGATAAAAAGTCTGATTGATTCAAGACGAGCTACAGGGGCAAATGTCTCATTATAGTCAATACCTTCAATTTGCGTATATCCCTGTACAACTAGTCTTGCTTTATTTCGAATAATATTTCCAAGTTCATCAGATTTGTTTTTGAGAATCCATTTTGTTCCAATAATATGTTTATCTTTAGGTCTAGGAACAAGATACCAAACATCATTTCTGACAAAATGATTAAGCTCTTCTTGCATCGCAAGAATCCAGTTTTCATCCGAAAGTGCTTCTTTTACGTTAATCGGTTCAATCTAGGATGTAAAGCATACGTAGTTACATATGTCCTCTAATTGTCTACGAGTGCGCACACCAGTGAGAGGGTTTCCAAGTATTAGAGAAGTTGGATGATCTTTAACAGTCCTTAATTCAGAATTAGGTTCACTTGATGAAGTTTCTTGTTTTTCAAGTATAAGCACTTCATCATTATCCGAACTAGGAATGGGTGTATTCAAAAGATCGTCAATCAAAACATTTATTGACTCTTGAATCACACTGGTTCTGTTGTTCAGAACACGATATGCACGACTGTTTAACGAATATCCTAAAAAGATCCCTTCATCACTTTTAGTGTCAAATTTTCCCAAATTTTCACGGTCACGCAAAATATAACACTTACTGCCAAAAACTCGAAAGTATTTGACAGAAGGCTTTTTCTCAAACCACATTTCATAAGCCGTTTTATTATTAGTTTTACAGATATAAACACGGTTAATAATGTAGCAGGCTGTATTCACTGCTTCAGCCCATAGATTCCTAGGGAGCTTCATGCTATTTAACATAACATTTCCCATTTCTTGAAGCACTCTATTCTTCCTCTCGACAATTCCATTTTGTTGAGGAGTTTTAGGTGCAGTAAATTCATGCGATATTCCCTGATCGGTATAGAATTTCTCAAAACCGCTATTTTCGAATTCGGATCCATGATCACTACGGATTTTAATGACTTGAGAACATTTTTCAGTTTGAATCCGTTTTATAATCTTTTTCACTTCATCAAGGGTTTCTGATTTGTCTCTTAAGAATGAAACCCAAGTGAATCTTGTATAATCATCTACAATAACTAAGATGTATTTTTTGCCACCTCGACTTTCCGTTCTTGTTGGTCCTATAAGATCCATGTGGAGAAGCTCGAGAGGTCTTGTGGTGGTATTGGAGTTCACCTTTTTGTGAGAGCTCCTAGTTTGTTTACCATACTGGCATTCACCACAAATCTTGTCTACTTTTTGCATCTTAGGTAGACCTCTAATTAGTTCACCTTTGCTCAATCTGTATAAGTTTCGATAGTGTACATGTCCGAGGCGTTTATGCCATAATTCTGTCTCATTGGTATGGACCATGTAACACTTTTGTTTAGATGAGCTACTTTCACTTACTATATAGCAGTTTTCAGAAGTTCTGCGACCAGTTAATATTACAGAACCCTTTTCATTTATTATTTCACAACCTTGATTAGAAAATTTAACATTATGGTTATTATCGCATATTTGAGATATGCTCAACAGGTTGTGTTTTAAACCCTCAACATATAAAACATTTTTAAATAAGGGAAGGTTATAGAGTTGGACCGTACCTTTGCCAATTATCTTGCAGTTGCTACCATCACCAAATGTGACTGACCCATCAGTCATATCTTTAAGATCGGTGAATAGTGCTTTGTCGCCTGTCATATGTCTGAAGCATCCACTGTCTAGATACCATTTCGAATGGCTTGTAGCTTTGAAAGCAGTGTGAGCAACCAAACAGACAGCTTTAGGAACCCATTTCAGTACAGTTTTAGGTTTAGGAGAATAATTGGTCTTCTTATGTTTATAGTTGTAGGAGTGACCTATAGAATTAGATTTTAATAGCTCCTTAAGTAGATCAATAATTTTTTCAGCTAGTGGGTTTCGAATCTGATTTTTAAAATTTATATAGCTGCTTTTGGGTTTTTGAAAAGTTTTTATGTTTTTAGAAAGAACTTGACTAGTACCTTTTCCTTTTGAGTTAGAAGTCTCTCCTTTCACAAAATTGGAAGGAGTATTCTTCTGTTTAGAAGATGTGTTTTTATCATAGCCCAACCCGGATCGATCACCACATTTTCTTGATCCGGATAATAATTTTTCTAATTTCGGATCACCTTGGGCATATCTCCATGTGTCCTTCAAACTCAGAAGAGAAGATACTTCATTTTTAAGTTTCTCATTTTCAGATTTCAAATTTTCAATTAGGGAGGTTTTGAATTCTAGATCACACTTAGACTTTTCAAAACTATCTGAAATATGAGATTTTTCTAAAATAAGAGTTTCAAAACATTCTTTAAGTTTATAAAACTTTTCTTTTTGAAGTTTAAGTTTGACAGCAATTTTACAACTTTCCTTATATAAGGCATTGTAAGCATCTTGAAGATCTTCATCATATTCATGATCACTATCCAAATTTTCTTCACTTGTCGAATCATCGTGATCGGAAAAAGTAAACTTGGCTAGAGTCATAAGGGCCTTAAGTTCACTGCCCGACTCAGTTTCTGAATTTTCTGACTCAGAAGAGGCTTCAAATCAGACGATTCATCCCAAGTAGCCAACATACCCTTCCTTTTGAATCTATCCTTTTTAGGACATTTGTTTGCTAAATGCCCATATTCTTGACAGTTGTAGCATTGACTATCTTTCAATGATTTTCAAGTTTTAGACTTAGGTTTGGAACGTTTCTTTTCATTTTCCTTTTGAAAATCAACTCTTTTCTTACTTTTGAAAATCTTATAAAACTTTTTCGCCAAAAGGGCCATATCATCTTCAGACTTTTCTGAATCTGAATTTTCTTGAATAATACATTTAGATGACTTTAAAGCAATAGATTTACCTTTAGGAGCTTTAAAACTTAATTCATAGGTTTGTAAAGAACCAACTAATTCTTCTACCTTCATATTGTCCGTATCACGAAGTTCCTGGATTGCGGTTACCTTAGAATTGAACCGTTCAGGAAGAGAGCGTAGTATTTTTGCACACACTTTACTTTCAGGGATCTTATCGCCAAGACCCCACATTGAGTTCACAATGTCATTCAATCTAGTGTAAAAGTCCATAAACATTTCATTTTCCTCCATATGAATTTCTTCAAATTTAGTTGTGAGGAGTTGGACTTTAGATTTCTTGACAATTGATGTACCTTCGTGTGTCATTTCTAAAATATCCCAAGCTTGCTTTGCAGTATCACAGGATATGATTCTTTTGAACTCATCCGGTGATAGTGCGCAAGTGATAGCATTTAGTGCTTTAGCATTAGCACTACTCTCATTTTTCTGAAGTGTGGTCCATTGGTAATACGGTGTAATTTTCATAGATTTTGAACCATCAACACCAGTTACTTCCATGATAGGAGGTTTCCATTCAGTTACTGTGGCTTGCCACACACTTTCATCCATTGATTTTAGGAAGATCCTCATTCTGGCTTTCCAATAGGCATAGTTGGAGCCATCAAAGGGAGGAGGTCTAGTAACTGAAAGGCTATCAAAATTTGACATCTTTTTATATAGCTTAGATCGTTAGCTCAGGAAATAAATCCAAATAAAAAGCAACAAATATGAGCTATTAGGCTTTGATACCACTTGAAAAGGCCAAGCTATACGTCCTAGAGGGGGGGTGAATAGGACTATGCCAAATTAAAATAAAATCAGCGGAAATAAAATAAACCAATAGCCTTACAACATGAATCAATTCACAAAGCTAAATTTAAATCACCTTGATAAATAGATATCGAGAGATTGATGCAAATTCAGTTCTAAGGACAACCTTACACCATAATCAACAAGGGCTTATGGTAGGACAACCTTATTTCTAGAACCTCTTTTGGATCAAGGACTCAATATTAATATAAGTAAATGAAATAGCAAGGAATTGAATTTAAATGCAGAAGTAAGATCTAAATTATTACAACAATCCCCACACTTGCTTGAAATGTAAATAGTTACAACATTCACATCCACTTGTACATTCCACACAATCGAATGATAAAAGATATGACAATTAAGCAAGTATTCAAACCACAAGTCAAAGAGTTATAGTGGTTCGCTTGTGTGTACACCAACTGTTTTCCAACAGCCACACAAAAAGCTACTCCACTCCTAATATCCTCACACAGGGGATATTAGCGTTCACTAACAAATAGGTTTTCACAGGTTCACCAAAAACCTTTACAATTGTGTCTTTTTCACTTGGGCTTACACAATTCAAAAACCCCTCTTTTCTGAGTTTTCTGGTTTTCCTCAGACAACCAATACAATGAGATTTTTCTGGCTTAACCTCAAACAAAACCAAAAGTAAATGAATTTTATAGAATTGTAAAATACCTGGATTTCTCCTTTTTCGTAGCAGCCCGGTAGAACCAATCGGAGTAGATGATTTGAATGTCAAAGTTCAATTTCCAATACTCACATTCATAAGGTTCTAAGTTCTAATTGATTTTAGATTTAACTCGTTGGGCGTAGCTAAATTTGATTTTGATTCCAAGAAGAAGGAATAAGATAATTCCTCTTTTCAAATAAGATTGGAATATAGAAACAAAATCAAATTAAATAAGCTAGCAAAAGGAATATTAAATAAGCACAATCTAGCTTAAAATAAACACAGACTTATCTCAGAGTGATCACTTGAAAATTTCTTGAATTGAATAGCGTTGAAGTTATGAAAACTCTGAATTCCGTGTTCAATTTATAGAAGCAGAAATCGCTCCTACGACTAGTCTTAGAAACCTACGACTGGTCGTAGCTCTAACAGATTTTGAAAAAATAAGCGCGATCTTTGAAAGCCGTTCTACGACTGGTCGTGAGTACCCTACGACTGGTCGTGGGTCACCTACGACTGGTCGTAGATTCCTACGACTGGTCGTAAGACCAGAGATTTCGTTGCTGGACTTTAAGTCGTAGCTCCACGACTGGTCGTGGACGAGTCGAAGCCACACCTACGACCGGTCGAAGGACCTCCAGGACTGGTCGTGGGCGTACCAAAAATTCCGAAAAATCTTCAACTACTTAGGACTGGTCGTGAAATTTCTTGGACTAGTCGAACTGTAACGCCCTGAAAATCGGGGGTCGAGCATAAACTCAACTCCCGAGTTCCAGAACATCACTTATGCAACAAAATGAATGATGATTGGATGTTGACAGTATTCGTGCGTTGAACATGAGTGAGATTAAGCCAAAACAGCATATCATACTCCAGAGACAGTTAAATTTGCCAGCGGAAGACTGTGATAGATAGATAAAATAGATAACCTATGATGAGTCTCCAGAGTGTGATAACATTACCAGGTTAAATAAATATAAGTGCAGTTCTAGAATATACCAAATGTGAGGAAGTGTAATGCCTCCTATCCCATGTACCATAGCCCCGTCAATACAATATCAGGTCTTCATTGACCTGCCAGAGAGATACAGATAGGAGAACTCCTCCTATCATCACAGAAGTAGTCCGGCTCTGCTTCACAAGCATCGCCATCACCTGAAATTCAACAAATCTGGTGGGTGTTCGGAACACCGTCCCGTAACGTGGGAGTGAGTGATCAACTCAGTGGAACAATAAGGCATAGGTTAACATGTTATCAATTCAATCAAGCAGTAATGATAAAGCGGTACAAATCAAACAATTCTAACTACTCTTATTAAATGCAAGAATGAAATGACATGATGCTGTATGCCCTTGCCAAACTACCCTCAAGCGACATCATCTTACGTTCGTGAATGCTTACTCCCTCAGTGCGCCACATCTACAAAGCACATGCGGTGCGATGATGCTCATGATTACCAAGTTTTTATTAGTCCATTTCAAACAGCAGTATTAGGAAACTAAGGTACCTCCCTTGTATCATTCCCAAACATGATCCATTCTAGGGTCGTCAATCCTAGTTATTCTCATACGATGTTATGGTTTGAGAAGCGTAGTGAAGGCATCGCAAAGGGCTCATCACCCGTCAGCGCGGATACAGATCTCACCGTATGCGGCTCAATTGCTGGCCGTCAGCTCGAGTACAGGTCTCACCGTACTCGGCTCAATCACTAGCCGTCAGCTCAAGTACAGGTCTCACCGTACTCGGCTCAACTCACACTCTAGTTGTTGTGAAAGACTCGTGGCCAATCACAGACCCTTGGAGTGTACTCGATGATACCACGGAGGACTCGTCGCCCGTCAGCACGAGCACAGATCTCACCGTACTCGGCTCTCACCGAAGTATCGACAGCTCGAATACAGTGTCCCATACCACCATATTCGGCTCACGAGTTGATTGCGCAATGGTCACTACGGGGAGGCACATGGCCCCAGCGTAGGCCGACAGCTCAACCACGGTGTCCCATACCACCATGCCCGGCTCATGCGACTTAGCGGATCTAGGTACCATGGTTAAACGGGGATCGCCACTGGTAAGTTTGGTACCCTAGGTTCAAGCAGTAGCGACCAAACAGGGTGAACATGCATAAGGCAGATCGGGTTACTTGATGAGCTCGACTAGCACGATCGCCCGTTGAGCTGCACGACATGAAGTGCATAAACAACTTCGTGTGGCCTAGCCACTGCCGACAGGCAACGCACGACTCGAGTTCGTCGAACACATCCCACGTGGCAAATGAATCTCAGCCACGAGTTCAATCTCGTTACCGATGGCCTGGACTATAATCATAGCCCCAAACACAATCAATTACAGAGATATAAAGCAGTAATAGATCAGGATTCAAATCATACAATCAGTCGGGTATTATCCGTTTAGGGCTGCCAGGGCTGTTGCACGCACTCGTTGCTCCGCTCCCCCATCACCCATGACGGATCATACAACATAAATATAAATTAAACATATGCATCACATAGTTAAAATCATAAAGCAGTTGAGCATGTTATGAATCACAACACAAGCATGAGTTTGTACATGTTCAATTCCTAATCACACAACTATCAAAGGAGATCATACACATAGTTTATAGAGGTTGAGAATCATGTCTCCACACCCTTATACATTACAATTTGCTAACTACTACTCACTCAGACATTTCAAGTTATACTTGAACTTACATACATCACATACATGACATATGTCGATCACATAGGCATTAGGCCAAATCCTTTCACTAGGGAGTTGCCCCAATCATAATACGCGTACACCCACGATGGATAGTCATGACAAGTAGGAATCCAAGTTCCATATCCATTCAGTCATTTCCACAAACACTTGGGCCACACATTTTAGCATATAGAGGGTATAATGGCCGTGGCGTGATTTAGGGCAAATCCTTTCGTCAAAGGGGGTATCGCCAATATAACAATCATGAATCCATGACAATTAGTCATGGCGAGCATGAATGAGAATTTCATACTCATTCAGCCATTTCCACAAATACTTAGAATACACTATTACAACATACATGGTGTATGTTAGTAAAACATGTATTAGGGTTATCCTTTAGCCAAGCTAGTATTTTATCCATGTATAAAATATTACTACAGCAAATAATCATGATACATACATCTCCAAAATTTATACGTATACAGTATTTCTAGAATACACAATTTCAACATACGTAGCATTTACAAGTGAACATGTATTACGGCGATTCCTTTCGCCAAACAAGTATTTTATCCATATATAGTATAATCATACATTAAATAAACATGTCAAACACTTCTCCAAAAAAAATACGTATACGGTATTTCTACGTATATCTAGAGTATGTGAAATTCCATATTCTAGAATGTTAATCGAAACAGGAAACGGAAAGCACTTTGTACATGTGCAATTGCATGCAGATCATGAATATATCATTATCTGACATTGAAAGCGTTGAAAAACGTAACCTATACACCTAAAGTCCGCACCTTTTGTCGTAGAATCGTAACGGAGTTGATAGGTTTGCTAAGCTTCCGTATACGGCAACTAGGCGACCTATAGAACGAAATAGGTTAGCTACTTCACAACCTACAACAGTCTAAACCCCAAAACAGATTAGGGTTAGGGTTTCTTACCTAGAAACGACGCCGGAAATGCCGGAAAAGCGTCAAGAAGGATGCGGTGGAGCATGGATAGCAGCAGGGAAGGACGGCAGGGAGATTCTCCCACTTCTCCCTCACTTTCTCTCTCTTTTCCCTCTCTCAAATCCAAATTCGTATGGCTGGAATGGGAGAGGGTTTAAGGTCCTTATATAGCCTCAAAACTCACCGAAATAGACTCCTGTTCAAAGGTTACTGCTATATAGGTATTTCGTCACTTTTTCAGCTCAAAAGAGAGGTTCTGGTGGCCCTCCTTGAGCCAAACGTCAGACTTAAGCTCACCACACATGGATCTATGAGGGATTACGTTTTCGACTCGAACGGATTCCCAGATCGCACGTGGCGGGCCACTTTCAGTTCAACGGTCAGTGGGCCACGATCCGAAATTCCAAGTACATGTAAATGTTCCTGAAATTTTTCCTGATCCGAGGGTGTAATTTGGTCTGATTCTGACGGTCTGGTTGCTTAATACTGATGCGCAAGCGAAAGGTGCCAGATCACTATTCCAGATATTTTATTTTCAAAAGGAATAGTGTTTTTCACACACCCTCGCTCCGGATCGAAATAAATGGCCGTGGGACATCGGAATCGCCTGATTTTGAGATGATTGTCAAGCCCAGTGGGGCGGTCCTGGTTCCTTAGCTTCGTGTTAATCGGACTCCCGATGTGCGATCTAGACCTCATACGAAGTTTCGTTTCAGTCCCGAGAGCAGACGGGTAATGAGTTTGGCTCTAGACTTTAGGGTAACCTAGAGTCACATGTTTTACAAGTTTTGGGTCTTGCAGATCGTATTTAAAGCGATCCCAACGGATTTCATGGCTAATCGAGTTTGCACTTAGTTAACTTTGTTAAATTTCTAAAGGATTTAATCCTAATTGTTTTCTGGTTGAGATGGTACTTAGGCCTTTGTAGTTTGTATATAAAGTGATCCAAGTTTTACTACTTAGCTAGTTTAAGTTAGTGTCTAGGGCGAAAGTGCTTTGAAAAATTGAAGGCACAAGGTAGTGAAGGGTGGGATTTGTGAAGGAAATGGGTTCAGAAGCGATTTTAGACTGTGGGGTTCAGTTCTGACGAAATAATAAGGTATTAAGAGCAACCCATCGCCTAAGGACATCTAATCCCAAATTGGCAAAAATCCGGGATGTTACAATCTACCCCCCTTAAAACAAAATTTCGCCCCCGAAATTGGCTAAGGGTAATAAGGGAAAATTTCTATTATTTCATTTGCCTAAGACTTATTGATTTCAAGTTTCTACGCGTGGTAGGGTAAATACCAGCAGGTTCATTTTAGTCTACCCCCCTTAAAACTTAATTCTTTATCCATTTCTCTTACCCTGATGGTTTGCTACCATTTATTTATTTACCTATTAGGAGTCTTGACGACAAATCCCAATTATCTCGAGTAAGACAGCTGTTTTCATTGTTTGACCAACACGGAGAGACGTTTATGGTGGGCTTAATCCTGATACATCGATCATCTACCGGGCCAGGGTAGAAAGCTCAGCGTATCCCTTCGAATCCTGGTGGATCCTGGTCTTCTGCTCGGCCAAGCAGTGAGTCCATTGGTAGTCACCCAGGATTGAGAATTGGGTCAAGCCGCGAATGTTTCGCAGTTGTATATTTCAGTAACTCCGTAGTCCGATCAATCTCTAAGAGTAGGGAATGTCCATCATTGAAAGGCTCAAATTGTTTATTCTAAGGCTGCCCTTTAAGTCTTAGTCTAAGAGAGTCCTCGTTATCATCTATGTCCAAGGAAATGGTAAATCAAATCTTACTAGATCATCCTAAAACGGTTTCTCATAGTAGGGCAGGCTAGGGCTTCTATAATGTTCGTATTCAACGAGCACCGTTTCGATCCTGGGCCAGTGGGGTAGGGTCCACCGCGTTTCCGCTGCGCCACCCAGATCAAAGAGGTGTATTAGGTGACTTAACTAGATTGGGCTCATAATGTTCTACCCCCCCTTAAAACTTATTGGGTATCGAGAGGAGCAAAAAAATGATGGGCAATATGGTTGATGTTAGGGGTAGGTGTGAGTTTGAGGCAAGATGCCCAATCCTACTAAGGAGTTTTATCCCGGCCCAGACTTATCCTATTTAATTATGTCTAGCTTAATAGGCAGGCTATCTTTTTACATTCATAAACACAATATGTATGCCAATATGACATGCGAGTTGAGACCTAATCCCTAACTGTCTGTTACCCATTTGGGCAATTCCTTAGGCCTAAAAGACAAAGTCTCTATCAGCAATATACTCCTAACACTTTTCAAGGGCAAAATCACAAACTCTTAGTTGTAACTGGTCGGTCCAACACGGAAAGAAAATTGTGTAGTGGGTCTGAGTCGGTTAGGTCGAATAACTAAGTCTATTATTCAATTGGCTTAGCATAAATAATTAGTCTTTTACTTTCCTTAGCCTAACCAGTAATCTAGTCTTAGTTTAGGAGTAGCGGAAATCCATAGGTGAGTCCAAAGTCTATGCTTATACGCTAGATGATTTCACTTCATTTCTAATACAAGGAAGGGTTTTATTACTTAGAGTCAAAGTTGTCTAATTGGAATTGAGTTGCCGGAACTCGAATTTAACTACGCACGAGTATTTCACACATGTTCATACTAGCTAAGAAGATCCTGGGGTTTACATTATTAATTTGTTGGATTTCCTATACGGTCAGTCTGTCGAAAACTAGGAGTATCGCCCTAGGTCCAAAACTCTAAGGGTCATATTTGTCAAACAACCATTTACTCTAAAAGCTTAAGCTATCAAAGTGTGGTGGGTTAATGTATACCAAGGGACTTTATCACTTCAACACTATTAGGCCAGTGGTCTTAAGTTGTATTGAATGGGACCGCATTACTAGTCCTACTCGGGATTGGGAGTGACATGGTTGGTAGGAGGGTGGGTGGAATAAAAATTAATTTTATAGGCTTTGGGAAATGAGCCATGTGTTGGAAAGGGTGAGATGGGATTTCCAATTCCAGGAATCGGAACTCCTAAGTGTAAGAGGAACAACCTAGGGTATACTCTTTATTGCATACATTCCAAACATGGTATTAGAAAACATGGGATACAACCAACCTAGGGCCATACCTTACACATACATTTATTGTTACCTTCTATCCACCCTAAACTCTCCTAATGCAATTGGCCAGACGGGCCCTAAACGTCCTCAAATATCTAAAATATTCTACCAACAACTACGACCATCAACATGAAATCATAAGCACCCTAAGACAGTAGCCCATGCGAACTACGAGGCAGCAGTATGGATGATTAGACATCCAAGAGAATGGCCGTACATGTTCGGGTAGAGCCATGGAAAAGCGAATGAAAAGTGATGGAGAGAGAGAAAAGGGCTGGAGGTTTGGTTCTCCACAGATGTGAGCCTCAACAGATGTTGTAAAGGCCCCAAAGACAGCGAATGGAGAAGGAAATTGGAAAAGTAGGATGGCTTAGGGAGCTTACACGATTTTAGAGCTCAAGGGGGCGTGTAGGCGTCCAAATGAGAGAAAACGAAGAGGGTAGAAGGTAGGTGCGGCTGTAAACGATGGAGTGATGTAAGGTTGGACAGGAAATAACGAAATGGGCGATTGGAGTGGAGGTTTGAGAGAGAAAATAGCAAGAATAGGAGGAAAAGAGAGATGGGAGGGGCGTTTGAGAGAGAGGGGGCTTCCAGACCTACAAATCCCAAACAAATGCCAAAATGGCACGTGCCAGGGGGTTGGGGGGGTCAGGCCGACCAACCCCATGGCCGGAATCTCGCCGGAAAAGCATCCCAGCCGCGGTCCGCCGCCCGAGCCGCGGCGCCACCGCGGCCGGACTTGGCCGGAGCCGCGCCGCCTCTGGTGGGGTGTATTCACCAAGGTCCCAAGGTGCCAAATGCACCCTGGTTCGACCCGGGGGCTTAGTGTATTAACGTGAAGGGGCCCCCGACTCCGATTCGCTCCATTTTGGGTATTTTCGGGACAACTAGACATATCTTGCAATCCGGGATGAGTTATCTGACGTAAAATATATGAATTTGGGGTAGAACGAGCTAATGAAGCCAACCAACCCGCTATGTCGGGTTGCGCAGCCCGGAATTGCGAGAAAACCCTCCGATTGACGGTCATTTCCCCGTTTCAATTTTGTTTTGCTAAAAATGGTAGTTTTAGTTTAATTACTCTTCATCGTTGGGCTTTAGGAGTTGTGCACCTCGTGTAAAGAGCTTAGAATAATTAGGAGAACGGTTTAGTGAAATCAAATAGGACACTTACTATTTTTGGCTGAAAGTCTTGCGCACTTAGTAGACATCACGACCCTATAGTAAGTCGCGAAATCTAGAAGTTTTAGTTGTAGTTTGTTCCTGATTTCTTTCCCATTACCTGATATCCTTGTTTAAAGGGTTATGAACTTGTTTTTTTTTTTTTCTTAGTCATTCATTAATCAGTTTCGAATTTATTAGAATTTATTTCTATTTTCAGCTTTCTCCTCTTGTAGATTCGAGAAGTCTCTGGGAGGAGTCCAGAGAAGCTCCAAGGATTCGAAGTAGTTATCCTCATCACGTTTATCACACATTTTCCTGATTCTCCATGATTGGGATGAGGTGGATTGTGATCTAGACCCTTCACTAGACAACCTAGAAACATTTTAAGGTCGACCCGTGCGACCATGGTTGAATACAGACTCAATTTCGGCGTTCGTTTTCAGTGAATTAGCCGTTGGACTGAACAGGGATGCCTAAGACTGTTTCTACATTCCGTCGCTCCCTCCTAAGTCAGAGTGCGTCAGAGTGCGTAGTGTGACCATAACCCAGGTCCGGTTTAATCAAAATCATGCTCTGATACCATCTTGTAACGCCCTGAAAATCGGGGGTCGAGCATAAACTCAACTCCCGAGTTCCAGAACATCACTTATGCAACAAAATGAATGATGATTGGATGTTGACAGTATTCGTGCGTTGAACATGAGTGAGATTAAGCCAAAACAGCATATCATACTCCAGAGACAGTTAAATTTGCAAGCGGAAGACTGTGATAGATAGATAAAATAGATAACCTATGATGAGTCTCCAGAGTGTGATAACATTACCAGGTTAAATAAATATAAGTGCAGTTCTAGAATATACCAAATGTGAGGAAGTGTAATGCCTCCTATCCCATGTACCATAGCCCCGTCAATACAATATCAGGTCTTCATTGACCTGCCAGAGAGATACAGATAGGAGAACTCCTCCTATCATCACAGAAGTAGTCCGGCTCTGCTTCACAAGCATCGCCATCACCTGAAATTCAACAAATCTGGTGGGTGTTCGGAACACCGTCCCGTAACGTGGGAGTGAGTGATCAACTCAGTGGAACAATAAGGCATAGGTTAACATGTTATCAATTCAATCAAGCAGTAATGATAAAGCGGTACAAATCAAACAATTCTAACTACTCTTATTAAATGCAAGAATGAAATGACATGATGCTGTATGCCCTTGCCAAACCACCCTCAAGCGACATCATCTTACGTTCGCGAATGCTTACTCCCTCAGTGCGCCACATCTACAAAGCACATGCGGTGCGATGATGCTCATGATTACCAAGTTTTTATTAGTCCATTTCAAACAGCAGTATTAGGAAACTAAGGTACCTCCCTTGTATCATTCCCAAACATGATCCATTCTAGGGTCGTCAATCCTAGTTATTCTCATACGATGTTATGGTTTGAGAAGCGTAGTGAAGGCATCGCAAAGGGCTCATCACCCGTCAGCGCGGATACAGATCTCACCGTATGCGGCTCAATTGCTGGCCGTCAGCTCGAGTACAGGTCTCACCGTACTCGGCTCAATCACTAGCCGTCAGCTCAAGTACAGGTCTCACCGTACTCGGCTCAACTCACACTCTAGTTGCTGTGAAAGACTCGTGGCCAATCACAGACCCTTGGAGTGTACTCGATGATACCACGGAGGACTCGTCGCCCGTCAGCACGAGCACAGATCTCACCGTACTCGGCTCTCACCGAAGTATCGACAGCTCGAATACAGTGTCCCATACCACCATATTCGGCTCACGAGTTGATTGCGCAATGGTCACTACGGGGAGGCACATGGCCCCAGCGTAGGCCGACAGCTCAACCACGGTGTCCCATACCACCATGCCCGGCTCATGCGACTTAGCGGATCTAGGTACCATGGTTAAACGGGGATCGCCACTGGTAAGTTTGGTACCCTAGGTTCAAGCAGTAGCGACCAAACAGGGTGAACATGCATAAGGCAGATCGGGTTACTTGATGAGCTCGACTAGCACGATCGCCCGTTGAGCTGCACGACATGAAGTGCATAAACAACTTCGTGTGGCCTAGCCACTGCCGACAGGCAACGCACGACTCGAGTTCGTCGAACACATCCCACGTGGCAAATGAATCTCAGCCACGAGTTCAATCTCGTTACCGATTGCCTGGACTATAATCATAGCCCCAAACACAATCAATTACAGAGATATAAAGCAGTAATAGATCAGGATTCAAATCATACAATCAGTCGGGTATTATCCGTTTAGGGCTGTCAGGGCTGTTGCACGCACTCGTTGCTCCGCTCCCCCATCACCCATGACGGATCATACAACATAAATATAAATTAAACATATGCATCACATAGTTAAAATCATAAAGCAGTTGAGCATGTTATGAATCACAACACAAGCATGAGTTTGTACATGTTCAATTCCTAATCACACAACTATCAAAGGAGATCATACACATAGTTTATAGAGGTTGAGAATCATGTCTCCACACCCTTATACATTACAATTTGCTAACTACTACTCACTCAGACATTTCAAGTTATACTTGAACTTACATACATCACATACATGACATATGTCGATCACATAGGCATTAGGCCAAATCCTTTCACTAGGGAGTTGCCCCAATCATAATACGCGTACACCCACGACGGATAGTCATGGCAAATAGGAATCCAAGTTCCATATCCATTCAGTCATTTCCACAAACACTTGGGCCACACATTTTAGCATATAGAGGGTATAATGGCCGTGGCGTGATTTAGGGCAAATCCTTTCTTCAAAGGGGGTATCGCCAATATAACAATCATGAATCCATGACAATTAGTCATGGCGAGCATGAATGAGAATTCCATACTCATTCAGCCATTTCCACAAACACTTAGAATACACTATTACAACATACATGGTGTATGTTAGTAAAACATGTATTAGGGTTATCCTTTAGCCAAGCTAGTATTTTATCCATGTATAATATATTACTACAACAAATAATCATGATACATACATCTCCAAAATTTATACATATACAGTATTTCTAGAATACACAATTTCAACATACGTAGCATTTACAAGTGAACATGTATTACGGCGATTCCTTTCGCCAAACAAGTATTTTATCCATATATAGTATAATCATACATTAAATAAACATGTCAAACACTTCTCCAAAAAAAAATACGTATACGGTATTTCTACGTATATCTAGAGTATGTGAAATTCCATATTCTACAATGTTAATCGAAACAGGAAACGGAAAGCACTTTGTACATGTGCAATTGCATGCAGATCATGAATCTATCATTATCTGACATTGAGAGCGTTGAAAAACGTAACCTATACACCTAAAGTCAGCACCTTTTGTCGTAGAATCGTAACGGAGTTGATAGGTTTGCTAAGCTTCCGTATATGGCAACTAGGCGACCTATAGAACGAAATAGGTTAGCTACTTCACAACCTACAACAGTCTAAACCCCAAAACAGATTAGGGTTAGGGTTTCTTACCTAGAAACGACGCCGGAAACGCCGGAAAAACGTCAAGAAGGATGCGGTGGAGCATGGATAGCAGCAGGGAAGGACGGCAGGGAGATTCTCCCACTTCTCCCTCACTTTCTCTCTCTTTTCCCTCTCTCAAATCCAAATTCGTATGGCTGGAATGGGAGAGGGTTTAAGGTCCTTATATAGCCTCAAAACTCACCGAAATAGACTCCTGTTCAAAGGTTACTGCTAATATAGGTATTTCGTCACTTTTCCAGCTCAAAAGAGAGGTTCTGGTGGCCCTCCTTGAGCCAAACGTCAGACTTAAGCTCACCACACATGGATCTATGAGGGATTACGTTTTCGACTCGAACGGATTCCCAGATCGCACGTGGCGGGCCACTTTCAGTTCAACGGTCAGTGGGCCACGATCCGAAATTCCAAGTACATGTAAATGTTCCTGAAATTTTTCCTGATCCGAGGGTGTAATTTGGTCTGATTCTAACGGTCTGGTTGCTTAATACTGATGCGCAAGCGAAAGGTACCAGATCACTATTCCAGATATTTTATTTTCAAAAGGAATAGTGTTTTTCACACACCCTCGCTCTGGATCGAAATAAATGGCCGTGGGACATCGGAATCGCCTGATTTTTGAGATGATTGTCAAGCCCAGTGGGGCGGTCCTGGTTCCTTAGCTTCGTGTTAATCGGACTCCCGATGTGTGATCTAGACCTCATACGAAGTTTCGTTTCAGTCCCGAGAGCAGACGGGTAATGAGTTTGGCTCTAGACTTTAGGGTAACCTAGAGTCACATGTTTTACAAGTTTTGGGTCTTGCAGATCGTATTTAAAGCGATCCCAACGGATTTCATGGCTAATCGAGTTTGCACTTAGTTAACTTTGTTAAATTTCTAAAGGATTTAATCCTAATTGTTTTCTGGTTGAGATGGTACTTAGGCCTTTGTAGTTTGTATATAAAGTGATCCAAGTTTTACTACTTAGCTAGTTTAAGTTAGTGTCTAGGGCGAAAGTGCTTTGAAAAATTGAAGGCACAAGGTAGCGAAGGGTGGGATTTGTGAAGGAAATGGGTTCAGAAGCGATTTTAGACTGTGGGGTTCAGTTCTGACGAAATAATAAGGTATTAAGAGCAACCCATCGCCTAAGGACATCTAATCCCAAATTGGCAAAAATCCGGGATGTTACACGAACCAATGCTAGGACTGGTCGAACAAGAGCTAGGACTGGTCGTAGAATAGACCAACCTTGTGTGATTTAAATATTTGATTAATGTATCCAAAGTGACCTACTTAAAGGGTCAACCTAAGGTCATTCAAACCTGAACCATGTCGTATGGACATTGAACTTCAACCATTCAACGAATGTAGATAATTTGAATCATATCAGGCTTGAGATCTTGAACCATATCATGCTTGAGATCTTGAACCATATCATGCTTGAGATCTTCATCAACATAGAACTACTTCATGCGTTGTTTCTTTAGATTTGAACTTCAACATTGTAGCTTCTTGAGGCTTCAACATGTAGCTTCTTGAGGCTTCAACATGTAGCTTCTTGAGGTGTCAACATGTAGCTTCTTGAGGCTTCAACATGTAGCTTCTTGAGGTGTCTTGAATTCCAATAAATGATCATACAAGTACAGAACACAGATAGATGTTTTGGCACACAAAATTTGACAACCAAAGGAGCATGAGATCATAACACTTACACTTGCAAGACAATATCTCGGTAGTTGTCACGGACCGAGAAAACCTTCATTTTGAAGCCTTCCCAGATCTTAAAAGTTTACCATAAAAGGAGGAGGAGCTGACAATGGAACTGAAGTATAGAACTTGGAATGTGTTGAGACTACATCACTTCCTGAAAATTTTTCTAAAATTTATCTATTTGTAGTCTTTGATTCACCATGGGATACTAACTTTGAAACTTTTTCTGACACAGGTGAATCATATATACTTTGGATACCTTAGGCGAATCAACGACAAATTTTTGCTGAGGTACATAAGTTTCTCTAGATATTCATGCTCCAGGCATCCAAGCCTATTGCAAAAAAGGCTTTTGGATGATCTTGTTGAGGAACCTACTGAGAAATTTTTCAAGACGTTGGCCAGAAGAGGAACCTTGCGGCATGACTAAGTAGCTTTTCCTCTGCTTTCATAGGACTAGGGTAGTTTGCTTTATACCGTTCTAGGATAGTCGGCTTTATGCCCTTAGGTTAGTTTTCTTTCTAAGTTGTTTTAGGATAGGTTGCTTTCGTTGGTTTCACTCTTGTACTGACCCGCTCTCACGCTGATATCTCTTTGGAAAGACCGTTCAATTTCCCCGTTAGGTACTATCTTTCCATCACTTCTCTTTTACTTTCGTTGTCCCATGTGCTTCGCATGGTATTTCCTTTACATTGTGAACAATGTAGATTTCAGGTTGGGGATGGGAGATTAGGTTACCTAATTAGTGTTTTCTTAGTCTTAAGCAAAAATTGTGAATTTTTTTGAATTTTTTCTGAAAATTCTTGTGAATTCAAAGTGATTTTGATGGTCGTCTTTGATTTAGAAGTATAAGATACGTAATATTGGTAATTTATGACTCTTGGATTCAGTTGTCTGTTAGATTTCACAGTTAAGTCGAATTGTTAATCCATGATTAGAAGTTTTAAACATTGATTGAGTCATGATTTCACATGTCACACCTAGCTTACACATTAAGGTTTCAGTTCAATATTGAATTCTTAACCTGGTAATCACTAATCATGGAAGGAACCAACCTGGGGAATTTTTCCATCATGTTAAAAGAAAGAATAATAATACCTATCTAAAAAAAAAAAAAACATTTGTCCTCAGAAAGAGTTGGGCGAATGATTTTCACCATAGGTTTGCTCCCTATAGGTGGGAGTTTGATTCCCCTCCTTGGCTTTACCTTTAAAAGATTGACATAGCGTGAAAGCCATCGATGGAAAATCAAAAGCTGGAAAAATCAAAAGTTGAACTGTAAGGCAAGTTTTGGTTTAGGTTATGGTAATCCTGAATGCTCTTGTGATTATCAATGTTATCATGAAAATAATGAATCGAGCCTTTGATTGTGGTAAGTTTAGGTTTCACTATACACCCATGGAACTCAATGTTTAGAACTTTTCTAATCAATGGATTAAAACCTTGAACTTAACTTTGAAGTTTACCGTGCGCTTGAGTCCAGGAGAAAGTAATGCCCGACATTCATGAATATTAGAATTCTATTGATTGGACTGTTATTCAAAAATCACTCGAGTTTATAGAAATTATCCTATAGTTCTCAACTTATTTTTTGCATACTTTGCTCGGGACTAGCAAAATGCTGGGGGATTGTGTTGAGGGACAAATATTGCATGTTAGACCCCAATTATTACCTGATTTTACGAACATGATAATGCTTAACGTCCTATTTTAATCGTGTTTTTGTTGCAAGGTGAATTTAAAGAGCTTGGACTGAAAAGGATATTAAAATCATGGATTTAACGCTCTAAACTCACCAAGGCAAGGGACGGACCCTAGGGGACCAAGATCGAGAAATTTACAAGCCAAATATCTGAGAAGATCAGGTGATTGGGTTAAACAGGCGTGAAAGTCTTACAGAATGCAAGATCACGGGGTTCTCACCATCTGTTCGGCTCGAAACTTTATATCTAGCCTGAGGACCATAAATTAACCGCACACGTCAAAATTCAGCCCTTGGATCAGTGTATAAGTGACCTGATGGGCAAGATCAGACAATAACTAGTAAGAGAGCATCTTAGTCATCCTTGAGAGATTAGGGCCCAAACTTGACCAATGAAAAGAACACGAAAAATGAGAAATACCTGCTCAATTTCAAGGAAATCGGATGGTGCATTCAAACATAACGCACTTCGGAAGACGGTGGCTAGAATGATGACAAATCTGTAATTTAAGGAACTCCATATGCATGCACGTAAGTGAGAACAGAGGTTTGCTTCAACGGTGGGTATTGCCTCATCACAGGTGGATGGTGTGGCCCACCTAGAGTTTAGATCTACTTCATACTTTGACCCATGGGCTTACACATTACTAAGAAGATGATGAGCAGAGTAGATCTCTGAGAATGTCATCAGAAGTGGGGCTCACCTATTTTTTGAATAAAACATCTAAATAATGCTCTTCTCATGCAAAACGCCCAACGGACGCACTCGAGCCGATTGGATTTTGATAGTGAGCCGCACCCATCATTCTATTAGATGATCTGACCCGTTCAGTTGACTCAAGGGGTGAGATGACCCCAGCCATGCTTTCCTTTTGGTCTTACGCACGTGTACGCCCATGGATCTGATAGTGCACCTACTTGTGCCCTTGTTTGTCAAGTTACGTGTGTGGTGAGTCAGACTGGCTGCAGAACTCGATAGGAAGATTATCTCAAGCGTCTGCCTTAACCGGATGTGTGGAAGCTCGCAATAGGTAAATCATAGCCTCACATCCCGTGTCCTAAAACACCAGGTGATTAAAACCCTTAAAACAAGATAGACATCTTAGGGTTTTTATGGTGAGAAAACTTTTTGTAAAATAGGAAAATCTCCACGTTTTTCTCGCCCTGTCGATTTTATCGAAGCACCCTCGATATGATCAACCTGCACTGTCGATGTCCTCGATACCTTAACGATATTATCGATAAGAGGACCAAAATGTCCAGTAACTAAATATTCATCTGGACGGATTTATCGATATATCGATACACCCATCGATATCATCGATAAAAGCACTAAATATGTCCAACAACTTCACAATATATCTGGACGATATATCGATACACATATCGATATCATCGATATTCAAATCTCGTGACCATCGAGAGTGGCTCGATAAGATCGACAGACAAATTTCCGGCGCCCCTATTTTTTAATGAAAATCTCAAAATTCTTTAATATATCGATGACCGTCCGATATGATCTGAATTCAAATATCGATAAGATCGGAGGTCCATCGATGATATTGACAATGGGTGCGCATTTCTTACAGCAGTTATTTCAGGTTATTTTTTTAACTATGATCGGGGGCCCTTCGATTTAATCGATATACAAATATTGATGATATCGACACCAGATCGATTGCATCGATCAAAGCTATAATCTGTCCAGAAAGTTCAAAGATAAATCAGTTGGATTTATCGATGTCTCGACTCTAATCTCGATATCATCGACATTCAAATTCCGATGACCTCGACGGTTCCCCCGATCATTCATGAAAACCTGAAATATCTCAAAGTTAAGTCTCTCTCATTTTTCAAGTGTCGACGGATCAAACCTGTCATCGATGGAATCGAAGTTCGAAATCTGATGACATCGACAATAGATTCGATTCATCGACCAATTGGCAAAGAGTTTCAAAAGCGTATGACATCGAGTCTGAGTCATCGAGCAGACCATCGATGTTCTCGAGAGTATACGCTCGATGATATCAAACCTGCTCGATGATATCAAACTCTATCATAAATGTGACCGTTTTATATCCGTTGGAACTTTTTGCTTATATATAGAGGACTTGTCGTTTGTTGCTGTAGGAGAGAATAGAGAGAGATTTTGTGTGTTTCAACTTACATCTTATACCTTAAGCCCTTTCTTTCGAGGGAGTTCATCCTCCAATCCACCCTCACCAATGATATTCAATAGAGTGGATTGGAGAATGAACTTCCGCATTCAAGGATCCTCCAGCTACTACCTTAATGGCAAATCATTATGCTGGGATGCCTTGAATGCATAAGATTGGAACTACTCTACCTTCCTTATAGGAAAACCTTTAGAGAGTAGGATTCCATCTTCACCTTGACCCAACCCTAAGCCTAGTCTTGGTATATCTTTTGTGTTGCAGATCAAGGAAGTAGAAGACTCTTCGTCAACAAGGAGGAGGAGATCTTCGGCGTTGTGCTTAACGGGACTCATCAACTTATCTGTAAGTATTTAGATTCCAGGAGGACACTTGCGATCATTCCTTTCTAGGATTGGGTCTTAAGTGATTCTCACCCTTTGAAGTCTTCAAGGAGGCCTCCGGCGGGAATGTACGCTGTGGGTGCGTTGTGTGGACCCTTGCTCTGCGGAGAGTATAAACATTTGGTTAGGAGTGAACCAGTGAAACTCCAGGGTTAGAGGTGAACCGAGTAGAAACCTCTGGGTGTGTTGTGTGGACCCTTGCTCTATGGAGAGTATAAACATCTGGTTAGGAGTGAACCAGTGAAACTCCAAGCTTAGAGGTGAACCGAGTAGAAACCTCCGTGTAAAGGTTGAAAGTGAACCTGATTTAAAACCTTAGGTTAGAGGTGAACCCTAGGAAACCTCCTTAGTGAATTCCGGTACACTCAAGGGTTGAGTGCGGCAGCCGGGAGTGGAGTAGACTTATCGTCGAACCACTATAAAATGACTGTATTTGTGATTGCTTTTCTATATGTGTGATTCATGACAATGCATTCATATTCATATATCTGATCACATCTCACACACATACACAGTCACATCCAACATAGACTAAGTTGCATATTGTTATATCTTGATCAGTTTGTGATTGGATCCTCTACCTGGCTTGGAAGCTAGTAAAGTTACAATTGAGTAATCCTGAAAATTGCCTACATGATAGGATTAGAGTGATAGGATTTTTAATATAACTCATAAATCTTGAAAAAGTCCTATTCACCCCCCTCTAAGAGATATTGGCATATTCCGACTTCAACTCAAGCAGTCTTCACCGCTATTTCAGGATCGTAAAAAATGTAAGATGGATAGAGAACCAGTTTGATACAGTGGACCACACCAAAACCTGATAAAAACCACTCCTTTCCGACTGGTTTTTCCCCAGGAATCCAATGAATGGGTTGGATTTCATAGAAAACATCAATATGGGGCCCATTGAGTACCTTAGGGTAGGTACGTGCGTAAGAGGACGTCCATATGCCACCCAACTTTTCCAGCCATTGTGTGTTCGTAGAGAGGATCGGAACGACGATCCTAACCGTTTAAAATTCTCCCAAGGTGCAACCGACCAGGGCCAAAGAGGTCGAACGGATCAGATGGCCGAGAGTGGTTGGTGATCCTCACCAAAGGCAGGTCGAACGTGACTCATGTTGTATATTATCTTTCGCTGAGCAAAAGGGAGTGCATAAGCCTCTCCACCGACTCCACTCAACCGTCCTCTAGCCTCTATAAAAGGAGATCAGATCTGGATGTGGAAACCTAGCCAGGGAGGTTGGGCAGCCGTGAATTCAATTCATCTCGGGCAGCTATGGAGGCATCTGATATGAAGGGTGGACAGCCAGGAGCTCTTCTTTCCTTCTTCCTTAATTTTCTTCCTTTCATGTTTATTTTTAGCTTAATCGTACTTATGATTAGATAAACCTCTTAACTATGGCTAAGGGGTGAAGCTTGCAGTGTGATGGGATACTTTCTATGCTTTTGATTGATGTTACGTTGAATTGACTTTAATTATGGTTTGATTTTAAGGAATGCTTTTAGTTTTTAATGGTTTATTGTGACTTAAATTACAATGGATCTGTGATAGATCTGAGCATATTCTTTTCATTATAGGGTTTGTGAAATTGGGAACCCTATTGTTCACCATCGTCTCCTGGGCATGGTTGGATGATGGAATCCTTCCTAACATTCATACATCCCTTAGATTGGATGTGGATTGGCTAAATTCTATTGTTTTCTTTGTCTCATGGGCATGGCCTTGTGATGGAATCAATTCTAATTCTCATACATCTTATCCATTGATAACTAGATCAAAGGAAGTTCATTGTTGATTTTTAATGATATATCTTCCATCTGGATGAAGATGAGACTCTGATCCAGTTGTGTTCTAGAATCAAGCATAGATCTCCCTGATCTATATAAGTGGATCCTTGGCACCATAGTTTCCCACCTTTGAATTTTACAAGTTTTAGTTAAATAAACTCACAATTATTCCCTTAATCTTCTCTGATTTAGATTACATCTGAGTCTAGTTCTAGTTCAAGTTCTTTTTAGATTGCGTGCAAGGTACAGTCCTTGTGGATTCGACCTCAGTCTTACTAAGATTATTACTACATCGCAACCCTATACTTGGGGTGTGAACACAGCATCGACAGCCAAAGAGGCACAAGAGCCACCCATCCGGCAAAGCACCAACATCACCAGCAACACCTCCAGCACTACCCTAGAGGCCGTTTACAGGGAATTATTTTGGATGTGGTGGGACAGGACACCACTTACATGAGTGCCCCCACCCTCACCAGCAGCAATAGCCGAGAGGGCCACAATAGCCTCCACCGCAGCAGCGACGACCCCTCAGCAGCGACAGCCACAATAGCCTCCACGACAGTCACCTCATCTGTCGAGGCCCCAGCAGCAGCAAAGACAGTATTACAGGCCGCCACAGAGGCACTAGCAGCAGCAGGGACCTCAAAGGGGACAAACACCTCCCCAGCCAACTCAGGCTAGATTCTATACGGCTCAGTAGGACCCGCAATCCTCTGGAGGAGTCGTTGAGGGTATACTTTCAGCCTATGCATGCATAACTCAAGTTTTGTTTGATTCCGGTGCTTCACATTCTTTTATGTCCAAGGGATTCTGTCATTCGATTGGATTGACGACGGAGTCTGCTCGTGAGGGGTTGACCATATCGACGCCTTTAGGGAAGACTGCAGTGTTGGGCCGTTTCTGTTTGTCTTGCCTAGTGTTGGTGGGAGAGATTGTCTTACATGCCGACTTGTTTGTGCTGCCGATGTCAGATTTCAATGTTATCCTGGGCACGGATTGGGTTGCTGAGTACCACGCCATCTTTGACTACTTTGCGAGACTTACCACAGTTCCAATTCATTACCGAGCCTAGAGGAGAGTCTTTATCTTGCTTGATGTCGTATGCAATTGAGGAGCCCATAGTAGCGAGTATTGATCAGTTGCCAGTGGTTTGTGATTTTCCCGATGTATTCCAGGAGATTTTGGGGTTGACTCCTCGCAAGCATATTGAGTTCCAGATTGATCTCGTGTCTGGTACTGCGCCTATCTCAAAGGCCCCGTATCGTATGACACCAATGACGTTGAGGGAGCTGCACCGATAGTTGGACGAGTTGTGTAAGTTGGGATTCATTCGTCTGAGCAGTTCACCTTGGGGAGCGTCAGTACTCTTCATCGGGAAGAAGGATGGCTCGTTGAGGCTCTGCGTGGATTATCACGAGCTCAACTGGGTCACGATCAAGAACAAGTACCCGCTCCCGAGGATAGATGACTTATTTGATCAGCTGCAGGGTACACAATTCTTTTCAAAGAATGACCTACGTTCTAGTTATCATCGGATTTGGGTCCGAGAGGAAGACATCCCGAAGACAACTTTCGGGACGCGCTATGGTCACTTTGAGTTTCAAGTCATGCCCTTCGGACTGACCAATGCGCCCGTTGTATTCATGCAGTCGATGAACGAGGCCTTTCATCCGTATCTCGATCAGTTTGTTGTGGTCTTCATCGATGAAATTTTGATATATTCGAGGACTAACGAGGATCACGAGCAGCATCTGGAGATTGCATTGCAGACCCTTCGTGCCCACCAGCTATATCCGATGCTGGAGAAGTGTGAGTTTTGGCATGAGGAGGTGAAGTTCCTCGGTCATGTGGTGACGAGGGAGGGTGTCGCAGTGGACCGCTCGAAGGTTGAGGCAATGCGTTAGTGGGGCCAGCCCACGAACGCGTCCGAGATCCACAGTTTTCTTGGTTTGGCGGGATATTATCGACGATTTATCGAGGGATTCTCCCGCATTGTAGCACCACTGACCAAGTTGACCCGGAAGGGCACAGAGTTTGTGTGGAGTGATGCCTATGAGCGAGCATGTATAGAGTTGAAGGACCACCTCATGTCCACTCCTGTCCTCACTCTTCCCTTTGGGAGTGATGAATTTGTTGTATTTACCGAACATCCCTATCCAACCGACTACAGAACAGTGGGAATCGTGACCTACAAGTGTAAGCCCTCGTGCGCTCATGTTTCCATCCGGTCATGGCGTTAGAGCTGATCCTTGGTACCATAGAAGTTTTGGGATTTTCACTCATGGGCATCCTATACACCCAGTATGCTTAAACATCATTTCCGGTGTCCACATGTTCAGCCATCTATGAATATCCCTGTGGAGACAAGGCCCTGATGAAGCGAGGGCGAATGTCGATCATACTATGCAATGTCAGATGCATGAATCACACAAACAACCATGCATCATACCCAAACATCCAACGTGCTCAAGAGGGGAAAACTCCATCCCTCGCAATATCCTGCCCAATGGCATAGCCATGACCAATCACATCTCAGCCAAGCATGCATATGATGCGTATGAGAGTGGGCCATGAAGATGAACAAAATGCCAATGCGATGAAGATGTTCTCCCCTCCTGACCAGTAGGGTCTAGGTACTTAGACAGTTTCCCAAAAGGAACAAAACCTCTAGTGGGGGCCCAATAGCTTGGGGTAGCCCACGAGACTAGATAGATAATGGCATGGGCCTAAATAATAAGAATGGGCCTAGCAAGGGTCTATGGTGGACTTTTAACCACCCATAAAAGTAAGGATGGTCCTAACAAGGGCCTAGAGGGGCACATCAAGGTGGGCATTCAACTACCATTGTCCCTGAAGGCTGTCTAATAATAATTTGCCAAGGATCAAGGCCCGTGGCCCGAGCATCACCATAAGAAAGAGATGGGCAGCTATATACATATAGATACATCACATGTTGGGCCTCGATAAAGTGGCCCAAAGCTACACATAATTCATAGGTCCAATAGGGGCAATCTAAAGCCAAATCCACATGCAATAATATGAGTCCATAAGGAAGGTTAGGGCCCAAACATAGGGGCCACCAAGTCCATATATTGTGGTGGGCATAGTGGGCATCCCATTACTCCAACACATAGGCGAGAATCAGATTCAAGATAAGCAAGTTGGGCCTTACAACCTAGCCCAAGAATTTAGTTGTTTTGGTGGGCAACCAAGGGCCCAACCCCTCATACATTCCAGCCCACTAGTCCAAAAGAATACCATGGAGAATACAGCCCAAGGATCCACTAGGCCTATTAAAAGGTTCCAGCCCATTGGGCCAACAAATTACAAAATAATAATAATAATAATAATAATAATAATAAAATAAATCTGGTTAAGGCTAGCCCTCAATATCACCGTAAAGGTGGGCCTTAAGGAGCAATAATTAAGCCCAAAAATTTCTAAGGAAAGAAGCCAAAGAGTGTATGCAACACTCCCTTAAATCTGGTGGGCCACATCAGCTCCAATAAGGTTAATCATGCAGCAAAATTTGGGCCCCTTGCTGGATTCCAGCCCACCCATTTCCTGGGCCTTCTTGAGTCCAGAAATTTATTTAATATAAATGAGTTACTGACCCATGGTTACCCACACATATTACAGTGGTACCCACCAGATGAACAGAGTGAATACAACACGTCTAGGTGGGCCCACAAAGCAGGCTGGATGGCCCGCAAAGGCTGGACGCCCCAGCCTAGCATCCCTGCCTGGTGGGCCACTCCGTGCCACACCACGGTCAGCTCGAATGTCCATTGAGTCTAAAAATTTTTAAGGTGACACTTCCATCGGTGGGTCACACCCTCACAAAATTTCAGAATTTTTGGATATTCCTAGGTATTTTAATTAATTTAAATAAAATAGTCTATCCAGAAAATCGGACTGACCTGGACGTCCCAACGTGGTGGGCTAGTCCAGCCCTTGTCACAGTATGCACAGGGGTTTATAAGCCCTAAAATTTGGTATGTGGATCCTACCATGAGTGTACCATAGCTCCACAAACTTTCAGAATTTTTGAACATCTAGAAATATTTTAATTTATTTAAAGAAATTAATTTATCCTAAAAATTGGACTGATTTGGACACCATATTATAGTGGGCCGATCTAGCCACCACCATGGTGTGAACAAGCGTCCACTGACCCAAAATTTTTGTAAATGGGTCCCACCATGGGTGGTCCACCTCCCTATAAAATTTCATGATTTTAGGATACTCAGAAGTATTTAATTAATTTAGAGAATACAATCTATCCAGGGTGAAATATTGCTGGAATATAACTGTCCTGAATTTGGGCCATCCAATGGGTGGGTTCTAAGCCTCCAAATTTTTGAAATTTGGAACCAATGTCCCTCATCAAGCCTACAACAAGGTGGGACCCAGAAATATGGCCCACCTTCTTAGAAAGTATTTTTAAAATTTTGTTTTTTTTTTGGACTATGCTGTTGGACTGCACAACAGAAAATTCTGGCAGTCCAGTATGTTGGCTCACCCTTTTGGATGCCCAAATGAGATCCCTTGGCCTTGAAATTGTGTAGGTAGGTCATACCATGGGTGGGACACCTCTCTGCAAAAATTTAGAATTTTTGGGATAGTAAAAATATTTTATTTAACTCCTACAATTTATAAACAGCAAGGTCCAAATTTTTATTTTCCTGCTGCAGAAATGTTGTTGTCCCTAACTTTTGCACCCCATTTGAGTGGGCCCAAGTCTATGTAAATTTAGAAAAAATGCAAGGACAACCTACCTATACAAGTATAAAGCAAGGTGGGGTCCACAAACATGGCCCACCATTTCAAAATCAAGCTGATATTTATGATTTTCAAGCAAACAGTATGGCTGGACAGTCCAGAAAAATCTGGACTATCCACCCTCTTTGGCCATCCTTTTCAAACAGGGACATTTGAAGGTGAGGTTTAACATACTTCTAGGTGAGGTCCACACCTCAAAGAAAAGTTTAAGAAATCAGGGAAAAAGAGGCCACAAACAAGGCCTACAACCCATACATCACAGCATAAAAAAATTCCAACAATTTGGACAGCAACGTGTTGTTGTCTAGATCAGCCTATAAAATTAATAAATGGGAAAAAAATCATAGATTCCATAAGGTGGGGTCCACCTTGATGTGTCATACAACTCCCAGGCCCAACCCCTTCCCAAGAAAATCCATAAAATCAGGCCCAAGGGCCTTGCAAATCAAGCAACAAAACTAGACAACACAGTTGGGCCTGGGTGTCCAGCAACTTGGGCCTGGATGTTCTAAAAATCTGAAAATCTTGGTTGCATGGCACATCAGGTGGGCCACATAATCATCACATCCAAACCATATAAAGGGGAGAAGAGAAGAAGAAAGTAAATCTCATTAAGATGGGGTCCATGGAGAATGGCCCCATCAAGATTGCATGCGAGCAAGTGGTGGCTTAAAAAAAAAAAACTTATCCAAGGAGAGGTGTAAGACCTCCACCATTGATGTGGTGAATCCTACACTCTCCATATGAAACAACAAAAGATCCGTAAAGAAAAAACCATGCAATCTATCCTACATGCTCAACCACTTGTTGGATCTTCAGGATTCTTCAACCACCATGCTCTTCAAGCTTCAAGGAATGAGGTTCAATTGTGATGATGGGTCTTTGATGGTTAGATTTAGGGGGAAAGAGATGAAAGTGGGCTGGAGAGAAAGCTCTCTCTCATGGATGTCCAAGGGGCTTAAAGAAGAGAATGAGAGAAAAGAGAGAGAGGAGATGGAGAAATGGTAGCTAGGAATGGAATGATTAGTTTTTGGGAGGATGGGAGCATGCTAGCAATCATGACAAGCAAGGCATGCTCTAGGTTAGGTAGGGATGACATCATGCTAGACTAGGGTGGCTATAGCTAGCTTATAGCTTACATGGGGAATGAGGAATACTAGAGTGGGCCCACATGGGAGAACATGCAACAAGGATAAGGTGGGGCCCACATCATGATCAAGGGTCCGAAAATTGCTCGGCCTACATCTTTTGATGGACACATCGAATTTATACACGAGACGCGACGTTGGAACTGCGGCAATAATGCGGTTGCAATGATTTTAGGAAACTCGGAAGTATTTCTCCCTATTTTTCTAGAAAATGGCCACATCTCTCAAGCTTTGAACCCACTCTCCCATGCTGTCAGAATGGAGGAAGAGGCAACGGGAAGAAACCCACCATTGTTACCCGACCACCTTCCCTATTGAAGCCGCACCAAACCGAGTTAGTGCGCTAATTCGAGTCGAACCCGGTCGTCCAGCGATTTCGCTAAACCTGTAGTGGATGGAAGAAAAGAAGAAGAGAAACAAGAAAAGAGAAGTAGAAAAGACAGAGAGAAAATGGGTGAGCAGGTGTAACGCCCTGAAATTCGAGGGTCGAGTAGCAACTCAACTCTCGAGTTCCAAAACATCACTTATGCAACATAGAGAATGATGATTGAATGTTGTCTGTATTAGTGCAATAAACATGAGTGAGATTATACCAAAACAGTAATCCATACTCCAGATCATTGTACAAAACGCAAGCAGAAGACTGAAAGATGTATATAGATGTCTATAAAAACAAAACGATTTCGATCTGTCTTCAAAGTATGATTACTTCACTGAGTCATCATATACATGAACTGAATCAAAAACAAAATGTCAAAAAAATTAATCCAACTGTCGTGATAGCCCAGTAGCCCCGTAAATCCGGATAGCCTAAGCAAAGGCACCGGAGAACTGCATGAAGGAAAACTCATCCTGATCATCCTCATAATCAGGCTCAGCCTCCTATGCATCGTCGGTACCTGCACCTAAGACAGAGTCTAGTGGGTGTCCAGAACACCGTCCTGTAACGTGGGAGTGAGTAGCTAACTCAGTGGAACAATAATGCATAGGTTAACATGTTATCAAATTAGTCAAGCAGTAATGATAAAGCAGTACAATCAACAATCTTAAGTACTCTTGTTAATGCAAGTATGAAATGCAGTCATGATGCATGCTCCTCGCCTAACCACCCTCATATGGCACCATCTTATGTCCGCGACATGCGTTCTTCCCTCAGTGCTCCACATCTTCCAGGCACATGCAATGCGATGATGAGCATGATTACCGAGTTATTATTAGTCCATTTCAAACAACAGTTTTGGGAAACTAGGGTACCTCCCTTATATCATTCCCAAACATGATCCATTCTAGGGTCGTCAATCCTAGATAATCTCATACGATGGTTTGTTTCTATGTCGCTGCAAGGGCTACCAGGGCTATTACACGGAATCGTTACACCACTCCCCCATCACCTTATCAATACAGGCCTAGTTTTGTACTTTTATTGCTATGGATGGGTCGTCGCCTCCACGTAAACTCAGAGTACGCTCGAGGTCACTACAAAGGGCTGTCAGGGCTGTTACACGGAATCATTGCACCACTCCCCCATCACCTTATTAGTGTAGGCCGACAGCTCGAATATAGTGTCTCATACCACCATAATCAGCTCACGAGTCTGGTTGCTCAATGGTCACTACGGGGAGGCTCGTGGCCCCAGCGTAGGCCGATAGCTCGACCATGGTGTCCCATACTACCATGCCCGACTCATGAGTCTTAACGGATCGAAGTATCATGGTTAACGGGATTCCACTGGTAAGCTTGGTACCTTAGCTTCAACAGAGGCATCCAATACATTGTGAACATATAAGACAGATCAGGTTACTTGACGATCTCGGCTAGCTCGAGCGTACGACCAATTGACTGACATGAAGTGCAAGCACTTCGTGTGGCCTAACCACTGCTGCCAACCGAAGTACGACTCGGGTTCGTCGAACACATCTCGTAAGGCGAATGAATCTCAGCCACGAATTTATTTCCGTTACCGATTGCCTGGACTACATCATAGTCCCAAACTCAATCCATTCATCATATAATCATGTGAGACAATCCACCATAATGGATTCCATGGTTCAAGAAGTTCAATCACATAAGCATATTATGAAACAACATCAACCATCAAAGCATATTACAACTCAAACATGATTTCACACACAATCATTGCATAAGTAAAACAGAATTTACTATAAAGCGTACATGTAGGAAATCATTCACATAATTAAGGTGACCGAGATTTGTATCTCGAGCTGCACACAAAGTGTACTAGATGATCGCTAGCACATTCAGGCATTTTCACAAACACATAAACTTCAAACATCATCATACATGATATATGATGAATTGTACATGTGTTAGGCCAAATCCTTTCACTAAGGAGTTGCCCCATATAGCACATGTGTATACCCATGACAGAAATCATGGCATGCATGAATCTGAGATCCGTGTTTACTTAAGCATTTCCATAAACACTTGGGCTACACATTTATCACATATAATGTACTTTTACCGTGACATGATTTAGGGCAAGTCCTTTCGCTAATGAGTTGTCACACATGCATCAAGCATATATTCATGACAAATAAAAATGCTAAGCACAAATCCAAATTTCAAACAAAAGCAAACATCTCAACATATGCAGAAAATAGCCTAAATCTTACATATCTCATAGAATAGCCTAAATCCTACATATCTCATATAAACTCGTATGACGAAACAGACGACACATTTTGCATGTATAATAGCACCCTTGTTAGTTATAAATCATTCACCGACATTGAAAGCCTTGAAAACCATAACCTATACACTTAAAGTCCGCACCTTACGCCATAGAAGCGTAATAAATTTGGTAGGAATGCTAAGGCTTCTCCTACGACAGTAGAACAGCCTAAAGCACAAGTAGTGTTAACTATTTCGCTAATTGAATTAATTGAAACCCTAAATCAGATTACGGTTAGGGTTTTCTTACCTAGAAATGAAGTCGAAATCACCGGGAAAGCGATTAGAATGGTGTGGCTAAGCCTGTAGAGTAGCAGGGTAAAATATCAGGGAGATTCTCCCACTTCTCTCACACTTTCTCTCTCTTTTCTCTCTTCTCTTTCCTAGGGTTTCTTCAAATTCGTATGGGCTTAATGAGAGAGGGTTTAAGGTCCTTATATAGCCTAAAACATCACCGAAATAGACCTAAGGTCAAGGTATACTTAAGTTATAACCAAGGTGGGTCTGTTCCGTCTCATCGGAGTGCTTCTGGCGGCCCCTTTTCTGCGTGCGGTTGGACTTAAGCTCACCAACCTTGGATCTAGGTGAAGTTAAGATCGCACGTGGTGCACCAGTTTCAGTTCAACAGTCACTGAAACTCGATCGGGGATTTCAAGTACACTGCCATGTATATGAAATTTCTCCTAATCTGAGGGTGTATTTGGGTCAGATTCTGACGGTCTGATTGCTTATAACAGGCCCGTAAGTAACAAGTCTCAGATTACTATTTGAGATTTTATTTATAAAGAAAACCAAGTGTTCACACACTCCTCGCTACGGGCTCAAGCGAATAGCCATGGAACACTATCTGGGTTTGATCTCCTAAATGGTTATCAAGCCCAGCAAGGCGGTCCTAAGTCTATAATTTCGTATTATTCGGACCTTCGATGTGCAGTCCAGATTTGATACGTAGTTTCAATTTACTCCCGAGAATAGACGGGTAATGAGATTGATCCTAGATTTTAGGGTAATGCAGCATCAACTATTCCACGAGTTTTGGGCCTTACAGATCGTATTTAAAGTGATTCGTGCGAATTTCATATACAATCTAGTTTAACACGTAGTTAACTTTGTCTAATTTCTAAAGGATTTGATCCTAAGTGATTTCTGCCTGAGGTGGTACTCGGCCATTGTACGGAATTTTTCGAGTCGTTACAATCTACCCCCCTTAATGAAAAATTTTGTCCTCGAAATTAGTACCTTTTCGTACTCCTCGAGAAGCTGAGGGTAGTTCTTTCGGATCTCGGCTTCAGTCTCCCAGGTAGCTTCCTCCTCTGTATGATGCATCCACAGTACCTTTACGAGCAGAATCACCTTACTGCGCAACACCTGCACCTTCCTGTCAAGGATACACGTCGGGCGCAACACTTAGGTAACATCCTCGCTCAAATGCACCTGCTCCCAATGGATCATATGTGAAGGATCAGGGACGTATTTTTTCAGCATAAATATATAAAATACGTTGTGCACGCCCGCGAGTGGTGTGGGCAAAGTGAGACGGTATGCCACCGCTCCCACTCGATCAAGTATTTGAAATGGGCCAATGAATCGCGGCGTAAGCTTCCCCTTCTTCCCAAACCGAAGGACTCCCTTCATAGGGAAAACTCTGAGGAATATAGGATCTCCAACCTCAAACTCGAGCGGTCGCCGCCTCGTATCGGCATAACTCTTCTGTCTACTCTTGGCCGTAAGGAGTCGACGCCTAATAATGTCGATCTTCTCTGAGGTCGTCTGTACTAATTCCGGGCCAATCAAGTTGCGCTCGCCAACCTCAGCCCAGCAATGCGGTGCTCTGCAAGGGCGACCATACAAGGCCTCATAAGGAGTCATGTCAATACTCGCCTAAAAGCTGTTGTTGTAGGTGAACTCTGCGTACGGGAGACAGTCATCCCAACTGTCCTTGAAGTCCAAAACACAAGCCCGCAGCATATCTTCTAAAATCTGATTCACCCACTCTATCTGCCCGTCGGTCTGAGGGTGAAACGCGGTGCTGAACTTAAACTTCACACCCATCGCTTCCTGGATACGAGTCCAGAAAATATATGTGAATCGCGTGTCTCTGTCTGACACAATCTCTAAGGGAACTCCATGCAGATGCACTATTTCTTTGATGTACAACCTAGCCAAGTCGTCTGCAGAATTCGTCAGTCTAATGGGGAGGAAATGAGCCGATTTGGTTAATCGATCCACGATCACCCAAATAGAGTCATAACCCTTTCTCGTCTTCGGCAACCCCGAGATGAAGTCTCACTTCCACTCAGCTATGGGCATGGGCTGAAGGAGTCCAGGAGGTCGGCAATGCTCGGCCTTGACCTGCTGACACGTGAAACAACGTGAAACATACTCTGCGATGTGGACCTTCATATTGTTCCACCAATACGACCTCTTCATATCCTAATACATCTTCGTTCTACCAGGATGCATCAGGAGCTTCGATTTGTAGGCAGTCTCGAGAAGCTCCTGTCTCAAGTCCCGAATATCTGGGACGCATAGGCGACCACCGTATCGTAGGCCCCCATCCGTGCCAACTCTCCACTCGGAGTCCCTTGCGTTGCTAGCTTGCTCTCGAAGCTCAGACAATCGCTCATCGCCCTTCTGGGCCTCGATAATCCTATCATCAATAAGTGGCCGCACCCAAACGTGCATGATACACTCAAATGGCTCCGTCACTATGAGTTTCTGCTCGAAGTCCCACATGAACTCTAACATATCCCACTCTACTATCATCAGCGGAACTGCAAATACTATAGCCTTCTTGCGGCTCATCGCATCTGCCACAAGGTTGGCCTTGCCAGGATGGTAGGAAACCTCAACTTGAAGTCCTTCAAGGTCTCCACCCATCGGCGCTGCCTCATATTCAAGTTCCGCTGAGTGAATATATACTTAAGGCTTTTGTGGTCGCAGAAAAGCTCGAACTTCTCTCCGTAGAGGTAATGTCTCCAGAGCTTCAATGCAAAGATGACAACTGCTAACTCAAAGTCGTGTGTAGGGTAGTTCTCCTCGTGCTTCCTTAATTGTCTCGAGGCATACGCAATCACCCCGTCCTTCTGCATAAGGAGGCAACCCAAGCCAACGTGAGACGCGTCAGTGTATATCATGTACTTAACCCCTTGCTCTGACAATACTAGCACAGGGGCGGACGTCAGTCTGTCCTTCTGCTCCTGAAAAGCTGCTTCTGCCTTCTCATTCCAGGCGAACTTCAGATCCTTACGAGTCAACTGTGACAATGGCCTGGCTATCTTCGAGAAGTCCCGAATGAAGCATTGATAGTACCCTGCCAGGCCAAGAAAACTCCTCACCTCGGTAACCGAGCCAGGCTGCTTTCAATCCTGAACCGCGGCTACCTTAGTAAGGTCCACAACTATCCCATCCCTGGAGACACCACATGTCCCAGGAACTTGACTTCCTCCTGCCATAAATCGCACTTCTTATACTACGGGAACAATTGGTTCGTCTTCAAAGTACCCAACACCGCTCTCAGGTGCTCCTCATACTCTTCCTGATTCCTAAAATATATCAAGATGTCATCGATAAACACGATGATGAATCGTATAAGAATGGCCGAAATACCCTGTTCATCCAGTCCATGAATACGGCCGGTGCATTCGTAAGACTGAACGACGTCACCAGGAACTCGTAATGCCCAAAACAGGTCCTGAAAGCTGTCTTCTGCACGTCTTCATCTCTGACGCGCAACTGGTGGTACCCTGACTGTAAGTCAATCTTTGAGAAATACTTTGCCCCCTTCAACTGATCAAACAGATCATCTATCATGGGCAAAGGATACTTGTTCTTCACGTTGATTTGGTTCAATCTACGGTCATCAATATACAACCGTAGTGAGCCATCTTTCTTCTTCACGAATAGTACAGGTGCTCCCCAAGGAGACACACTAGGTCGTATAAAGCCCTTCTCTACAGCCCGTCAATCTATTTTCGCAGTTCCTCCATCCCACATTGAGGCATACGATAAGTCGGCAATGAGATAGGTGTCGCACCAAGCGTAAGATCAATGGTGAAGTCGATCTCACGTCGAGGAGGCAAATCAGGAATCGTCACAAACACACCTACAAAATCCTGAACCACAGGCGTATTTCCCAACGTCGGACCATCAACATGCTCTAGTAAAGCAGCGTAACATCCAACAAACATGGCCAATTAACCTGCACCGAAAAAGTAAAGACCGTGCCATCAGGTCCATACGCTGTCACCACCCGGTTATCGCAATCAATCTCTGCCTTCATCTTGGTGAGTCAGTTCATACCGAGGATAATGTCGTAGTGCCATAGTGGGGCGACAATGAGGTCAACGAACACTGTCCTGCTACCCAAATCTACTAAGCAACCCTCACACATCCCTGTGACATCCGAAAAAGTCCCAGTAGCAGTAGTGAGTCTCATTCCCTTCGTAGGAGTAGTATGTAAAGCTAGACGCTTAACTGCCCCACATGAAATGATAGAAGTAGTGGACCCAGTGTCCACCAACAAGGAGACGGGTGTACCTTGAATGTGAGTCGTACCCTCAAAAGCCTTCGGGGCCGTAATCGATGTCTCAGGAGCTTCAGCTACAAGTGCATGCACTTGAGCCTGTTGTCTATGGTTCGGCTGTGGCGCGTTAGGTCGTTGAGGTGGCCTGAAATGAGATGTAGGAGGTCGGAAGGAAGGATGAGCAGGGGCAGTCTGTAGGGGTGGAGCTGATATAGCCTGTGGGTGAGGGCGATCAATCCTCTGCTGTAGAGAAAACCCGCTATCCCTCATCCGAGCAAAGCAGCTCTCTGCAGGATGACCCGGTCTCCCGCAGTATGTACAGGTCACACCTGAACGCCTCATCGGCACTACTGGCACCGTGGCCCTAGGTGGAGAGTCGATGTGAGGCCTCTTGCCGAGGAAAGGTCTACTCTGCGTATCCAGTCGTGGCCTCGTAACCATAGCACCACGAGAACGTGTCAGCTGATCAGCATCCTGCTCTGCCCTCATAGAAATATGTACCAGATCGGCATAGGAGGATATACTGACGAAGCACATCTTCAACCGAATGTCTGGCGCAAGCCCTCTGAAAAACGTCGTATTCGCATCTGCTCGTCAGCAAGAATAGTCGGGACATATCTACCCAACTTAGTGAATCGATACTCGTACTCCGTAACTGTCATGCCTCCCTTCCTGAGGCACAAAAACTCGTTCTCCCTCTCGTGTCGGTAGGTCTGAGGGAGTATTTCTCAAGAAAACGGAACTCGAATGTCTCCCATGTCCATACATATCCAACTGCCACCGACCGTAGGACACTGTCCCACCATAAGCTAGCCTCCTTCTCAAACATGAAGGTGGCCAGCTCAACCTGCTCCTGCTCCATACAATGGAGCATCCGTAGCATCTTGGAGATGCGGTCCAACCAGTATTCAACCTCCTCGGGTCTGTGAGAACCCGTGAAAGTAGGAGGCCTCAAGCGATGGAATAGCTTGAGAAGACCGTGAGTACCCACGTCCCCCGTAGGGTACGCAGCAGGTGTGGGTAGAGGCACATCCTCAGCCTGAGCAGGAGGCTCTGTAGTCTCAGCAGGACGTGTAGATGGTGAAGGTGGAGTCGCACTACCACCCTGAGATAAGGCCCTAGCAATAGTGGTCATAAGTTACTGGTGCTGCTGCTGCATCTGCTGCTGATGCATCATCATCATCAACTGCTCAAACCTATCAGTAGGTGGAGCAGCTTGTGGCTCATATTGTGTCGAAGAGGATGACCGGTTCTGCTCACGAACCGGTGGTGTAAAAGGTGGCAGTCCAGCCGTGGGACCAATGGAAGGCTGAGACGTAGGTCTAGTCTCACGATCCGGGTCCAAGTCAGGGTCCGTACGACCATCTCCGTAGGAAGGAGCCTGGTCCATTGTATCAGTGAGTAGGAGGTGTGCCGTGCTCCGCGTATATTTCCGTGGCATGCCCTATACAACATAGGGTGCAACGCATGTGAAATGAAGCATATCAACACAATACACAAGCACTTAAGCATTCCATACACAGCATAACAAAAAGGCTGTATGCATTTCATTTACCAAAATTATCACAATACATGGAATACAGAGTTACATGAATTATGACAGAAGATGTATGTGAGCTAATTACAACCAAAGCTTCAATCACTTAAAACATACTACTAGCTACTACACCCATCAACATGAAAACATAAACCGCCTAAAGCGGTGACCAAAACAAACTACAAGGCAATAGTATGGATGATTAGACATCCAAGTCTGGCGATGGAGGAGGGGCGCCCTTATCCTGAAGGCAACATAGGATGGCCCTCAAGGTGCAGGACACTTTACTGAATTTTCACTTCATGAAGGTCTCGTTTTCCTCAAGCTTTTGTCTTGCTTTGACTCGGGCCTCCTGATTCTCCTACTTCAAGGCTGCTTGGCCCTGTCGTAGCTCCGCATGATCCTCCTCTAGTCGAGCTATGCGAGCATCCAAAGCAGCTCGATCAGTATCTTGCACTGGTGCCGTAGGAGGGGAGCTCTCCTCAGTATCGTGCGCCTCTTCTTCTTCTTCCTGCTCCTCCTCTATCTCATCACCACTTCTTTCCTCGCTCTCTTCATCTAGGTCAATACTTTCCTCCACCTCACTATCAGACTCATCCCCATACTCGTCGAGTCGAGCTTGGCGCTGCCGAGGGCCGATCCCCATGTTGTTAAGTGTAGCATCACTTATGATCCGGATCAGCGCAATATCATCCATATTAAGTCTATAGCCGACCTCTCGAGCAAGCTTACATACCAGACGGCCGAATGGGAGTGAGATGTCATTTCTGACAGACCGTGCGGTCTGGATTATCTAGAATAGGGCGAACGTGGGCAGGCACAACTTATCTCCATGTCCAACCCTGTACAGGAAGTCCACCATCAAACGAGTACATTCAGTGCAGTTGCCCCACCGTGGATACACATTGTATGTGAAAATGTAGTGAAGCAAACGAAAATCATCTGTTAATCTCGTCGATGGGAGGCAGTTGCCTCTGGTATAGGGAACCAGTCGGCCATAAAGGTATCGCGTACGACGGTCTCTTTCCCGCGCACTCTTGAAATAATCCTCACCAGCATGTACTTCACCACGTGGAATTCCCATGACCCGGGACACTAAGTCCATGTTGATTGTATAATTCTGCCCCCTAATAGAAACAAAGAACTGGAGAGGATCAAACGATGGGTCTTGGATGTGAGCGTAGAAAGTACGAACCGTATTCTCACATGCGTGAGACTTAGCTTCGAACATGGGACCCCACTCAATGTCCACCAAGCGGTCCATAATTGGGTGTAGCCCAAACAGCCTCTCATCTACGTGAGCTTCAAGTACAACCCTGCTGCCACCAAACCGACCGTGCTCAAAGCCTATTGGTAGCGCTCTTTCGATGGGAACTTGGGAATCTAGGTCCCGCTTCACCTATGCTCACGGACGACACTTGTACTAGCCACGGCGTCAGTCCTTCTCCTAGGACGGGTTGGGCGACTAGGCCCGGCTTCATCTGCGGTACTCTTCTTCTTTCCCATGAGAGAAAAGATGGTGGAGATGGAGAAAATGGCCGCAACAAACTCAAATAGGGCCATGGAAAGCGACAAAAAGTGATGGAAAGAGAGAGAAAGGGCTGGAGTTACTGATCCTCCACAGGTTTGAGCATTAACAGAGGTTGCAAAGGCCCAAAGAACAGGGATTTAAGAAGGAAAATGGAGAGAAGGAGTGGGATAGTGAGTGTGCAGGATTTTTAGTACAAATGGGGCATGTAAGAGCCCAAATGTGAGAGAATGGAGAGGGTGGGGAGGTAGGGAGTGCTGTAGACGATGGAAATGGATGAGTTGTGACCGAAAATGATGGATTGAGCGATTGAGAGAGATATTTGAGGGAGGAAACAGTAAGTTGGAAGAGAAAAGAGGGCTTGGAAGGGTGGGAAGTGAGAAAGGGGGTAAAAACAAAAGAAATAGGGGTCCACACGAATTTTCACGGGCCCCACACGCACCTAGGGGTCGGCCCGACGCCGACCCGTACCGGCCCGACCAGCCCGGCCCAAGGGGGCCGCGGTGCACCGCGGTAGGCGCGGCGTCGCCGTGGTCCTCTGGACTCAGGGCGGTGCCGCCGCGGTAGGGCGGTGGCCACCCCCCTCCCAAGGTGCCAAAGACACCTCAGGTCCACCGTGGGTCCCCCCGGATTGCCTCGAGTGGCCCTCGACTCCCTTTCGAGTCGTTTCGGGTCATTCCGAAAACGTTCTGATAATTGATAGTATTTTACCAATTTTCAATGGATGGAATTAGGTGGATTGTGATCTAGACCCGTCATTTGACGGTCTAGAAGGGTGTTGGGGGTGACTCGTGCGATCAGGATTGAGTACAGACTCGATTTCGGCGTTCATTTTTAGTGAACTTTACCGTTGGACGAAAATGGGATACCTACGACTGTTTCTACATGCTCTGGCACCCTCCTAAGTCGAAATGCGTCAGCGTAAGTTGTGGCCATAACCCAGGTCCGGTTTAATCCAAATCATGCTCTGATACCAACTTGTAATGCCCTGAAATTCGAGGGTCGAGTAGCAACTCAACTCTCGAGTTCCAAAACATCACTTATGCAACATAGAGAATGATGATTGAATGTTGTCTGTGTTAGTGCAATAAACATGAGTGAGATTATACCAAAACAGTAATCCATACTCCAGATCATTGTACAAAACGTAAGCGGAAGATTGAAAGATGTATATAAATGTATATAAAAACAAAACGATTTCGATCTGTCTTCAAAGTATGATTACTTCACTGAGTCATTATATACATGTACTTAATCAAAAACAAAATGTCAAAAAAATTAGTCCAACTATCATGATAGCCCAGTAGCCCCGTAAATCCGGATAGCTTAAGCAAAGCCGCCGGAGAACTGCATGAAGGAAAACTCATCCTGATCATCCTCATAATCAGGCTCAGCCTCCTGTGCATCATCGGTACCTGCACCTAAGACAGAGTCTGCTGGGCGTCCAGAACACCGTCCTGTAACGTGGGAGTGAGTAGCTAACTCAGTGGAACAATAAAGCATAGGTTAACATGTTATCAAATCAGTCAAGCAGTACAATCAACAATCTTAAGTACTCTTCTTAATGCAAGAATGAAATGCAGTCATGATACATGCCCCTCACCTAACCACCTCATACGACACCATCTTACGTCCGCGACGTGCATTCATCCCTCAGTTCTCCACATCATCCAGGCACATGCAATGCGATGATGAGCATGATTACCGAGTTATTATTAGTCCATTTCACAATAGCAGTATTGGGAAACTAGGGTACCTCCCTTATATCATTCCCAAACATGATCCATTCTAGGGTCGTCAATCTTAAATAATCTCATACGATGGTATGTTTCCAGGTCACTGCAAGGGCTGTTACATGGAATCGTTATACCACTCCCCCATCACCTTATCAATACAGGCCTAGTTTTGTACTCTTATTGCTACGGAAGGGTCGTCGCCTCCACGTAAACTCAAAATACGCTCGAGGTCACTACAAAGGGCTGTCAGGGCTGTTACACGGAATCAGTGCACCACTCCCCCATCACCTTATCAGTGTTGGCCGATAGCTCGAATATAGTGTCTCATACCACCATAATCAGCTCACGAGTCTGGTTGCTCAATGGTCACTACGGGGAGGCTCGTGGCCCCAGCGTAGGCCGACAGCTCGACCACGGTGTCCCTACCGCCATGCCCGGCTCATGAGTCTTAGCGGATCGAGGTACCATGGTTAACGGGATTCCACTAGTAAGCTTGGTACCTTATGTTCAACAGAGGCGTCTAATACATGGTGAACATACATGTAACATCCCAAAAAATCAGGGGTCGAGCATAAACTCAACACTCGAGTTCCAGAACATCACTTATGCAACATAGATAATGATGATTAAATATTGTCTGTATTAATGTAGTGAACATGAGTGAGATTAAGCCAAATCAGCATATCATACTCCAGAGACAGTTAATTTGCAAGCGGAAGACTGTGATAGATATATAAAATATATAAAAATAGTGGTGAGTCTCCAGAGTGTGATAATGTTACCAGGTTAATGAATTACAAGTACAGTTCAAATTAGACTGAATGTGTAGTGTCATCTAGTCAACATCCCTGTAACCCCGTCGATCAAGGCACTGCTCACATGAAGCCGCCCGAAAACCACATATACGAGAAAGCATCCTCGTCGTCACAAAAGTTCGGCTTTGCCTCAGGAGTAGCGTCGCCATCTGCAATCAGACAAAGTCTGGTGGGTGTTCGGAACACCGTCCCATAACGTGGGAGTGAGTGATCAACTCAGTGGGACAATAAAGCATAGGTTAACATGTTATCAATTCAGTCAAGCAGTAATAATAAAGCAGTAAAATCAAACACTCCTAACTACTCTTATTAATGCAAGTATGAATGCAGTCATGATGTATGCCCTCACCACACCCTCCCTCGTGTGACACCATCTCACATTTGCGGCATGCTTTTATCCCTCAGTGCTCCACATCTTCTAAGCACATGTAATGCATGATGAGCATGATTACCGAGTTATTATTAGTCCATTTCAAACAGCAGGATTAGGAAACTAAGGTACCTCCCTTGTAGCATTCCCAAACATGATCCATTCTAGGGTCGTCAGTCCTACTTAATCTCAGATGATGGTGTGTTTTCTAGGTCACTGCAAAGGCTGCCAGGGCTGTTACGCACAAAGGTTACACCACTCCCCCATCAACTTTTAACGATTCATCACTATACAGAAACAGGCCTAGTTCATACTCCATACACCGCGGCAAAACTCTAAGGCTCACCGCGATTCCAGAGTATGCTCGAGGTCACTAAAAAGGGCTGTCAGGGCTGTTGTTCACATTCGTTGCACCACTCCCCCATCACCTTATCAATGTAGGATGACAACACGAATATAGTGTCCCATACCACCATAATTGGCTCACGAGTTTAGTTGCTCACTGGTCACTACAGGGAGGCATGTGGCCCCAGCGTAGGCCGACAGCTCGACCACGGTGTTCCATACCACCATGCCCGGCTCATGAGTCCTAGCGGATCAAGGTACCATGGTTAAAAGGGATTCCACTGGTAAGTTTAGTACCCTAAGTTCAAGCAGAGGTGTCCAAACATGGTGAACATACATAAGACAGATCAGGTTACTTGACGAGCTCGGCTAGCTCGAGTGCACATCAAGTTGAACAATATGAAGCGCATGAGCACTTCGTGTGGCCAACCACTATTGCCAACTGGAGTACGACTCGAGTTCGTTGAACACATCTCACGTGGCAAATGAATCACAACCACGAATTCAACTCTGGTACCGATTGTCTGGACTATAATCATAGCCCCAAACACAATCAATTGCAGATAGATAAAGCAGTAGTGGATCAAGATTCAACTCATACAATCAAGGTCTGGTATTATCCGTTTAGGGCTGCCAGGGCTGTTGCACGCATTCGTTGCTCCACTCCCCCATCACCCATGACGGATCATACAACGTAAATATGAATTTAAACATACGCATTACATAAATAAAATCATAAAAGCAGTTGAGCATGTTATGAAGCCACACAAGCATGAGTTTGTACATGTTCAATTCCTAATCACACAACTATCCAAGGAAATCATACACATAGTTAAAAGAGGTTGAGAATCATATCTCAACACCCTTATACATTACAATTGTTAACTACTACTCATTCAAACATTTCAACAAACACTTTAAGAATACATACATCAACATACATGACATATGTTGATCACATAGGCATTAGGCCAAATCCTTTCACTAGGGAGTTGCCCCAATCATAACACGCGTACACCCACGATGGATAGTCATGGCAAGCAGGAATCCAAGTTCCATATTCATTCAGTTATTTCCACAAACACATTTTAATATAAGTAGTGAATATTGGCCGTGGCGTGATTTAGGGCAAATCCTTCCGTTAAAGGGGGATCGCCAATACAACAATCATATATCCATGACAATTTGTAACATCCCGAATTTTCACGGCCAGAGTATGCACTCGTGTCCGAGGAAATCGGGTGTTAATATTGTAAAGAGAGAATGTCTCAAGGACTTACCCTGAGATTTTCTTTCATCAACATTACATTCATCTATATAATTGATGGAGACCATCCAAAGAATGAAATTAACTGTTCTTCTCATTCTAAAAGAAAATGATTAAATTGTCAAAGGCTCTCACAATGGGAGCATAACATAAATTCTGTTAATAATAGAAAAGTAAGCAAAACTAATTCCTATTCTCCATCTTAGTTGTCAGGTCTCCCTCGAGTCGGTGCTCCTCTGGTTCTTCCATCTGTTCGTCACCTGCATCGTCTGAATAGTTGGGAGAGGGTCATTGCCCTACTCATAGTGAAGGTTATCCTTTAAGATTAACAATTCAGATGATTCATAACAGGTAGAGTAAGGGGTACTGATACGTCTCATACACCACTAAGAGGTATTAATATGCACAAATAAGCTATATGAGATGTATCACTTAGCATAGTGTGTGCGGTTCATCATATGTAGTGATCGTCGCAATGTGGAATATAATTCATAGGAAACCCGACTCGACCCGCATCCCATAACTACGGATATTCGCCGGCATGGCCAACACTAACGTGGATTTATGCGAACATCTCAAGGCAACACAACACGCGGTTGGGGGATTTATGTAACATGATGTGTTCATGGAGCGACTAATTGCGACATCCAATCCCGAAAAGTTGATGTAACACGTATGTCGATTTACATACATCAATTGTGCACCATGCCAATCAACCCACGGATTTACGTGTCGACCAAGAGGGTCGCTACCCGTAACGCATTACGTCCATGATAAGGTAATTGATTCACTTAATCGTGATACCTCATAACACATCACTTGCACTTATAAAGAATATAGCTAAATCATGAAGAATATAAACTGAATCATGGAGGTTCTGGAATAACAAAACACATGCCCATGCCTTTAAAGATAGACGGCACAATGCCAATATAATAAAGAGAAGAGTGACAATAGTCAACTCCGCAAAAGGGCAATGGCCAACATAACAAGAGGAGAGTGACAATGGTCAACTCAAAAAGATGAGTGGCAGAGCCCACTCAAATAAAAGACGAGTGGCATAGCCAACTCAAATATAAAGACAAGTGGCAGAGCCAACTCAATAATGGGTAAGGCAGGGCAAGGCTTGTACCCATGGCCTCACATGAATTCAGAGAATCACTGGTACTTGATGTCATGTCCAAAACCCCAAAAGGGCCAATATTATAAAATAATCAATTAATAGGATAATTCCCACAGAACATGTAAACATGAAGTCCAAGATAATTCATATCATAAAAGGGACGAAAGAGGCCAATAATTGATGTGAAAAATAGCATGGAAGATTCAAAGTGAGATGTAAAAGAAAACATGTGAAGGTAATATCAAATTTATGAAGATATGAAAAGGCAAGATACAATTATCGACTTAGATTATAGTAAGCCTAAAGGATAAAACCCTCACCTTTCGAGTAGGATCTCGCACTTAATATATTTGCATCGTAGTACCCAAATCTAGCAACACGATTCATATTATTAGTCTTCCTCATCATGGAATTTGTATGGTTGTTCAACACCTTGCCCAAGATGTAGCTTTAGAGTCGTTCTATCCTGATTGGGAATTCTTATTTGAATAATCATGATTATCTGTCTACTCAGTCCAGCCACCATCCTTATTCCCAAAATTCTCAAGGTTTAGCGAGTCTCTACGCCAAGTCGACTCGGTGTGACTCGCTAACTAACCAATCCAACCCGTAATAAAATCTAATGCATGATCTAGACTAAAAAGAAATTAGCAGGGAGAGCTTACCTGTTAAGGAGACAGACTGTGACTAAACTCGCCGCTGGACTCAATGATTCCACTGAGTCAACCCGGAGACCTCCTCTCTCTCTCTCTCTCTCTCTCTTTCTCTTTCGTTATATTAGTCTGTTGCGGTTGAGACGCTCTTTATAGCGTGGAGTGAAGTTTCCAGAATTTCCTCTGCGGAGGCTTTCGCAGATTGCTTTCGCAGCCTCTGTTTCTGGTGCAGCAAAATTGCAAAGGCAAGACCTGCGTGCAGTGACTGTTGCGTTGGGTCCGTCCTTTTCCGATCAGTCTGACCACGTAGGGACAGTCCAGATCCCCTCTCTCGAAGTTTGGACGACCCGGATCATTGTAAGGATCCCGGGTTTGGCCGTCTTTTACAGCGGATCACCTGGCTTTCTCGGGCGCTGGCTTTTTACGCACGGTCTGCTGCGGTGAACGCTGTGGGGCCCATATTCTCTGATGTTCTACAAAATCCACTCCTTCCATCAGATTTCCCTTGAAATCACAGCCCAAGAGGGTGTGGTGTGAATCGAATCCGCGGTGGCCCGCAAGATTTCTCTTTGGTATCATCTATCCTACGCTCGAATTTGTGAAGCCGATCACGCTGCTTCCTTGCAAATTCTTCCTCTAGGCTTTGATCCTACCGCCAGTTGGAGGCCAATGGACGGTCCGGATCGAGCGTTTAGATCAGACTGGTGGCCCATCAATGTCGTCCGCAAGTCCCTGTTTTCGCAGCAGAACGTCCGCCAGAGAGAGGAATCTCTCTCTCTCTCTCTCTCTTCGTGAAACATGCGGGTCAACCTTGCGCTGACCGACTAACGGTCTCCATACCTTGCGGGTGCGTTTGATCTGTGCACAGGCACCAAGTATGTGGGGTTCATGGTGATGGTTCTGATAGATCTATATATCTACACCGTCCATTAGCTTTCCCATCTAATTTAAGGGGTTGAACCCAAATTCGAAGCATATCCTAAGATCAGGTGGCCCCAGATTTCGTTAATAAGGTTGATCTGTCCATTGGGTCTATTTTGATGATGTTATGGTATTTATTGTTAATTTCAGAGTTTTGTGAAATTTAGTGGTTTTGCACCGTTGAGGCCATATTTCTAAGTGATTTATTATGAAAGGGCCTATGTATAAATCCTTGATTTAGCCTGAGGGAGTGTACATTTACTACTCCACGTGGAAAGCGGTCATATGACTTGATTTATGAATAGGAGTCACTTCCGATTGTTAGATTCACATTAAGGTATAGGTGTAAGGTAAGAATGGTGAGATTTGTATTGTACACATGCACAGATCATGCTAACCTTCTTGGTAACGCTCGAGGATTTTCGATGCCAGAGTATCGAAAAGTTCGGGGCGTTACACAATTAGTCATGGCGAGCACGAATGAGAATTCTATACTCATTCGGTCATTTTCACAAACACTTAGGATACACTATTACAACATACATGGTGTATGTTAGCAAAACATGTATTAGGGTTGTCCTTTCGCCAAGCAAGTATTTTACGCATATATAATATATTTATACAACAAATAATCATGCAACCACATTTCTAAAATATATATGTATACGGTACTTTCTACAATACAGTATTTCTACATACATAGTGTATATTAGTAAAACATGTATTTGGGCGAATCCTTTCGCCAAATAAGTATTTTATCCATATATCGTATATTCATACAACAAATAATCATGTCAAACACATTTCCAAAATTTATACATATACGGTATTTTCTACGAATACCTAGAATATGTAAAATTCCATAATTTACATCTTTAATCGAAACAGAAAACAGAAAGCACTTTGTACATGTACAATTGCATGCAGATCATGAATCTATCATTATCTGACATTGAAAGCGTTGAAAACCATAACCTATACACCTAAAGTCCGCACCTTTTGTCGTAGAATTGTAAAGGAGTCGATAGGTTTCCTAAGCTTCCGTATTCGGCAGTTTGGCAACCTATAGAACGAAATAGGTTAGCTATTTCATAACCTACAACCACGCAAGCCCCAAATCAGATTAGGGTTAGGGTTTCTTACCTAAAAACGAGGCTGGAATCGCCGGAAAAGTGATGAGAACGGAGCGGTGGAGCTCGTGGAGCGGCAGGGAAGAGTGAAAGGAAGGATCTCTCACAACTCCCACACTTTTTCTCTCTTCTCTCTTTTCTCTCTAGGGCTTCTATCAAATTCGTATGGCTGCAATGAGAGAGGGTTTAAGGTCTTTATATAGTCTAAAAACTCACCGAAATAGACTCCAGGTCAAAGTATACTTAGGTTATAACCAAAACTGGTCAGTTTCAGCTCAATGGAGGACTTCTAGCGGGCCTCCTTGAGCCAAAAGTCGGACTTAAGCTCACTAACGTTGGATCTACATTCTATTAAGTTTTTGTTTCGGTCGGGATTCCAGATCACGTGTGGCGGACCAGTTTCAATTCAACGGTCAGCGGATCTCGATCGGAGATTCCAAGTACATGTAAATGTGTATGAAATTTCTCCTGATCCGAGGTTGTAATTTGGTCTGATTCTGACAGTCTGGTTGCTTAAAACTGATCCGCAAGCAACACGTGCCAGATTACTATTCAAGATATTTTATTTTGAATTAATTTCACATTTCTCACACTCTTCACTCCGAGCTCAAGCGAATAGCGCTGGGACACTATCTGGATTTGATTTCTGAGATGGTTGTCAAGCCCAGCAAAGGCGGTCCTAATTCCTTAACTTCGTGTTCATCGGACTTTAGGGTAACCTAGCGTCAATGATTCTACAAGTTTTGGGTCTTGCAGATCGTATTTAAAGTGATTGGTGCTAATTTCACAGGCACTCTAGTTTAACATTAGCTAAATCTCGCCTAATTTCAAAAGGATTTAGTCCTGTAAGATTTCTCTCTGAGGTAGTACCTAGTCCTTTATAGTTTGTATATAAAGTGATCCAAGTTATACTACTTAGCTAGTTTAAGATAGTGTCTAGGGTGAAAGTACTTTGAAAAATTGAAAGATCAAGGTGGTGAAGGGTGGAATTTGTGAAGAAAATAGTTTGAAAAGGGATTTGAGGCTTTAATTGAGTGTTTGAGAAGTTAAACCTGTGTTAGGATTGACCCATCGCCTAAGGATGTCTAATTCCAGGTTGGAAAAAATCCGGGCTGTTACAATCTACCCCCCTTAAAACAAAATTTCGTCCCCAAAATTGCCTAAGGGTAATAAGGAAAGATTTTATTATTTCATTTGTCTAAGACTTATTCTTTTCAAGTCTCTATGCGCGGTAGGGTGTATATTAGCCTGGTTCATTTTAGTCTACCCCCCTTAAAACTTATTTCTTTATCCATTTCTCATACCCTGATAGTTTGCTACAATTTATTTCTGTACCTATTTGGAGTCTTGACGACAATTCGCAGCAATTTAGAGTAAGATAGTTGTTTTCAATGTTTGACCAACACGGAGAGACGTTTTTTTTTTTAGTGGGCTCGATCCCGATACATCGATCATCTACCTGACCAGGGTAGAAGGCTCATCGTATCCCTTCCCAGTCCTGGTAGATCCTGGTCTTCTGCTCGGTCAAGCAGGGAGTCCGTTGGTAGTCACCTAGGATTGAGAATTGGGTTAAGCCGCGAATGCTTCGCAGTTGTATATTTCAGTAACTCCGTAGTCCGATCACTATAGAAATGTAGGGAATGTCTATCATTGAAAGGCTCAAATTGTCTATTTCTAAGGTTGCCCTTTAGGTCTTAGTTTAAGAGAGTCCGCGATATTATCTATGTCCAAGGAAAGGGTGAATCAAATCTTACTAGATCATCCTAAAACATTTTCATAGTAGAACTTGTTAGGGCTTCTATAATGTTCGTATTAAACAAGCACAGTTTCGATCCTGGGCCAGTGGGGCAAGGTCCCCCACGCTTCTGCTGCGCCACCCAGATCAAAGAGGTGTAATAGGTAACCTAACTAGATTAGGCTCATAATGTTCTACCCCCCTTAAAAAATTATTTTCACCCTTAAGGCTCAAGAGCTATGTCCTGCTCCGTATATCGGAACAAGGTGTAATTTAGGACCTACCCTTGATATGAAATGGGAAATACATTGGTCTGACTTTCATCGATGATGTGAATTATGGCTTGATACCTATGGTTACAGAAAGGTGCTAAAGATGATGGGTGTTGTAGTTGATTGCAGGGACAGGTGTGAGTTTGAGGCAAGATGCCTAATTCTACCAAGGAGTTTGGTCACGGTCCAGAATTATCCTATTTAATCATGTCTAGCTTAACAGGCAGGCCATATTTCTACGTTCATATGCACAAAATGAATGCCGACATGGCATGTAATTTGGGGTCAAATTCCTAACTGTCAGTTGCCCATTAGGGCAATTTCTTAGGCCTAAAAGACAAAGTCTCTATCGGCTATATACTCCTAATACTTTTCAAAGACAAAGTTATAAACTTTTGGTTGCAAGTGGTTCGGCCAACACGGAAAAAAGTTGCGTAGTGGGTCTGAGCTAGATACATGGACCTTCTGCCTAGCTAGGACAGAAAATTGTCATATCAGTTCTTAATCCTAGTTGATCCCGACCTTCTGCTTGATCAGAGCATAGGGTTCATTGGTAACTACCAGGATTGAAAATTCTACTCAAACCGCGAGTACCTTGCTTATATGTAGTTTCTCTACTCCGTGTTCCCGATTGTACTAAGTCCTTAAGATGGCGATTCTAAAGGGTGTATAGATTTGACCTATCATTAAATCCAAGGAATATAGAAGTTTCCTCTAGGTATAATCCAAAGTCTATTCTTATACACTAGCTGATTTCAGATCATTTCTAATACATGAAATTATTTATCGCGTAGGGTCAAACGTTGTCTAAGTGGAATTGAGTTGTCTGTACTTGACGCTCGAGCATTTCATATATTCTCAAACCAACTAAGGGGGTTCTAGAGTTTACGTTCTTAATTTGTCGGATTTCCTATACTGTCAAGTCTGTCGAAGCACCGCTCTAGGTCCAAAACTCTAAGGGTCTATTTGTCAAACAACCATTTACTCTAAAAGCTTAAGCTATCAGAGTGTGGTGGGTTAATGTATATCAAGGGACTTTATCACTTCAACACTATTCGGCCAGTGATCTTAGGCCGTACTAAATGGGACTGCATTACTAATCCTACCTCGGGATTGGGAGTGACATGGTTGGTAGGAGGGTGGGTGGGGATTAAAATTATTGGTATAGGCTTTGGAAAATGAGCCTGGTGTTGGAAAAGGGTGAGATGGGATTTTCAAATCCCACGATGGGGAATTTCTAAGTGTTATTTGAAAGAAAATTCTGGGATTTACGTTTAATTGCATACACTCCAAATATGGTATTGGAAAATATGAGATACACCCAAACCCCATGAAATTGAGAAAATGACCGTAACCAATTCGAATAGGGCCATGGAAAGTGAATGAAAAGTGAAGGGGAGAGAAAGTAAGGGCTGGAGTTTTTGGTTCTCCACGGACTTGAGCCTCAACAAGGATTATAAAGGCCTGAAAGACAGTGATGGAAGATGAAAAATGGAAAGGTAGGATGAGTTAGAGAGGTTACACATTTTTTAGCTTCAAAGGGGGGTGTAGGAGCTCAAATGAGGGAAAACGGAGAGGGTAGGGAGGTAAGGATTGTTGTGGATGATGTATATAAAAAGGTTATGGTCGAAAATGGGAGATTAGACGATTAGAGGGGAGTTTGGAGAGAAAAACAGCAAGTTGGAGGACTTGGAAGGGTGAAATAACAGAAAGGGGGGCAAAACGATGTGAAATAAGGGCCCCCCAGCAATTTCGCGCTCACCACACGTGCCAGGGGATCAGGCCGACCATGACCAGACCCGGCCCGACCCGTACGACCAAGCCTGATCGCGACCAACCGCGGTGACCGCGGTTCCACCGCGGTCCGCCTTACCCGGCACCGCGCCGCCACAGAGGAGCGGTGTTCACCATCCCCCCAAGGTGCCAAATGCACCCTGGGTCCACTTGGTTCACCCCCGGATTGACGCGTGTGGCCCCCCGACTCCATTTCGAGTCGTTACGGGTCAAATCGAACGTATCTTGCAATCCGGAATGAGTTATCAGACGTAAAATATATGAATTTGGGGTAGAACGAGCTAATGAAGCCAACCAACCCTACTATTTCGAGTTATGCAGCCCAAAATTGTGAAAAAAACCCTCCAATTGACGGTCGTTTCTCTGTTTCAATTTCGTTTTACTAAAAATAGTAGTTTTAGTTTGATTATTCTTCATCCGTTGGGCTTTAGGAATTATGCCCATTGTGGAAAGGGCTTAAAATAATTAGGAGAACGGTTTGGTGAAGCCAAATAAGACACTTACTATTTTTGGCCGAAAACCTTACGCACTAATAGACATCACGACCTTATAGTAAGTCGCGCATTCTAGGAGTTTTAGTTGTAGTTTGTTTCTGATTTTTTTTCCCATTACTTGGTATCCCTATTTAAAGGGTTGTGAACTCGTTGTTAGTCATTCATTAATCAATTTTGAATGTATTAAAATTTATTTCTATTTTCTGCTTTCTTTCCTCATGGATTCGAGAAGTCTCTGTGAGGAGTCCAGAGAAGCTCCGAGGATCCGGAGTAGTTATCATCATCACGCTTAACAGTTAGGATGAGGTGCATTGTGATCTAGACTCATTACTAAACGGCATAGGAATGTTTTAAGATTGACCCGTGCGACCATGGTTGAATACGGACTCGATTTCGGCATTCGTTTTTAGTGAACTTCGCCAATTGGTGAAATCGGGATACCTATAACTGTTTCTACGTTCCGTCGCTCCCTCCTAAGTCAGAGTGCGTTAGTGTGCATCGTGTGACCATAACCCAGGTCCGGTTTAATCCAAATCATGCTCTGATACCAACTGTAACATCCCGAAAAATCGGGGGTCAAGCATAAACTCAACACCCGAGTTCCAGAACATCACTTATGCAACATAGATAATGGTGATTAAATATTGTCTGCATTAATGTAGTGAACATGAGTGAGATTAAGCCAAAACAACATATCATACTCCAGAGACAGTTAATTTGCAAGCGGAAGACTGTGATAGATATATAAAATATATAAAAATAGTAGTGAGTCTCCAGAGTGTGATAATGTTACCAGGTTAATAAATTACAAGTACAGTTCAAATTATACTAAATGTGTAGTGTCATCTAGTCAACATCCCTATAACCCTGTCGATCAAGGCACTGCTCACTTGAAGCCACTCGAAAACCACATATATGAGAAAGCATCCTCGTTGTCACAAAAGTTCGGCTCCGCCTCAGGAGTAGCATCACCATCTGCAATCAGACAAAGTCTTGTGGGTGTTCGGAACACCGTCCCGTAACGTGGGAGTGAGTGATCAACTCAATGGGACAATAAAGCATAGGTTAACATGTTATCAATTCAGTCAAGCAGTAATGATAAAATAGTAAAATCAAACACTCCTAACTACTCTTATTAATGCAAGTATGAATGCAGTCATGATGTATGCGCTCACCACACCCTCCCTCGTGCGACACCATCTCACGTTTGCGGCATGCTTTCATCCCTCAGTGCTCCACATCTTCCAGGCACATGCAATGCATGATGAGCATGATTACCGAGTTATTATTAGTCCATTTCAAACAGCAGGATTAGGAAACTAAGGTACCTCCCTTGTAGCATTCCCAAACATGATCCATTCTAGGGTCATCAGTCCTACTTAATCTCAGACGATGGTGTGTTTTCTAGGTCACTGCAAAGGCTGCCAGGGCTGTTACGCACAAAGGTTACACCACTCCCCCATCAACTTTTAACGATTCATCACTATACAGAAACAGGCCTAGTTCATACTCCATACACCGCGGCAAAACTCTAAGGCTCACCGCGATTCCAGAGTATGCTCGAGGTCACTACAAAGGGCTGTCAGGGCTGTTCCTCGTATTCGTTGCACCACTCCCCCATCACCTTATCAATGTAGGCCAACAGCACGAATATAGTGTCCCATACCCCCATAATCGGCTCACGAGTTTGGTTGCTCACTGGTCACTACAGGGAGGCACGTGGCCACAGCGTAGGCCGACAACTCGACTACGGTGTCTCATACCACCATGCCCGGCTCATGAGTTTTAGCGGATCGAGGTACTATGGTTAAAAGTGATTCCACTGGTAAGTTTGGTACCCTAGGTTCAAGTAGAGGCGTCCAAAAATGGTGAACATACATAAGACAGATCGGGTTACTTGACGAGCTCGGCTAGCTCGAGCGCACATCAAGTTGAACGATATGAAGTGCATGAGCACTTCGTACGGCCAACCACTAACGCCAACTGAAGTACGACTCGAGTTCGTCGAACACATCTCATGTGACAAATGAATCACAACCACGAATTCAACTCTGGTACCGATTGTCTGGACTATAATCATAGCCCCAAACACAATCAATTGCAGATAGATAAAGCAGTAGTGGATCAAGATTCAACTCATACAATCAAGGTTTGGTATTATCCGTTTAGGGCTGCCAGGGTTGTTGCACGCATTCGTTGCTCCACTCCCCCATCACCCGTGACGGATCATACAACGTAAATATGAATTTAAACATATGCATTACATAGATAAAATCATGAAAGCAGTTGAGCATGTTATGAAGCACAACACAAGCATGAGTTTGTACATGTTCAATTCCTAATCACACAACTATCCAAGGAAATCATACACATAGTTAAAAGAGGTTGAGAATCATATCTCAACACCCTTATACATTACAATTGCTAGCTACTACTCATTCAAACATTTCAACAAACACTTTAAAAATACATACATTAACATACATGACATATGTTAATCACATAGGCATTAGGCCAAATCCTTTCACTAGGGAGTTGCCCCAATCATAACACACATACACCCACGATGGATAGTCATGGCAAGCAGGAATCCAAGTTCCATATTCATTCAGTTATTTCCACAAACACTTGGGCCACACATTTTAATATAAGTAGTGAATATTGGCTGTGGCGTGATTTAGGGCAAATCCTTTCGTCAAAGGGGGATCGGCAATACAACAATCATATATCCATAACAATTAGTCATGGCCAGCATGAATGAGAATTTTATACTCATTCGGTCATTTTCACAAACACTTAGAATACACTATTACAACATACATGGTGTATGTTAGCAAAACATGTATTAGGGTTGTCCTTTCGCCAAGCAAGTATTTTACGCATATATAATATATTTATACAACAAATAATCATGGCAACTTGTTCACTCCCCAAGTATAGGGTTGTGATGTAGTAATAAACTCGGTAAGACCGAGGTCGAATCCACAGGGACTGGTCGTCACAATTCAAATTCACAATTCTCCTTAACTAATTCAACAAATAATCGAGTAATTTACTAACACATTTCTATGGAAAATAACTATTGAGAATAAGGAAGAAAATTCAATCAGAGAGAGCACTAGGACTTTCGAATCCACCCCTAATTATCCTAACCATTGTTTTGCCTGTTAATTCACCTTAAATTAGATTGATCAACTTATCTAGAGAAAGCACAATCTGTGTCCTTAATCGGGCATACAGATTGTCTAATTCCTTCAAGTAGTGCCATGAATAACATATCCCATGCCCAAATCGGGCATATGGAATATGCAGTTCAATAACGCACCCTGTTTCTTCCTCTACAGGAACCTGTTCATGATCAGATACAAGCACCTAGAATAAGCATCCAAACCACATCCATCCATAGACTCAAAAGTTCATAGATGGAGAAGTATAGAATTTAAAACAATCAAGCACACTAAGGAAAGAAACAAATCAATTTAATTCAAGTAAAATCAACATAGAACAAAGGGTGTTCAAATTAGGGGTTTCATCTCAGCCCTAGCTGAGAGATTAGTGACCCATAAATTCCATTAAACAGATGGATAAATAAAAATAAAAATTCATAAAAGGAATTTCAAACCAATTTTTCTCTCTCTTCTTTCTTCTCTTTCTTCTCTTTCTTCTCTCCCTTACTATAGATCTGGAGCTCCTCCCTGGTTCTGAATATCTTACCCACGTCCAAAACTCCCCTTTTATAGCTGCTGGATGGCTGGAATCGGTGGCAGAGTCGTAGAAGGACTCGGAGTACAAATTTTCGCAGCCGTGATCGGTGGGCCCCACAGAGGCATTTTCTGGAAAATCCACCCCTTCCATTGGATTCAGGACGAAATTTCAGTCAGGAATGGGTGGTTTTGAATGTCCATTAACGCGGCCCAGAGAAGAAAATACAAAAAGATCAGTTTTGAACGTCACCGGGTAGCCCTTTTGTGGCCTCTGTATCACGCACGTGTGTACGCATGGGAGTGAACTATCAGCATGGTTTTGTAGTATTCATGGCCCTCTACAAGATGGATGGATCAGATCGACCGTACAGGTGACGGGTGGGGTCCACAATCCTTCGTAAAAACGGCCAGCGGCCGTTCTTCGCTGACGCAACAGAGACGCGGACGCAGTTTCGCTGCGAAAATGGTGGGGCCCACGTTGTAGATTATTTGGGAAATCCACTCCGTCCACCGAATTTCTCTCGAAATTCCGGTCGGAAACACATAGCTTTTCATCATTGTTGTGTGGCCCACAGAATGTTTCTGTTCCACCGTTCAACCTGCGTTTGGACGGATAAACATCCTTGCTGTCATTTAAAATTCCGCCTCCTAGGCGTTGATGATGTCGATGCTAGAGAGACAATGGACGGTCTAGATTGGTCGTTTGGACAATGAGTGGGGTCCACAACTGAAATCGGCGGACGCGGTGCGGAACGCTGGACACAGCAGCGGAGGGCGCGGGTCAGCGGTCTCCTTGACCGGCTGGCGGGTACGGTGCAACTCGGGTGGGCGTGCACTGTATGCACGTCCACCCTCAGGTGGGCTCCTCTGCGATAGGTGCGCAAAATCTGCTCCGTCCATCTGTTTCCTCAGATTAATTAAACCATCGGGACAAAATGTGAGGCAGTTCCAGGTATCAGGTGGGCCCCACTTATTGATTTAAGGGGCTGATCTGGTCGTTGGAACACTTCCTGAGATCTTCAAGGGCTGTAATTTAATATGTACGGTTGTTTTATGGCCCCCATCACATATATGAAGTTTCGAACTGATCGGATGGCGGGAATCATGTGATCTTCCATTCTGGACCCCTTTCGGGCCTCTTCAACGTGCTTTCCTCAGATCCCAGGCGTGTAAAATCTTCATTATTGGTTCTCTGGGGTCCATCCCGTGCTCTGGTGACTTCAGAACGTCAAATCTATGCCTTTAACATCAATTTCCAATTAACGCTCCTGATTTCATCCTGTAATAAAAATATAATTAAAATCCGATGTTAGGCCTTATCATGTACATTAAATAGGGCAATAATCGGGGTCTGAGATGCAATATTTGACCCTGATCACAACCACATCTCTAAAATATATATGTATACGGTACTTTCTACAATACAGTATTTCTACATACATAGTGTATATTAGTAAAACATGTATTTAGGCGAATCCTTTCGCCAAATAAGTATTTTATCCATATATCGTATATTCATACAACAAATAATCATGTCAAACACATTTCCAAAATTTATACATATACGGTATTTTCTACGAATACCTAGAATATGTAAAATTCCATAATCTACATCTTTAATCGAAACAGAAAACAGAAAGCACTTTGTACATGTGCAATTGCATGCAGATCATGAATCTATCATTATTTGACATTGAAAGCGTTGAAAACCATAACCTATACACCTAAAGTCCGCACCTTTTGTCGTAGAATCGTAACGGAGTCGATAGGTTTGCTAAGCTTCCGTATTCGGCAATTTGCCAACCTATAGAACGAAATAGGTTAGCTATTTTATAACCTACAACCACCCAAGCCCCAAATCAGATTAGGGTTAGGGTTTCTTACCTAAAAACAGGGCTGGAATCGCCGGGAAAGCTATGAGAACGGAGCGGTGGAGCTCGTGGAGCGGCAGGGAAGAGTGGCAGGAAGGATCTCTCACAACTCCCACACTTTCTCTCTCTTTTCTCTCTTCTCACTCTAGGGTTTCTCTCAAATTTGTATGGCTGCAATGAGAGAGGGTTTAAGGTCCTTATATAGTCTAAAAACTCACCGAAATAGACCCCAGGTCAAAGTATACTTAGGTTATAACCAAAACGGGTCAGTTTTAGCTCAACGGAGGACTTCTGGCGGGCCTCCTTGAGTCAAAGGTCGGACTTAAGCTCACTAATGTTGGATCTACGTTCTATTAAGTTTTTGTTTCGGTCGAGATTCCAGATCACTCGTGGCGGACCAGTTTCAATTCAACGGTTAGCGGATCTCGATCGGAGATTCTGAGTACATGTAAATGTGTATGAAATTTCTCCTGATCCGAGGGTGTAATTTGGTCTGATTCTGACGGTCTGGTTGCTTAAAACGGATCCGCAAGCAACACGTGACAGATTACTTTTCAAGATATTTTATTTTGAATTAATTTCACATTTCTCACACTCTTCACTCCGAGCTCAAGCGAATAGCGCTGAGACACTATCTAGATTTGATTTCCGAGATGGTTGTCAAGCCCAGTAAGGCGGTCCTAATTCCTTAACTTCGTGTTCATCGGACTTCCGACGTGCGGTCCAGATCTGATACGGAGTTTCGAGATGCTCCCGAGAGCAGCCGGGTAATGAGATTGATCCTAGAATTTAGGGTAACCTAGCGTCAATGATTTTACAAGTTTTGGGTCTTGCAGATCGTATTTAAAGTGATTGGTGCTAATTTCACAGGCACTCTAGTTTAACACTAGCTAAATCTCGCCTAATTTCAAAAGGATTTAGTCCTGTAAGATTTCTCTCTGAGGTGGTACTTAGTCCTTTGTAGTTTGCATATAAAGTGATCCAAGTTATACTACTTAGCTAGTTTAAGATAGTGTCTAGGGTGAAAGTACTTTGAAAAATTGAAAGATCGAGGTGGTGAAGGGTGGAATTTGTGAAGAAAATGGTTTGAAAAGGTATTTGAGGCTTTAATTGAGTGTTTGAGAAGTTAAACCTGTGTTAGGATTGACCCATCGCCTAAGGACGTCTAATTCTAGGTTAGGAAAAATTCGGGCTGTTACAATACATAAGACAGATCGGGTTACTTGACAATCTCGGCTAGCTCGAGCGTACAACCAATTGAACGACATGAACTACAAGCACTTCGTGTGGCCTAACCACTGCTGCCAACCGAAGTACGACTCAGGTTCATTGAACATATCTCGTAAGGTGAATGAATCTCAGCCACGAATTTATTTTCATTACCGATTGCCTGGACTACATCATAGTCCCAAACTCAATCCATTCATCATATAATCATGTGAGATAATCCACCATAATGGATTCCATGGTTCAAGAAGTTCAATCACATAAGTATATTATGAAACAACATCAACCATCAAAGCATATTACAACACAAACATGATTTCACACACAATCATTACATAAGTAAAACAGAATTTACTATAAAGCGTCCATATAGGAAATCATTCACACAATTAAGGTGACCGAGATTTGTATCTCGAGCCGCACACAAAGTGTACTAGATGATCGCCAGCACATTCAGGCATTTTCATAAACACATAAACTTCAAACATCATCATACATGATATATGATGAATTGTACATGTGCTAGGCCAAATCCTTTCACTAGGGAGTTGCCCCGTATATCACATGTGTACACCCACGACGGAAATATTGGCATGTATGAATCCGAGATCTGTTTTTACTTAAGCATTTCCACAAACACTTGGGCTACACATTTATCACATATAACATACTTTTGTCGTGACAAGATTTAGGGCAAGTCCTTTCGCTAAGGAGTTGTCACACATGCATCAAGCATATATTCAAGACAAATAAACATGCTAAGCACAAATCCAAATTTCAAACAAAAACAAACATTTCAACATATGCATAGAATAACCTAAATCCTACATATCTCATATAAACTCGTATGACGAAACAGACGACACATTTTGCATGTATAATAGCACCCTTGTCAGTTATAAATCATTCACCGACATTGAAAGCCTTGAAAACCATAACCTATACACCTAAAGTTCGTACCTTACGCCATAAAAGTGTAATAAATTTGGTAGGAATGCTAAGGCTTCTCCCACGACAGTAGAACGGCCTAAAGCACAAGTAGTGTTAACTATTTCGCTAATTGAATCAATTGAAACCCTAAATCATATTAGGGTTAGGGTTTTCTTACCTAGAAATGAAGTCGGAATCGCCGGGAAAGCGATTAGAATGGTGTGGTTAAGCCTGTAGAGTAGCAGGGAGATTCTCCCACTTCTCTCACACTTTCTCTCTCTTTTCTCTCTTCTCTTTCCTAGGGTTTCTTCAAATTCGTATGGGCTGAATGAGAGAGGGTTTAAGGTCCTTATATAGCCTAAAACATCACTGAAATAGACCTAAGGTCAAGGTATACTTAGGTTATAACCAGGTGGGTCTGTTCCGTCTAAATGGAGCGCTTCTAGCGGCCCCTTTTCTACGTGCGGTCGGACTTAAGCTCACCAACCTTGGATCTAGGTGAAGTTAAGTTTCCGTTCCAGGCAGATTCTCAGATCGCACGTGGCAGACCAGTTTCAGTTCAATGGTCACTGAATCTCGATTAGGGATTTCAAGTACACTGCCATGTATATGAAATTTCTCTTGATCCGAGGGTGTATTTGGGTCAGATTCTGATGGTTTTATTGCTTATATCAGGCCCGCAAGTAACAAGTCTCAGATTACTATTTGAGATTTTATTTATAAAGAAAACCAAGTGTTCTCACACTCCTAGCTACGGGCTCAAGCGAATAGTCATGGAACACTATCTGGGTTTGACCTCCTAGATGGTTATCAAGCCCAGCAAGGCGGTCCTAAGTCTATAATTTCGTATTATTTGAACCTTTGATGTGCAGTCCAGATTCGATACAGAGTTTCAATGTATTCCCGAGAACAGACGGGTATTGAGATTGATCCTAGATTTTAGGGTAATGTAGTGTCAACTATTCCACAAGTTTTGGGCCTTGCAGATCGTATTTAAAGTGATTCGTGCGGATTTCATATACAATCTAGTTTAACACTTAGCTAACTTTGTCTAATTTTTAAAGGATTTAATCCTAAGTGATTTCTACCTGTGGTGGTACTTGGGCCATTGTACGGAATTTTTCGAGTCGTTACAGCAGGTTCCGTTGGTGTCACACTACTCAGGCAACTCAGGCCAACTTCAGACTGGGTTGGGCCCGTTCCAGGCTAGCGATGGGTCTGGTTTGGGCCTGATTCGGGTGCTGTTGGATCTCAGCAGAGCAGAGTAAAGAGAGAATGACGAGAGGTGGAGAAAGAATGCGGGAGGAAAAGCTGGCAGCTGTTGCCGTGCTGCACCATGCTGGTCTGACCCAGCAAAGCTCAAGGGTCAGGTAAGGCCAGTGCTCCACCTCCGTTAGATACACCGGCAATTTTCATCAGGTGGCTAGGATCATATGAGAGATGGCCATCAAGAGTGCTGGGCTAAAACCAGCCCCACGGTAGGACAAAATTGGGTCTGGGCTGTAATCTGAGACTAGGCCCAGCTCAGCCACAAGCTCTAGACCAAGCCAGATTTCCAGCAAGAGTCTTAGGTCGATCCAAGCTGCAAATGAGCTGAGAATCTGGCCATTTTGGGCCATGGTGCGGGCCAAAAATCATGGCTAAGAGGTGCCGAGATTAGGGTCGCGATCAGGCCCTGTAGTATGCTGTGATGTAGGCCACCTTACAGGGCAGAACCAGCCAACCACTTGGGCCACAATCGGTCCTAGATGTGGTCCTGAATGTGAGCTGTGAGTGCCTTACATTCAAGCCAAGAATCTGTCTGAGAATGTCCTTCAGTCGAGCTCAAATCTGGGACAAATGTAGCCCATAACTTGGACTGTGGCCTTGACAAAGCCCAGCCACATTCTAGGCCACAGAATGGGATGAAACCTGTTATACATTAGGCTGTGAACGGAGCTGAAAATGCCCCCCCAGCTAGGCTTTGAATCAGGCTAGAAAACAGGCCTCAACTGGGCCTTCAATGTGAGCTAGCCCATGGGCTTAGCTGGACTGTCCACTTGTTGGGCCAAGGACAAGCTAACCTAACCCCATTTTTGGGCTCGAATTGGACCCAACAACTGGGCCAAAGTAAGGCCCAATTCGACCCTTGGCTACGAATAATTTTAAGCCCAAATTAGGGCCTTTTGATGGACAGGATCTAGTGGGCCTGGTCACTCTAGTGCAAGCCTAAATAACCTCATCCATGGGACCCTTCAAACCCACGCTAGACCCATTTTTATGTATTATGGCCATTGTTATTATTATGATTATTAATATTAGCAAAGATTAGCCATTATTAGATCATTATGCTAAACTGGTTATTATAAACAAATTACAATTATTAAATAGTAGTATCCTATTTATTATTCTTAAATATTCATTTTGGATGGTCGTTGGTGTCACCATAATGACTATCTTGCTACATTAACTCATATTAATTGTAATGCTAATATTAACAATTATTCTTTAATTATTAGATTAACATTGTTACCATTTCCATTATTAATAGGATTGTTAAATATTAGGATGCATGACCATTAGTAAATTATCTATTTTAGTAATAGTTATTATATAAAAGAAATTAAAATGATATCATTATTAAATGCTAATGCATTGTCTCATCATAAATAGCATATCATAATATTAATTATCATCATAATGATTATTAACTAATATTAACTATAACACCAATGTTAGTAAATATTCTATAACTATTAAATTAGCATTTGTAAACTATTACACATCAACTACAATTCAAACCCTAGAGTTAAGGCTACAACTAAGCTTTAAGATAAAACCTTAAGCCCTAAAAACAAGTAATCCAAACCCCGATATATATCGGTCTTGACCATAGATGCTTAGTAAGACATTGATCTCACATACAACTTCACAATTCATGGTAGGATTCATTTCTAAGGATGCACGACTTCTTAGCAACGTTAATTGGCGATTTAAAACATTAGGTGATGATTTCTTCCCCTTGAGCTTTCCATTTTCCCATTAGCTTAAGTTATAGTTTTATTTTAATAATTAAATGATATCTCCGTTCTGTAATCACATGCGTTAATTGTTGAAATTGAGTTGTTACATTACACGCTTAATGTTTATCCTGTATATTTAATTCATGCTATTCGATTACCTGTGAATTGCTTCCGGGATTTAAACTGGTACATTAGTGGGAAACCCCCACTTATAAATGTACACCCATACTTGGGATGTAACTCGATTGATGGTGATTGCAATGGACCTTCGATCTAGTGGTTATTGAGTGGTGGTCTAGATGGATCATTGATGTGGGCCTACCATCCAGGGTTGTTGTGCCTAAGTGGTTTTTCAAGGATGGTCTTTTATCACATAGTTTTGATACTCGCCCTATGTGGCTTATTTTGATATTGCCTTATGTGACTTGTTTGATATCGCCCTATGCGGCTTTGTTTGGGTATTTTCTGTATATGGGTTCGATGTTTTATATCGTATAACCATGCAATAGTAAGCCCCATATATTGTAATATGATTGGCCACTAGTCGACGAGTTTCTATTAAACATCCTAAGGTGGTAGTCTCATGAGCCGGGGATGGTGGTATGGGACCTATGCCTGAGCTGTCGGCCTACGCTGGTGATGAGCCCTCCTAGTGACCTTGAGCTTATTTAAATTGGCTGATTATAACTGGACTAATAATGATTTAGCTAAATCATGCTGTAGCACGTGCCCTTAGGATCATCGGGGTATCGTTTCGCTATCTCCCAGACCACCGACTATCGATCTACTGTTCCGACTGGATGATTTTTCCCAGGTCGATGATTGCATGGGTGACGAGCCCACTGTCTGCACGGATGAGCATCACCCACTACAAGAAATATGGTTTTTACCGACGAAATTTTTTTCGTAGGTAAAGATGACTTTTACCGACGAAAATTATTTTCGTCGACAAAAGTTTACTTTTACCAACGCAATAGAATTTCATAGGTAAAAGTCATCTTTACTTATGAAAATTTTCGTAGGGAAAGGGTGTTTTGAATTTTTGAAAAAACAAAAAATTGAAAAGTTTACTTTTACGTACGAAATAAAATTTCGTAGGTAAAAGCCATCTTTACCAACGAAAATATTCGTAGGTAAAGGGTGTTTAGAATTTTTGAAAAAACAAAAAATCGAAAAGTTTACTTTTACCAACGAAATATGATTTCGTAGGTAAAAGCCATATTTACCGATGAACCATTTCGTAGGTAAAGGGTGTTTTGAATTTTTGAAAAAACCAAAAATCGAAAAGTTTACTTTTACCTACGAAATATAATTTGGTAGGTAAAACTCATCTTTACCGACGAAAATTATCGTAGGTAAAGGGTGTTTAGAATTTTTGAAAAAACCAAAAATTGAAAAGTTTACTTTTACCAACCAAAGGTTTCGTAGGTAAAAAACGTGTGTGAGACTTTTACCTACAAAACGTTTTGTAGGTAAAAATATAAATTTTTATTTCAAACCTAAACGCAAATGAGACTTTTACCTATGACTATTTTCGTAGGTAAAAAATGTGTATGAGACTTTTACCTACGAAATAGTTCGTAGGTAAAAATATAATATTTAACTTAAATTTCAAACGTAGTTGAGACTTTTACCTACGAAAATTTTTGTAGGTAAAAAACGTGTATGAGACTTTTACCTACGAAATGGTTCGTATGTAAAAATATAATATTTAACTTAAAACTCAAATGTAGTTGAGACTTTTACCTACGAAAGGTTTTGTAGGTAAAAAAATAAATTTTCACTTCAAGGCGAACCGTAGATGAGACTTTTACCTACGACTATTTTCATAGCTAAAAAACGTGTATGAGACTTTTACCTACGAAATGGTTCACAGGTAAAAATATAATCTTTAACTTAAATTTCAAACATAGTTGAGACTTTTACCTACGAAAATGTTCGTAGGTAAAAAATGTGTATGAGACTTTTACCTACGAAATGATTCGTAGGTAAAAATATAATATTTAACTTAAATTTCAAATGTAGTTGAGACTTTTACCTACGAAGTGTTTCATAGGTAAAAAACATGTATGAGACTACTTTTACCTACGAAAGGTTTCGTAGGTAAAAAACGGGTATAAGACTTTTACCTACGAAAGATTCGCAGGTAAAAATATAATTTTTCACTTCAAAGCCAAATGCAGATGAGACTTTTACCTACGACTATTTTTGTAGCTAGAAAACATGTATGAGACTTTTACCTACGAAATGGTTCATAGGTAAAAATATATTATTTAACTTAAATTTCAAATGTAGTTGAGACTTTTGCCTACGAAAATTTCCGTAGGTAAAAAACGTGTATGAGACTTTTACCTACGAAATGATTCGTAAGTAAAAATATAATATTTAACTTAAATTTCAAACCTAGTTGAGACGTTTACCTATGAAATTTTTCGTAGGTAAAAAACGTGTATGAGAGTTTTAGCTAGAAATGTGGATGAGACTTTTACCTACGAAATATTTCGTAGGTAAAAAACGTGGATGAAACTTTACCTACGAAATATTTCGTAGGTAAAAGTCTCTTTTTTTTTCAATATTCTAGCTCAAAATTCCTGATATACACCTGTTACAATATAGTTCATCATATTCTTCCTGATATACACCTGTTATATAATATATTTCATCACATTCACATCCATTTAAACCTAAACTACGTAAATCCATCCAAACATAAACTACATCCATCCAAACACAAACAATCTTATCCACATGACATTCATCCACGTATAATTACATATAAGTTTAACATCATAAATAAAATACAAAAAATTATTCATAACCTATTTCCTGGTGGGGCTCACAAAATTCAGTGTGGTGAACACATTGCCGACTGTGCACATACACCTAGGTCCTTACTCATGCCTTAATGGTAGATAGAAAATAGTTTCAATACAAGGTCACAAGTTCAAGTACCCATTGTGGCCGTAAGCGACTCTGGTGTGTGAGTGTGTGTTAAAAGAAAATGAAAGAAAGAAAATGTTGATTTATCTTTTGGGTTGAGCCCAATGGTACTTGGTGATTTCTTATCAGTAGAAATTATTATTAGTTGTTTTTAGAAAGGTGATATTAGGCCACTTATAATTATATTAACATGATAAAATGTTGTACGTATATTAGAACAAACACCACAAAATAAACAATCCTATGGAAAAAAACAAATGAAAAGAGAGAGAACATATGAGAGGTGATCCTTATCTCCTTTGATGGATTCAAGCTGCATGTGCCCTACCCAACTTCCTATAAGGAGAAGTTATATGAGTCTTCAAGTTTAGGTTTGGGTTTGGGTTTAGGTTTGTGTTTTCAAGTTTAGGTTTAGGTTTAGGTTAGGGAGTTAGGATTAGGATTAGGTGAAGGTTTAGGTTTACGGATTTGAGAATACGTTTAGGTTTTAGGTTTAGGTTTAGGTTTTAGGTTATAGGTTTAGGTTATAGGTTTATGTTTAGGTTTTAGGTTTAGGTTAAGGTTAGGTTATAGGTTATAAGTTTAGGTTATAGGTTATAGGCTATAGGTTATAGGTTAAGGTTTAGGTTACAGGTTTTGGTTTAGGTTAAGGTTATAGGTTTAGGTTTAGGTTAAGGTTTATGTTTAGGTTATAGGTTTAGGTTAATGTTTAGGTTTAGGTTATAGGTTATAGGTTATAGCCTTAGGGAATTGAGAATAGGTTAAGGTTTAGGTTTAGGAAATCAGGTTCGGGCTCGGGATTGGGTTTAGGTTTGGGTTTTCAATTTTAGGTTTAGGTTTAGGTTAGAGAGTACTTGAGATTCGGATTAGGTGTAGGTTTAGGTTTAGGGATTTGATAATACATTTAGGTTTAGGTTTTAGGTTATATGTTTAGGTTAGGTTATAGGTTATAAGTTTAGGTTAAGGTTTAGGGTTTAGGTTATAGGTTATATGTTATAGGTTTAGGGAATTGAGAATAGGTTAAGGTTTAGGTTTAGGAAATCGGGTTCGGGTTCGGGATTGGGTTTAGGTTTGGGTTTTCAAGTTTATGTTTAGGTTTAAGTTAGAGAGTTGAGATTAGGATTAGGTGTAGGTTTAGGTTTAAGGATTTGAGAATACATTTAGGTTTTAGATTTAGGTTTAGGTTTTAGGTTATAGGTTTAGGTTATAGGTTTAGGTTTAGGTTTAGGTTTTAGGTTTAGGTTAAGGTTAGGTTATAGGTTATAGGTTATAGGTTATATGTTAAGGTTTAGCTTATAGATTTTGGTTTAGGTTAAGGTTATAGTTTTACGTTTAGGTTATAGGTTTAGGTTAAGGTTTAGGTTTAGGTTATAAGTTATATGTTATAGGTTATAGCTTTAGGGAATTAAGAATAAGTTAAGGTTTAGGTTTAGGAAATCGGGTTCGGGTTTAGGATTGGGTTTAGGTTTGGGTTTTCAAGTTTAGCTTTAGGTTTAGGTTAGGAAGTCAAGATTAGGATTAGGTGTAGGTTTAGGTTTAGGGATTTGAGAATACATTTAGGTTTTCGGTTTAGGTTTAGGTTTTAGATTTTAGGTTTAGGTTTAAGTTATAAGTGTAGGTTATAGGTTTAGGTTTAGGTTTTAGATTTTAGGTTTAGGTTTAGGTTTAGGTTATAAGTGTAGGTTATAGGTTTAGGTTTAGGTTAGGTTATAGGTTAAGGTTTAGGGAATTGGGTTTAGGTTATAGGTTATAGGTCATATGTTATAGGTTAAGGTTTAGGTTCTAGGTTAAGGTTTAGGTTTAGGTTTGGATTATAGGTTTTGGGATTTAAGAATAGGTTTAGGTTATAAGTTTATGTTAATGTTGTAGGTTATAAGTTTAGGTTTACGTTTAGGTTTAGGGATTTAAGAATACATTTAGGTTTTAGGTTTAAGTTTAGGTTTTATGTTTAGGTTAAGGTTATAGGTTATAGGTTTAGGTTTAGGTTTAGGTTATAAGTTGTAAGACCCGACCTATGTTCTTGCATGTGCATGTATGTGTGTAGGTATGAATTTCATTTATCATGGTCCCAGCAGTCCTACTAGTTGAATCCCGGAGACCCGTGACCTTTAGGTAGCATTTGTAGTCATCCTTGAGTCCAGTCACGTTAACCCAACTCAGATAGGTCCGAGACCTATGCCATCTTGTTTGCATCGTCATTGCGGTTCAAACGACTCGTCTTGTGCGTCCATCCAATATGTAGATAAAAAGTTATGTACGTCTCAGTCTATGCCCCTTGATTTGATCATCTGGCCCACCTTGGAGTGGTGCATGTGGCCCACACTCTCTCTTTTACACAAGTTCCAATAAACACTACATACACCACTTAAATCTCCATAACTCACACTACCAAGACCTCACACACCACCCAAACCTACCCTACCCCTAGCAACTTTAGTTGCTCCTCCCTAAGGTAATCATTCTTTTCTTAGAAATAAATCATTACTTTCTCTCTCTCTCTTTATCTCTCTCCTTCCTTCTCATTTTCTTCATTCTAGCCCCTTGAAGCTTCAAAATCCCTCAATCCCACCCCTAGAAATTCATCCTAGCCATTAAACTTTCTTCCTTGGTCTAAGATTTATCTTGTGTGGGAGATTGAGAGCTTGATTTGAAGGTGGGTGTCTACAACTTGCTGATCCTTCTTCTCTATCTTGATCCTTTCATTCTTCATGTATGAAACATGTGGGACCCACCAATCCATGGTAGGGATCCCAATTGATCCCTTGGATGTGGCCCTTAGGCCATCCTACATGCATGCATTAGTCCATGATGGGGCCATTCTCCATGGACCCCATCATAATGTATCTCATGATCCAACTCATTCTAAGGTCATCTAGACCTTCATTTTATGGTGGGGATGGTATCCCAACCATTCGTTTTAATTTTTAGTCATGCATGTATGAGATTCATAGTGTAGATGCATATTGGTGTATGATGTGTGGTTGAATTTTCTTGGGAGGGCTTAATAGTGGTGGAGCCCTTTCCTATGGCTGGATTTCCCTTCCTTCTCATCTTTTCTCTTATTCTCATCCCTGATCATGGTATGTGGCCCACCTTATAGGCCAACAAAAATTCAGCCACCCAAAAAGGAGAGGACACCTATGGCATCCCATCCTATGAAATGTATCCCCAAAATTCAACTAATTGGGACACACACAATGGTGTTTTGTATGGTAGGATGATCTGGATATTTGTGGGGCCCACTAGGGTGGTCCATCCTCTAATTTTCTGGGATTAAATCCCATTTTAATTTCTGATTAAAATTATTTTATTCGAATGTAATGTTGCCTTCCAGAAACTGTCTGGATAGATTTTTGGGTCACATTGGGGTCTGATTTCTGGGAATTTGATGGGAATATTGATACAAATTTCTATATGATTCTTGTAGCTACATGACCTACCTACAACCATACCAAATTTCAGCTCATATGGACCCCATTTGGGCATCCAAAAGGATGGGCCAACATAGTGGGCTGCCAGAAATTTCTGTTATGCAGTCCAACAGCATAGTCCCATAAAAGAAATAAATTTTCAAAAATATTTTCTTTGAAGGTGGACCATCTTTCTGGGTCCTACTTTGTTTTAGGCTTAATGAGGGACCTTGGGTCCAAATTTTAGGAATTTTGGAGGCCCAGAACCCACCCATTTGGATGGCCCAAATTCAGGACAGTTACATTTCAAGCAGCACTCCACCCTGGACAGGTTGAAATTTCAAAATTTATTAAAATACTTTTGGGTGTCTAAAAATTATGAAAATTTACAGAGAGTTGGACCTCTCATGTTAGGACTCACCTACAAAATTTTGGTTAACATGTTATCAACTCAATCAAGCAGTAATGATAAAGCAGTACAATCAAACAATTCTAAATACTCTTATTAATGCAAGTATGAATGCAGTCATGATGTATGCCCTCACCACACACTCCCTCATGCGACACCATCTTACGTTCGCGGCATGCTTGCATTCTCAGTGCTCCACATCTTCCAGGCACATGCAATGCGATAATGAGCATGATTACCGAGTTGTTATTAGTCCATTTCAAACAGCAGGACTGGGAAACTAAGGTACCTCCCTTGTATCATTCCCAAACAAGGATCCTGTATAGGGTCGTCACTCCTAATTAGTCTCATACGATATTATGGTTTGAGAGGCATCACGAAGGCATCACAAAGGGCTCATCACCCATCAACACGGATACAGATCTCACCGTATGCGGCTCAATTGATGACCGTCAGCTCGAATACAGGTCTCACCGTACTCGGTTCAATCGTTGGTCGTCAGCTCGAATACAGGTCTCACCGCACTCGGCTCAACTCATGCTCTACTAGTTGCGAAGGGCTCATTGCCAATCATAGACTTTAGAGTATACTCGAAGACACTACGAAGGGCTCATCGACCGTCAGCACGAATACAGGTCTCACCGTATTCACCTATTGCCGTACGTGTCGACAGCTCGAATACAGTGTCCCATACCACTGTATTCGGCTCACGAGTCTAGTTGCTAAATGGTCACTACGGGGAGACACGTGGCCCCAACGTAGGCCGACAGCTCAGCCACGGTGTCCCATACCACCATGCCCGGCTCATGAGTCTTAGCGGATCGAGGTACCATAGTTAATGGGATTTCACTGGTAAGTTTGGTACCCTAGGTTCAAGCAGAAGCATCCAAACATGGTGGACATACATAAGACAGATCGGGTTACTTGACGAGCTCGACTTGCACGATCGCCCGTTGAGTTGTGCGACATGAAGTGCATAAGCACTTCGTGTGGCCTAACCACTGCCGACAAGCAACGCACGACTCGGGATCGTCAAACACGTCCTACATGGTGAATGAATCTCAGCCACGAATTCGAACCCGCTACCGACTGCCTGGACTATACAAGAGCCCCAATCACATTCAATTTCAGATAGTTAAAGTAGTAATGGATCAAGATTCAAATCATACAATCAAAGTCTGATATTATCCGTTTAGGGCTGCCAGGGCTGTTGCACGGAATCGTTACACCACTCCCCCATCACCCATGACGGATCATACAACGTAAACATGAATTTAAACATTTACATTACATAGATAAAATCATACAATCATTTGAGCATGTTATGAAGCACAACACAAGCATGAGTTTGCACATATTCAATTCTGAATCACATAGCTATCCAAGGAAATCATACACATAGTTAAAGGAGTTGAGAATCATATCTCAACACCCTTATACATTACAATTTACTAACTACTACTCATTCAAACGTTTCAACAAATACTTAGACTACATACATCAACATACATGACATATGTTGATCACATAGGTATTAAGCCAAATCCTTTCACTAGGGAGTTACCCCAATCATAACATGCATACACCCACGACGGATAGTCATGGCAAGCAGGAATCCAAGTTCCATATTCATTCAGTCATTTCCACAAACACTTGGGCTACACATTTTAATATAAGTAGTGTATATTGGCCGTGGCGTGATTTAGGGCAAATCCTTTCGCCAAAGGGGTATCGCCAATACAATAATCATCTATCCATGACAATTAGTCATGGCGAGCACGAATGAGAATTTTATACTCATTCAGTCATTTTCACAAACACTTAGAATACAATCTTTTAAACATACATAGTGTGTATTAGCAAAACATGTATTAGGGTGAGTCCTTTAGCCAAACAAGTATTTTATCCATATATAATATATCAATATAGCAAATAATCATGGCAAACACATTTCCAAAATTTATATGTATACGGTACTTTCTACAAATACCTAGAGTATGTAAAATTCCATATTCTTCATCTTTAATCGAAACGGAAAACAGAGAGCACTTTGTATATGTACAATTGCATGCAGATCATGAATCTATCATTATCTGACATTGAAAGCGTTGAAAACCATAACCTATACACATAAAGTTCGCACCTTTTGTCGTAGAATCGTAACGAATCCGACAAGTTTACTAAGCTTTCGTATTCGGCAGTTTGGCAACCTATAGCATGCTTTAGGTTAGTTATTTCATACCATACAGCTATCAAAACCCCAAACAGGTTAGGGTTAGGGTTTCTTACCAAGAAATGACGCCGGAATCGCCGGGAAAATGCTTAGAATGGAGTGTATAGCAGCAGGGAAGCATGGCAGGGAGATGCTCCCACTTCTCTCACTTTCTCTCTCTTTTCTCTCTCTTTTCCTAGGGTTTTTTCTCAAATTCGTATGGCTACAATGAGAGAGGGTTTAAGGTCCTTGTATAGCCTAAAAACTCACCGAAATAGACTCCGGGACAAAGTATACTTAGGTTATAACCAAAGCGGGTCAGTTTCAGCTCAACGGAGGACTTCTGGCGGGCCCCCTTGAGCCGAAGGTCAGACTTAAGCTCACCAACACTGGATCTAGGTACCATTAAGTTTTCCTTCCAGTCGGATTCCCAGATCACGCGTGGCGGACCAGTTTCAGTTCAACGGTCAGTGGATCTTGATCGGAGATTCCGAGTACATGGATATGTTTGGGGAAATATCCATGATCCAAGGGTGTAATTTGGTCTGATTCTGACGGTCTGATTGCTTAATACTGATCCGCAAGTGAGAGGTGCTAGATTTCAAAATTTTCTTTTTTATTTTGAATTAATTTCACATTTCTCACACTCCCTGCTCTGAGCTCAAGCGAATAGCCTCGGGACACTATCTGGAGTTGATTTCTGAGATGGTTGTCAAGCCCAACAAGGCGGTCCTAATTCCTTAACTTCGTGTAAATCGGACTTCCGACGTGCGGTCCAGATCTGATAAGGAGTTTCGAGATGCTCCTAAGAGCAGCCAAGTAATGGGATTGATCCTAGATTTTAGGGTAATGTAGCGTCAATAATTCTACAAGTTTTGGGTCTTGCAGATCGTATTTAAAGTGATTGGTGATAATTTCACAGGTACTCTAGTTTAACACTGGCTAATTCTCGCCTAATTTCTAAAGGATTTAGTCTTGAGTAATTTTTGTCTGAGGTGGTGCCTGAGCCTTTGTAGTTTGTATATAAAGTAATCCAAGTTATAATACTTAGCTAGTTTAAGATAGTGTCTAGGGTGAAAGTACTTAGAAAAATTAAAAGAACAAGGTGGTGAGGGGTGGGATTTGTGAAGGAAATGGGTTCAAAAGCGGTCTTAGACTTTGGGATTGAGTTCTGACAAGTTAATAAGGTGTTAGGATCGACCCATTGCCTAAGGACGTCTTATTCCAAGTTGGCAAAAATCTGGGATGTTACAATCTACCCCCCTTAAAACAAAACTTCATCCCCAAAATTGCCTAAGGGTAATAAGGAAAGATTTAATTATTTCTTTTGCCTAAGTTTATTGATTTCGAGTTCCTACGCGTGGTAGGGTATATACTAGCTTGGTTCATTTTAGTCTACCCCCCTTAAAACTTATTTCTTTATCTATTTCTCATACCCTGATGGTTTGCTACAATTTATTTCTTTACTTATTTGGAGTCTTGACGACAAAATCCGAGATGTTTTCAATGTTTAACCAACATGGAGAGACGGTTATAGTGGGCTTGATCCCGATACATTGATCATCAACCGGGCCAGGGTAGAAAGTTCATCATATCCCTTCTGAATCCTTGTGGATCCTGGTCGTCTGCTCGTCAGCAGAGAGTCCATTGGTAGTCACCCAGGATTGAGAATTGGGTCAAGCTGCGAATATTTCGCAGTTTATATTTCAGTAACTCCGTAGTCCGATCACTTTAGAAACGTAGGGAATGTCCATCATTGAAAGGCTCAACTTGTCTATTTCTAAGGTTGCCCTTTAGGTCTTAGTCTAAGAGAGTCCTTGTTATTATCTATGTCCAAGGAAATGGTGAATCAAATCTTACTAGATCATCCTAAAACAGTTTCTCATAGTAGAACTTGTTAGGGCTTCTATAATGTTCGTATTCAACGAGCACAGTTTCGATCCTAGGCCAGTGGGGTAGGGTCCACCACGCTTTCGCTGCGCCACACAGATCAAAGAGGTGTATTGATTTGACCTAGCTATGTCTATCGGTCTCTGACCTTCTCTACTGTAACCGGTAGTCTAGTCTTAATTTAAGTGTACTCCAAAGTCTATGCTCATACGCTAGATGATTTCACATCATTTCTAATACAAGGAAGGGTTTTATCACTTAGGGTCAAAGTTGTCTCATTGGAACTAAGTTGTCTGTACTTGACGCTCGAACATTTCACATATGCTCATTCCAACTAAGAGGGTCCTAAGGTTCACATTATAAATTTGTTGGATTTCCTATACGGTCAGGTCTGTCGAAATCTAGGAGCACCGCTCTAGGTCCAAAACTTCAAGGGTCTATTTGGCCAGTGGTCTTAAATTGTATTTAATGGGCTTGCATTGCTATTCCCTCCTCGGGATTGGGAGTGGCATGGTTGGTAGGAGGGTGGGTGGGATATAAATTAATTTTATAGGCTTTAGAAAATGAGTCTTGTGTTGAAAAGTGTGGGATGGGATTTTCAAATCCCAGGATAATGAATTTCTAAGTGTAATTTAAAAGGAAAATACGGGATTTACGTTTAACTGCATACATTCCAAACATAGTATCGGAAACCATGGGATACACCCAATCTAGGGACCATACCTTATACATACATTTATTGTTACCTTTACAATTCTATCCACCTTAAACTCACCTAATGCAATTTGGCCGAATGGGCCCTAAACGTCCTCAAACATCTAAAACAGTCTACCAACTACTACACCCATCAACATGAAAACAAAAATATCCAAAGACGGTAACCCATGTAAACTACAAGAGAACAGTATGGATGATTAGGCCTCCAAGAAAATGGTCGTACAAGCTCGGATAGAGCCATGGAAAATGAGGTTAAGGGGAAAACGGGGGCTAGAGTTTTTGGTTCTCCACGGACTTGAGCCTCAACAGGGATTGTAAAGGCCCAAAAGGCAGGGTTTGAAGAAGGAAAGGGAAGAAAATGGATGGGTTAGAGAGCTTACACGAATTTGAGCTTCAAATGGGGGGTGTAGGAACTCAAATGAGAGAAAACGGAAAGGGTAGAGGGTAGTTGTTGCTGTGAATGATGGATGTGGATGGGTTGTGCCTGAAAATGAGGGATTGAGTGATTGGGAGAGAGGTTTGAGAGAGAAAACAACAACCGTAAAGAGAAAATGGGGCTTGGAGGGGCGTTTGAGAGAGAGGAGGACAAAACGACATGAAATAGGGGTACACCCGCAATTTCGCATGCACCACATGTGCCTAGGGGTCGGGCCGCCCACGACCAGCACCGGCCCAACCTGACCGGCCCAACTTGACCGCGGTCAACCGCGGTAACCGCGGTTCCACCGCGGTCCGATGGGCCGGGTGCCGGGTGCCATATCGCCGTAGTGGGGTGGTGTTCACCATCCTCCCAAGGTGCCAAATGCACCCTGGGTCCACTTGGCTCCCCCCCGGATTGACGCGTGTGGCCCCCGAATCGGTTTCGAGTTGTTTAGGGTCAAATCGGACGTATCTTGCAATTGATTTTGGGGTAGAACGAGCTAACGAAGTCAACCAACCCTACTACGCCAGGTTGTGCAGCCCGGAATTGTGAAAAAAATCCTAGATCGATGGTCGTTTCCCTGTTTTAATTTCGTCTTTACTATAAATAGTAGTTTTAGTTTGATTACTCTTCATCCGTTGGGCTTTAGGAGTTGCGCCCAACGTGAAAAGAGCTTAGAATAATTAGGAGAACGGTTTGGTGAAGCCAAATAGGACACTTACTATTTTTGGCCGAAAACCTTATGCACTAGTAGACATCACGACCTTATAGTAAGTCGAGAATTCTAGGAGTTTTAGTTGTAGTTTGTTTCTGATTTCTTTCCCATTACTTGGTATCTTTATTTAGAGGGTTGTGAACTCATTTTTTTTAGTCATTCATTAATCAATTTCAAATTTATTAGAATTTATTTCTATTTTCTGCTTTCTTTTCTCGTAGATTCGAGAAGTCTCTATGAGGAGTCCAGAAAAGCTCCGAGGATTCGGAGTAGTTATCCTCATCACGTTTATCCCGTATTCTACCAATTTTTAACAGTTGGGATGAGGTGGATTGTGATCTAGACTCATCAATAGATGGCCTAAGAATCCTTTAAGGTCGACCCGTGCGACCATGGTTGAATACAGACTCGAATTTCGGCATTTGTTTTCAGTGAACTAGCCATTGGACGGAATAGGGATGCCTAAGACTGTTTCTATATTGTTCTCGCACCCTCCTATGTCAAAAGACGTCAGCGTACATCGTGGGAACATAACTCAGGCCCGGTTTAATCCAAATCATGCTCTGATACCATCTTGTAACGCACTGAAAATCAGGGGTCGAGCATAAACTCAACTCCCGAGTTCCAACGCATCACTTATGCAACAAAATGAATGATGATTGAATGTTGTCCGTATTAGTGCATTGAACATGAGTGAGATTAAGCCAAAATAACATATCATACTCTAGAGACAGTTAAATTGCAAGCGGAAGATTGTGATAGATATATAAAATATAAAAACAGTGGTGAGTCTCCAGAGTGTGATAATGTTACCAGGTTAATGAATTACAAGTACAATTTCAAATTATACCAAAGGTGTAGTGTTATCTAGTCAACATTCATGTAACCCCGTCGATCAGGACACGGCTCACGTGAAGCCGTCAGTATACAACATATACGAACAAGCATCATTGTCATCATAAAGGTCCGGCTCCGCCTCAGGAGTAGCGTCGCCATCTGCAATCAGACAAAGTCTGGTGGGTGTTCGGAACACCGTCCCGTAACATGGGAGTGAGTGATCAACTCAGTGAAACAATAAATCATAGGTTAACATGTTATCAACTCATTCAAGCAGTAATGATAAAGTAGTACAATCAAATAATTCTAAATACTCTTATTAATGCAAGTATGAATGCAGTCATGATGTATGCCCTCACCACACACTCCCTCATGCGACACCATCTTACGTTCGCGGCATGCTTGCATTCTCAGTGCTCCACATCTTCCAGGCACATGCAATGCGATAATGAGCATGATTACCGAGTTGTTATTAGTCCATTTCAAACAGCAGGACTGGGAAACTAAGGTACCTCCCTTGTATCATTCCCAAACAAGGATCCTGTATAGGGTCGTTACTCCTAATTAGTCTCATACGATATTATGGTTTGAGAGGCATCACGAAGGTATCACAAAGGGCTCGTCACCCATCAACACGGATACAGATCTCACCGTATGCGGCTCAATTGATGACCGTCAGCTCGAATACAGGTCTCACCGTACTCGGTTCAATCGTTGGTCGTCAGCTCGAATACAGGTCTCACCGTACTCGGCTCAACTCACGCTCTAGTTGCTACGAAGGGCTCGTCGCCAATCATAGACTTTAGAGTATACTCGAAGACACTACGAAGGGCTCGTCGCCTGTCAACACGAATATAGGTCTCACCGTATTCGACTCTCACCGTAGGTGTCGACAGCTCGAATACAGTGTCCCATACCACCATATTCGGCTCACGAGTCTGGTTGCTCAATGTTCACTACGGAGAGGCACGTGGCCCCAGCGTAGGCCGACAGCTCGACCACGGTGTCCCATACCACCATGCTCGGCTCATGAGTCTTAGCGGATCTAGGTACCATAGTTAACAGGATTTCACTGGTAACTTTGGTACCCTAGGTTCAAGCAGAGCATCCAAACACGGTGAACAAACATAAGACAGATCGGGTTACTTGACGAGCTCGACTAGGACGAGCGCCCGTTGAGTTGTGCGACATGACGTGCATAAGCACTTCGTGTGGCCTAACTATTGCCGACAAGCAACGCACGACTCGGGTTCGTCAAACACGTCCTACGTGGCGAATGAATCTCAGCCACAAATTTGAACCCGTTACCGACTGCCTGGACTATACAATAGCCCTAATCACATTCAATTTCAGATAGTTAAAGCAGTAATGGATCAAGATTCAAATCATACAATCAAAGTCTGATATTATCCGTTTACGGCTGCCAGGGCTGTTGCACGGAATCGTTACACCACTCCCCCATCACCCATGACGGATCATACAACGTAAACATGAATTTAAACATATGCATTACATAGATAAAATCATACAATCAGTTGAGCATGTTATGAAGCACAACACAAGCATGAGTTTGTACATATTCAATTCCTAATCACACAGCTATCCAAGGAAATCATACACATAGTTAAAGGAGTTGAGAATCATATCTCAACATCCTTATACAATACAATTTACTAACTACTACTCATTCAAACGTTTCAACAAACACTTAGACTACATACATCAACATACATGACATATGTTGATCACATAGGTATTAGGCCAAATCCTTTCACTAGGGAGTTACCCCAATCATAACACGCATACACCCACGACGGATAGTCACGGCAAGCAGAATCCAAGTTCCATATTCATTCAGTCATTAACACAAACACTTGGGCTACACATTTTAATATAAGTAGTGTATATTGGCCGTGGCGTGATTTAGGGCAAATCCTTTCTCCAAAGGGGTATTGCCAATACAATAATCATCTATCCATGACAATTAGTCATGGCGAGCACGAATTATAATTTTATACTCATTCAGTCATTTTAACAAACACTTAGAATACACTCTTTTCAACATACATAGTGTGCATTAGCAAAACATGTATTAGGGTGAGTCCTTTCGCCAAACAAGTATTTTATCCATATATAATATATCAATACAGCAAATAATCATGGCAAACACATTTCCAAAATTTATACGTATACGGTACTTTCTACAAATACCTAGAGTATGTAAAATTTCATATTCTCCATCTTTAATCAAAATGGAAAACAGACAGCACTTTGTACATGTGCAATTGCATGCAGATCATGAATCTATCATTATCTGACATTGAAAGCATTGAAAACCATAACCTATACACCTAAAGTCTACACCTTTTGTCGTAGAATCGTTACGAATCCGACAGGTTTGCTAAACTTTCGTATTCGACAGTTGGGTAACCTATAGCATGCTTTAGGTTAGTTATTTCATACCATTAAACTATCAAAACACCAAAACTGGTTAGGGTTAGGGTTTCTTACGTAGAAATGACGCCGGAATTGCCGGGAAAACGCTTAGAATAGAGTGTATAGCAGCAGGGAAGCATGGCAGGGAGATGCTCTCACTTCTCTCTCACTTTCTCTCTTTTTTCTCTCTCTTTTCCTAGGGTTTTTCTCAAATTCATATGGCTGCAATGAGAGAGGGTTTAAGGTCCTTATATAGCCTAAAAACTCACCGAAATAGACTCCACGTTAAAGTATACTTAGGTTATAACCAAAGCGGGTCAGTTTCAACTCAACGGAGGACTTCTGGCGGGCCCCCTTGAGCCAAAGGTCAGACTTAAGCTCACCAACACTGGATCTAGGTACCATTAAGTTTTCGTTCCAGTCGGATTCCCAGATCACGCGTGGCGGACCAGTTTCAGTTCAACGGTCAGTGGATCTCGATCGGAGATTCCGAGTACATGGATATGTTTGGGAAATATCCCTGATCCGAGGGTGTAATTTGGTTTGATTCTGACGGTCTGTTGCTTAATACTGATCTGCAAGTGGGAGGTGCCAGATTTCATAAATTTCTATTTTATTTTGAATTAATTTCACATTTCTCACACTCCCCACTCTGAGCTCAAGCGAATAGTCTCGGGACACTATCTGGAGTTGATTTCGGAGATGGTTGTCAAGCCTAGCAAGGCAGTCCTAATTCCTTAACTTCGTGTAAATCGGACTTCCGACGTGTGGTCCAAATCTGATATGGAATTTCGAGATGCTCTAGAGAGCAGCCGGGTAATGGGATTGATCCTAGATTTTAGGGTAATGTAGCGGCAATGATTCTACAAGTTTTGGATCTTGCAGATTGTATTTAAAGTGATTGGTGATAATTTCATAGGTACTCTAGTTTAACACTGGCTAATTCTCACCTAATTTCTAAAGGATTTAGTCCTGAGTAATTTCTGTCTGAGGTGGTACCTGAGCCTTTGTAGTTTGTATATAAAGTAATCCTAGTTATAATACTTAGCTAGTTTAAGATAGTGTCTAGGGTGAAAGTACTTAGAAAAATTGAAAGAACAAGGTGGTGAGGGGTGGGATTTGTGAAGGAAATGGGTTCAAAAGCGGTCTTAGACTTTGGGATTGAGTTCTGACAAGTTAATAAGGTGTTAGGATCGACCCATTGCCTAAAGACGTCTTATTCCAGGTTGACAAAAATCTGAGATGTTACAAAAACCTCACTTGAGGGCCCACTACATAGCCTTTGATTTGGGCTTGGGGTATGGCCCACTAGACTATACATTGCTTAGACCTTACATCTCTTATCATATGCATAGCGGGCTACCTTTTTGGGACCTAGTTGAGGTTGGATGTCCTCCTTGGTAGCCCTAAGGTAGGTAATAAAGCCCTTTATATGTGGTTAAAGGCCCACCTTGGGTTGGCTAGGACCGTTCCCCTTTAGGGCCATGGCTCTTTCTTAGCTTGTGGGTCATCCCAAATTACTGGGCCCCCACTAGAGGACTTCTCTTCTTCTTAGAATATCTGTCATGTGCCTAGACCTTGACCCTCCTTAGGACGGAGGATTCCATATTCCACAGAAAGCACACTTACATTCTTGTGACCCATATGCATCATATGTATGAATTGATTGCATTGTATGGTGGTCATTGAGGAATGAGATTTCTTTCCTTATACACATTGTGTGCCTGCAGCTAGTGCATGATCTGTGTGTGTGACTCATGCATTGGCATAGCATTTCATGATGATACCGTCCTTGCTTCATCAGGGCCTTGCCTCCACAGGATATTCGTGGATGGTCGTATGAGTGGACACCAGAAATATTACTTGAGCATACCAGTGCATAGGATGCCCATGGGTGAAATTTCTAAAACTTTTATGGTACCAAGGATCTGCTCCAACGTTATAACCGAGTGGAAACTAGAGCTCACGAGGGCCTTATACCGTTAGGCCGTGACTCCCACTATCATGTAGTTGGTTGGATAGGGGTGTGACCTAACTTTCCTGGTGTAAGGAGGCATTGTTAAGATGAGTCTGACCAGCTCATAAATGGGTCCGCTACCTTCAGGCCTTGTTAGTGATTGACTGTCTATAGGCGGGTAGTGAGGTTTCTTACGCTCGTTTGACTGTGTGGGGTCTGTAGAACGACAGTCATTCAGCAATGTAATTGACCTCGGTGATTTCCTTATGATTAGAAATATGCTTGACATATGGTTTGGTTATGAGCACTGGCATTACTTGCATCACATTAGTATTGGCTGTGTAAGCCCCTTCATGTATTGCCTTGGGATGATGTCCAGTACTCATCACATCATATTCATGATAAGCCTTGGTAAGGTTAGTAATGTTCTCATTGAGCATGTTTCCATTATTGCATCTACTACTATTCTTCCATGCACCATTGTCACACACTTACACTACCCTCTAAGCTTCTATAATCTTATGCACGATTGATGCGTGCAAGAGACTCTAGGCAGGCGACATAGCAATAGAGCGTGTAGTAGATTTGAGCTTGAGGACTCCAGTGTTGTTGAACCCCCTTTTCTCTCTTTTCCCATTATCTTATGTATGTCCTTTCGAACCTGCTGTAAGCTTGTAAAAGCTCAAATTCTTAGTGGATTTTGTGATGTGTGCCTTGTTATTTTCAAATATACTTGTTGTGATCTTGAGTATGCTTATATTAGAAATGAATACACTGTTATGAAAATCCTCCTTGTAGGATCCCAGGATCGGAACCTGTCTCAGGAGCTGAGAATGGGGTACTACAGAGGCTATTGCGGCGAGAACTGGCCATCGGGTTCCTTGTGAGTCCGGTTACCGAGTCTGGGGCGTGACATAAGTGTAGGTTATAGGTTTAGGTTTAGGTTAGGTTCCAGGTTAAGGTTTAGGGAATTGAGTTTAGGTTCTAGGTTATAGGTTTAGGTTATAGGTTATAGGTTTAGGGAATTGAGAATAGGTTAAGGTTTAGGGAATTAAGAATAGGTTAAGGTTTAGGTTTAGGAAATCGGGTTTAGGTTTGGGTTTTCAAGTTTAGGTTTAGGTTTAGGTTGTGGAGTTGAGATTAGGATTAGGTGTAGGTTTAGGTTTAGGAATTTGAGAATACATTTAGGTTTTAGGTTTAGGTTATAACTGTAGGTTATAGGTTTAGGTTTGGGTTAGGTTATAGGTTTAGGCTATAGGTTACAGGTTTAGGTTATAAGTGTAGGTTATAGGTTTAGGTTTAGGTTAGGTTATAGGTTAATTTTAGGCAATTGAGAATAGGTTAAGGTATAGGTTTAGGAAATCGGGTTCGGGTTTGGTTTTAGGTTTGGATTTTCAAGTTTAAGTTTAGGTTTAGGTTAAGGAGTTGAGATTACGATTTGGTGTAGGTTTAGGTTTAGGTTTAGGGATTTGAGAATACATTTAGGTTTTAGGTTTAGGTTTAGGTTTTAGGTTTAGGTTTAGGTTATAAGTGTATGTTATAGGTTTAGGTGTAGGTTAGGTTATAGGTTACAGGTTTAGGTTATAAGTGTAGGTTATAGGTTTAGGTTTTTGTTAGGTTATAGGTTAAGGTTTAGGGAATTGAGAATAGGTTAAGGTTTAGGTTTAGGAAATCGGGTTCGGGTTCAGGTTTAGGTTTAGGTTATAGGTTAAGGTTTAGGTTTAGGTTATAGGTTTTGGGATTTGAGAATACGTTTAGGTTGAGTTTATAAGTTTAGGTTAAGGTTATAAGTATAGGTTTAAGTTATAGGTTAAGGTTTAGGTTTAGGTTATAAGTATAGGTTTTGGGATTTGAGAATAGGTTTAGGTTAAGGTTATAAGTATAGGTTTAGGTTATAGGTTAAGGTTTAGGTTTAGGTTATAGGTTAAGGTTTAGGTTTTGGTTTACGGTATAGGTTTTGGGATTTGAGAATAGGTTTAGGTTAAGGTTATAAGTATAGGTTATAAGTTAAGGTTTAGGTTTAGGTTATAGGTATAGGTTTTGGGATTTGAGAATAGGTTTAGGTTAAGGTTATAAGTTTAGGTTATAGGTTTAGGTTATAGAGGTTTAGGTTTACATTATAGGTTATAGGTTAAGGTTTAGGTTGGGTTTTAAGTATAGGTTAAGGTTAAAGGTTTAGGTTATAAGTGTAGGTAATAGGTTTAGGTTTAGGTTAGTTTATAGGTTAGGGTTTAGGGAATTAAGAATAGGTTAAGGTTTAGGTTTAGGAAATCGGGTTCGGGTTTGGGTTTAGGTTTGAGTTTTCAAGTTTAGGTTTAGGTTTAGGTTGTTGAGTTGAGATTAGGATTAGGTGTAGGTTTAGGTTTAAGGATTTGAGAATACATTTAGGTTTTAGGTTTAGGTTTAGGTTTTTGGTTTAGGTTTAGGCTATAAGTGTAGGTTATAGGTTTACGTTTAGGTTAGGTTATAGGTTTAGGTTATAGGTTATAGGTTTAGGTTATAAGTGACATGTTATAGGTTTAGGTTTTGGTTAGGTTATAGGTTAAGGTTTAGGGATTTGAGAATAGGTTAAGGTTTAGGTTTAGAAAATCGGGTTTTAGTTCGGGTTTAGGTTTTGTTTATAAGTATAGGTTTAGATTATTGGTTAAGGTTTAGGTTTAGGTTATAGGTTTTGGGATTTGAGAATAGGTTTAGGTTAAGGTTATAAGTTTAGGTTAAGGTTATAAGTATAGGTTTAAGTTATAGGTTAAGGTTTAGGTTTAGGTTATAAGTATAGGTTTTGGGATTTGAGAATATGTTTAGGTTAAGGTTATAAGTATAGGTTTAGGTTATAGGTTAAGGTTTAGGTTTAGGTTTAGGGTAGGTTTTGGGATTTGAGAATAGGTTTAGGTTAAGGTTATAAGTATAGGTTATAGGTATAGGTTTTGGGATTTGAGAATAGGTTTAGGTTAAGGTTATAAGATTAGGTTATAGGTTAAGGTTTAGGTTTAGGTTATAGAGGTTTAGGTTTACGTTATAGGTTATAGGTTAAGGTTTAGGCTAGGTTTTAAGTATAGGTTAAGGTTAAAGGTTTAGGTTATAAGTGTAGGTTATAGGTTTTGGTTTAGGTTAGGTTATAGGTTAAGGTTTAGGGAATTGAGAAGGGTTAAGGTCCAACTTTAGGAAATCGGGTTCGGGTTTGGGTTTAGGTTTGGGTTTTCAAGTTTAGGTTTAGGTTTTGGTTTAGGAGTTGAGATTAGGATTAGCTGTAGGTTTAGGTTTAGGGATTTGAGAATACATTTAGGTTTTAGGTTTAAGTTTAGGTTTTAGGCTTAGGTTTAGGTTATAGATTTAGGTTTAGCTTATAAGTGTTGGTTATATGTTTAGGTTTAGGTTAGGTTATAGGTTTAAGTTATAAGTATAGGTTATAGGTTTAGGTTTAGGATTGGTTATAGGTTTAGGTTATTGGTTACATGTTTAGGTTATAAGTGCAAGTTATAGGTTTAGGTTTAGCTTAGGTTATAGGTTAAGGTTTAGGGAATTGAGAATTGGTTAAGGTTTAGGTTTAGGAAATCGGGTTCGGTTCAGGTTTAGCTTTGGGTTATAAGTATAGGTTTTGGGATTTGAGACTAGGTTTAGGTTAAGGTTATAAGTTTAGGTTAAGGTTATAAGTATAGGTTTAAGTTGTAGGTTAAGGTTTAGGTTTAGGTTAAAAGTATAGGTTTTGGGATTTGAGAATAGGTTTAGGTTAAGGTTATAAATATAGGTTTAAGTTATAGGTTAAGGTTATAAGTATAGGTTTTGGGATTTGAGAATAGGTTTAGGTTAAGGTTATAAGTATAGGTTTCGGTTATAGGTTAAGGTTTAGGTTTAGGTTTAGGTTTAGGGTATAGGTTTTGGGATTTGAGAATAGGTTTAGGTTAAGGTTATAAGTTTAGGTTAAGGTTATAAGTATAGGTTATAGGTTATAGGTTAAGGTTTAGGTTTAGGTTATAGGTATAGGTTTTGGGATTTGAGAATAGGTTTAGGTTAAGGTTATAAATTTAGGTTATAGGTTAAGGTTTAGGTTTAGGTTGTAGAGGTTTTGGTTTAGGTTATAGGTTAGGTTTTAAGTTTAGGTTTAGGTTATAGGTTTAGGTTATAAGTGTAGGTTATAGGTTTAGGTTTAGGTTAGGTTATAGGTTCAGGTTTAGGGAATTGAGAATAGGTTAAGGTTTATGTTTAGGAAATTGGGTTTAGGTTTTGGTTTAGGTTTAGGTTTTCAAGTTTAGATTTAGGTTTAGGTTAAGGAGTGGAGATTAGGATTAGGTGTAGGTTTAGGTTTAGGGATTTGAGAATACATTTAGGTTTTAGGTTTAGTTTTAGGTTATAGATTTAGGTTTAAGTTATTAGTGTAGGTTATGGGTTTAGGTTTAAGTTAAGTTATGGGTTAAGGTTTAGGGAATCGGAATAGGTTAAGGTTAAGGTTTAGGGAATCGGGCTTGGGTTTGGGTTTAGGTTTGGGTTTTCAAGTTTAGGTTTAGGTTTAGGTTAAGGAGTTGAGATTATGTTAGGTGTAAGTTTATGTTTAGGGACTTGAGAGTACATTTAGGTTTTAGGTTTAGGTTTAGGTTATAAGTGTAGGTTATAGGTTTAAGTTTAGGTTAGGTTATAGGTTTAGGTTATAGGTTACAGGTTTAGGCTATAAGTGTAGGTTATAGGTTTAGGTTAAGGTTAGGTTATAGGTTAAGTTTTAGGGAATTGAGAATAGGTTAAGGTTTAGGTTTAGGAAATCGGGTTCGGGTTTGGGTTTAGGTTTGAGTTTTCAAGTTTAGGTTTTGGTTTAGGTTGTGGAGTTGAGATTAGGATTAGGTGTAGGTTTAGGTTTAGGGATTTGAGAATACATTTAGGTTTTAGGTTTAGGTTTAGGTTTTGATTTAGGTTTAGGTTATAAGTGTAGGTTTTAGGTTTGGTTTAGGTTAGGTTTAGGTTAGGTTATAGGTTATAGGTTTAGGTTATAAGTGCAGGTTATAGGTTTAGGTTTTGGTTAGGTTATAGGTTAAGGTTTAGGTTTAGGAAATCGGGTTCAGGTTCGGGTTTAGGTTTGGTTTATAAGTATAGGGTTAGGTTATAGGTTAAGGTTTAGGTTTAGGTTATAGGTTTTAGGATTTGAGAATAGGTTTAGGTTAAGGTTATAAGTTTAGGTTAAGGTTATAAGTGTAGGTTTAAGTTATAGGTTAAGGTTTAGGTTTAGGTTATAAGTATAGGTTTTGGGATTTGAGAATAGGTTTAGGTTAAGGTTATAAGTATAGGGTAAGGTTATAGGTTAAGGTTTAGGTTTAAGTTATAAGTATTGGTTTTGGGATTTGAGAATAGGTGTAAGTTAAGGTTATATGTTTAGGTTAAGGTTATAAGTATAGGTTTAGGTTATAGGTTAAGGTTTAGGTTTAAGTTATCGGTTTTGGGATTTGAGAATATGTTATAGGTTAAGGTTTAGGTTAGGTTTTAAGTTTAGGTTAAGGTTATAGGTTAGGTTATAGGTTTCAGTTATAGGTTTAGGGATTTGAGAATACATTTAGGTTTTATGTTTAGGTTTAGGTTTTGGTTTTAGGTTTAGGTTAAGGTTATAGGTTTAGGTTATTGGTTTAGGTTTAGGTTATAGGTTATAGCTTTAGGGATTTGAGAATAGGTTAAGGTTTAGGTTTAGGAAATCAGGTTCTGGTTCGGGATCGGGTTTAGGTTTGGGTTTAGGTTATAGGTTATAGGTTTAGGTTATAGGTTTTAGGTTTAGGTTATAGGTTTAGGTTTTAGGTTTAAGTTTAAGCTATAGGTTTAAGTCTAGGTTTAGGGAATCAAGTTCGGTTTCGGGTTTGGATCGGGTTTTGGTATTCTCTAGTATTATCTACTATTGAACCTAGTATTATCTACTACATACTAGTAACATACAACCAATATTAGGGCACTATACCATAAGCTACAAGAATTTCATGTCCCCCTAAACAAGGTATCCTCCATTGATAACATATATATATATATATATAATAAGTTCTTTATTTTCATTTACATTCGCAAATACATTCATCATCCATCCAAGAAAATTGAAACAAGTACTGTCACTCTATGACTAACAGTTGAAAAAGAAAATCATGCATCTTATCTTACCCGAAAATAAATAGTTGTTCCCACCTACCAAGGACCCCCGTTCAACATCCGGATAGCTCTGATGCACATCCGGGTCTACTTCATCAATTTTGAGCATATACATAAGCACGGCCTGTCCAAATGGCCAGGCCACTCCAATGTTGTCCATAAGAAATGGACAGCTTCATCATGGTCATAACAGCGGTTCCCACCTTCCAGGGACCCCCGCTCAACATCTGAATAACTCCGACGCACATCTGGGTCTGTTCCATCAATTTCAAGCAAATACATAAACACGGCCTGTCTAAATGGCCAGGCCACTCCAATGTTATCCATATGAAATGGACAGCTTCATCATGGTCATAACAACGGTTCCCACCTTCTAGGGACCCCCTGCTCAACATTCGGATAGCTCCGACGCACATCCGAGTCTGCTCCATCAATTTCGAGCTAATACATTTAAAAACAACATAAAAGGTAAGTACAACAAGAAACATCCATATGAAGATATTGAGGAAAATTACTAGTGTATCTGTATTCCTTCTATGTAGGGTTGTTATTATCCTAATCTAAACAGTCAACAAATTCAACATGATTTCAAAAGGGGGGATGCTATTATCTTCTCTCATTCATTTATTTTTCCCTGGTAATTGTCTCAAGTACAAGTTTCTGCTTCTATGGAGTTGGAACTCCAACACCTGTATAAAATGACACTGACAAAGTCCCAACCTGTTGTGTTGCAATAATTTCGAATAGAGTTAATGCTAAAAATGAAACAAGATTATTTACTTGTAATTGCTTCATATTCAAGAATGATGAAACTTGCAACCATGTGCAAGAATAGTAGGCACCAGAAAAGGGAAAAGCAAGTAAAATCAGGTTTGATAATGCTAGAAGCCATATGCCAAAATGTGCAAGATGTGAGCTAGTCATCAAGTGGTATTTGTCATGTCATTGCCTGAAAATGGTTGTTCTGCCTATATGTGACCCACCCTTCTACAACAAGAGAAGGGCAGTTGAAAAAGAAATGACAAAAGGTCTATCCTAAAAATATAAATGCAATAATGACCAAACTGGCCCCTTTTTTTTCAACCAGAGCAAATTTGCCCATCCTCAACATACACAGGATGTAACCTGGACCACACACATACACATGCCAGGTATAAATATGGGCATTCATTTCACGTCCAACATGAGTACAAGTATAGGTTTTAGTACCCTTGCACCTAACTCAAACAGGCCAATTGCAATACTTTGAAATGATTGGGCCTTGGAAACTGGTTAGCCTGTGGTTGGTTCGGGCCTTATAATTGAACTGGTTGGACTTTTTGGGACATTTAGTAATCAAATAATTACAAAAAGAGGCATACATGATAAGTTCCCATTTTATGGGGGTTTAAAAGCATGTGTCATTGTAAAATATCAGTGCAATAGTAACTGGAATGAGTTTGCATAATATAATGCATCCAATGGAATCATCCATCCATGCATATGTACATGTCTAACCATCTAACCATCCATCCATGTAAATCAGAAATCCCTAATTTTGGTTGGATCATCAGATCCCCAAAATCCTAAAATCCCCAAATCCCTGATTTGTCAAATCAGAAAAACCCCAAATTGGAGTCCACACTCAAATCTGTAAGACTTAAAATCCCTAATTTGTAAAAATCCTAATTTGTAAAATCAGAAATCCCTAATTGGTAAAATCAGAAATCCCTAATTCAGGTTGGATTCTCAGATCCCCAAAATCCTAAAATCCCCAAATCCCTATTTTGTAAAATCAGAAAACCCCAATTCGGGGTCCACATTCAAATCTGTAAGCCCTAAAATCCCTAAATCTCTAAGGGGCCGATGCCTGTAACTTGTGTAAAATGTAAGAAAGTTATAGGTGACTTTCTTACAGTTTGTGTTTGGGGGAGAAATGTTACAGGTAACAAAGTCTCAACCTGTACTTTCTATCAGGTAAGATTGCAAGAAATGTAACAGAGGAATTAGGTGTTTTTCAAGTCACAGGTTACTTTGTTACAGGCAACGATATCCATTTCAAATTTGGGAGAGGGTGATGAAAACACAGCTGGATTAAAAGTGCACCTACCTACTCTGATGTGAGACCCGACTTTAGTTCGCATGTGTGCATGTGTGTGTAAGAGTATGCATTTCGTTCATCTTGGTCTCGCGCTCCTACCGGTCGAATTTTCGGCGACCCTCGACTTACGATTTGCATTTGCGATGATCCTTAAGTTCCATCATATAAACCTGACCCAAATCAACTCAAAACTAGTACCATAGCAACAGCATCGTCGCCGCGCTTCCAACGTCGCGTCTTGTGCGGCAATCCGAGTTATAGATCATGAGTTGTGGGCCATGCTCATTCTAGGCAATTGATCGTGATTGTTGGGCCCACTTAGGTTTTGGTGCAAGTCCCTAGCCTAGGTTTCATCACCCTAGCCATCATAGGGTAGGTGGAGTAGGCTAGGCCCCTAGCCTACTTAGCTAGCTAGCAATCATGGGTCCTCTTACTAAAGAGGGCTCCTTTTTCCATTTTCCATACAAAAGCCACTTTCCCTCTTACCTATATCTGAAAGTTTTAGAATTTCTCTTCTCTAGAGAGAGAGAGAGAGAACCCCTTTCCTAGAAAAGTAATCATTACTTTGGCTAAAACCCTCCCTTGCTAGCCTTTCACTTCATCTCTCTCTCTCTCTCTCTCTCTCTCTCTCTCTCTCTCTCTCTCTCTCTCTCTCTCCCTCTTCTTCTCCAGCAACTTTCTTCCATTTTTCCAACTCACTTTCACTCATATAATTCCCCATGTAATCCTTGAAGAAAGATCTCAACCTTAGATCCATGTACCTTGGAGCTCGAAGACCATTTGGAGGTGTTTGCTTGAAGACCTTGTAGGTGGGTGTGCATCTACTTAGAATCTTAGGATCTACATTCCTTCTTCTTATTTATTCTCTTCACCTCATGTTTGAAGCATGTGGGTCCCACCAAATGATAGTGGAGGTCCCATGTCTTCTTGGATGTGGCCATTGGCCCATCCTTTTATACATGCATAACTTATGAGTGGGGCCATTCTCCATGGACCCCACCATGATTTCTTTTCTTAGTTAGAAGGATCCTTAGATCATATAGACCCTTGATCCTTCGTGGAGATGGCATCTCTACCATTGGATTTTTGATTTGAAGATGCATGCATGGGTAGATCTTGTAATACCATCAATATAGTGAGATGTGTGATTTGTAATGAAGGGAAGGACCTCAATGTGACGGAGCCCCCTTCCCTTGTGGCCGATTCTCTCTCTTATCTTAATAATTTCTTATTTTTCTGAGGTGTGTGGCCTACCATTTATCTTGGAGATATCCAGACCGTCCAAGGAGGGTGGACACCCATGGCAGTCCACTCTATGGATGGTGATGACTTGTTGTCCCCTTTAAGTGCATATGCAATGAATTTTTATGTGAGGAATAGGTCTGGATGTTTTTGAAGCCCACTTTGGTGGACCACAACTCAAGTTTCATGGGGTATTTTACCCTTGATTTGAATTATATACTCAGTTTATTTCATTAGCATGTTGTTGTCTAGAAAAATTCTAGACAGTTTCTGGTTGGTTTTGGGTCAGATTTTTGGATTGATTAGGGGACTGTTTCTACCCATTTGATATAATTTTCTTGAAGGTGTGGACCCCACCTAGATGGACCCCAAATTTTACCTTCATCTGACCTTGATTGAGGTCCCAAAGGAGTGGCCCAAGTGGGGTGGACAGTCCAGATTTTCTGGACTGTCCAGCAATATTGCAATTTAGAAATCCATAAATACATAATAGTTTTTGTAATGGTGGGCCATTTTTGTTGACCCCACATTATAGTACACTTATATGGGGAGGTTAGAATTAATTTTTTCCAATTTTTGGAGAACTTGAGCCCACCCCTTTGGGGTGTTCAAATCAGGGACAGCACTACTTTAATTTTCTGTTGTGTAGTCCAGCAATGTAATCTGATAAAAGCCTTAATTCATAAAAATTTATTCTATAGGTAGGCCACTTTTCTAGACTTCATCTTTTTTTATACATGATGAGGGACCTTGGGTCCAAATTTTAAGAATTTTAGAGGCCCAAACCCACCCATTGGATGGCCCAAATTCAGCACAGTTATATTCCAGCAATATTTTACCCTGGACAATTGTATTCTTTAAATTAATTAAAATACTTCTGAGTATCCTAAAATCATGAAAATTTACGGGAGGTGGTCAACCCATGGTGAGACCCTCCTACAAAATTTTGAGACCAATGGACCCTTGTACACACCGTACTGAGGGCTGGACTGGCCCACCACGTTAGGACGTCCAGGTCTGTCCGATTTTCTGGACAGACTGTCTTATTTAAATTATTTAAAATAATTAGGAATATCCAAAAATTATGAAATTTTGTGGAAGTGTGTACCACCCATGGAAGTATCACCTTACAAAATTTCAGACCTAACGGACATTCGAGGTGACCGTGGTGCGGCCTACAAATTGGGTCAGTTTTGGGCCAAATACCCAGGCCCGTAGGACTACCCACCATGGAACGCCCCTACATTGGGTTGTTGTTAGGCCTGTATTCCAGCAGCATGGCCCACTTCTAATGTGTGTTGTACACTCCCCTCTCATCTGGTGGGACCCATAGTGATGTGTGAGGGTCATCAAAAAATAAATACTATAAATTAATTTAATTGCTGAACTCCAACAAACCCAGAGAGTGGGTGGGCTGGAAATTCAGCAATGGGCCCAACGTTGCCACCCCATAAATGTCTATTTTGGGGCAGTATGGCCCACTAGATTTGAGAAGTTTTAAGTCAGTTATCTTACCATTCTAATTTTATTTTTGGGCTTAATTAGTGCAAGATTAGAGGCCCATTCCAATTGGATTCTTCTTGGGCTAGTCTTCTAGTTAATTAATGGGCCTTATAGCCTTGGTTGGGTTGGAACTTTTGATGGGCCCGTTGGACCTTTAGGTCATATACTTACCACGGCATTGTGATGGGACGTATGGGCCAAATACTCAAGTAGTTGGGCCCTTGCTTGCCCTCTATAATAAATCCATACTTGGGCTGAGATGTGAAGCCCAACTTACTTGTGTTAAATATAAGGATTTCCCATATGTTGGGATAATGGACTGCCCATTAGGCCTGCCACAATGAGTGAACCCATGACCCTTATGGTCGGTCCCTAACCTTACTTAAGGGCCCACCAGGTTGCCTATGTATTGGGCGTAGTGTATGGTCCACTAGGCCATGGATTGATTGGGACTTGGACTTTTCTTTACATACATAGCAAGCTACCTTGTGGGACCCAGTTGAAGTTAGATGTCCTCCTTGGTGGCCCTAAGGTAGGCCCATAATGCCCTTATAGGTGGTCGAAGGCCCACCATCGACCTTGTTAGGCCCATCTCCTCCTTAAGGCTTTATGATTTTCCTAGCTTGTGGGTTATCCCAAAGTATTTGGCCCCCACTAGAGGATTTCGCTTCTCCTTAGTACTTATCTATGTACCTAGACCTTGTCCCTCCTTAGATGGAGGAATACATTCTACAGGTAGCACACTTACATCATTATGACCCATATGCATTATCTGTATGAATTGATTGCATTGTATGGTGGTCATTGAAGGATGAAGTTTTTCCCCTTGTGCACATTGTGTGCCTGCAGCTAGTACATGATCTGTGTATGTGACTCATGCATTGGCATAGCATCTCATGATGATACCACCCTTGCTTCATCAGGGTCTCACCTCCACTGGGATATTCGTGGATGGCCGTATGAGTGGACACCAGAAATATTACTTGAGCATACCGGGTGCATAGGATGCCTATGGGTGAAATTCCCAAAACTTTCATGGTACCAAGGATCTACTCCAACGTCGTGACCGAGTGGAAACTATGAGCGCACGAGGGCCTTATACCGTTAGGCCGCGACTCCCACTGTCGTGTAGTCGGTTGGCTAGGGGTGTGGCCTTACCTGCCTGGTGTGAGGAGGCATTGCTAGGCTAAGTCTGACCAGCTTGTAAATGGGTCCGCTAACTTCAGGCCTTGTTGGTGATTGGCTATCCACAAGTGGGTAGGAGGTCTCTTATGCACGTTTAACTGTGCGAGGTTTGTAGAGCGGCAATCATTCAACACTGTAATGGACCCCGGTGATTTTCTTATGATTGAAAATTTACTTGACATATGGTTTGGTTATATGCACTGGCATTACTTGCATCGCATTAGCATTGGCTGTATAAGCCCCCTCATGCATTGCTTTGGTATGGCACCCAATACTCATTGCATGGTATTCAAGATAAGCCTTGGTAAGACTAGTGATATTCTCATTGAGCATGTTCTTTCCTTATACCTCCTACTATTCTTCTGTGCACCATTGACACACACTTACACCACCCTCTAAGCTTCTATAAGCTTATGCATGATTGATGCGTGCAGGAGGCTCTAGGCAGGTGACTTAGCAGCAGAGCATGGATTAGATATGAGCTTAAGGACCCAGTGTTGCTGACTTTTCTCTCTTGTCTTATTATCTTATGTATGTCCTTTTGGACCTTATGTAAGCTTGTAAATGTCAAATTCATAATGGATTTTGTGATGTGTGCCTTAGTTATTCTCAGATATACTTGTTGTGATCTTGGGTATGCTCGTATTAGAAATGATTATACTATTATGGAAATCCTCCTTGTAGGATCCCAGGATCAGAATCTGCCTCAAGAACCGAGAATGAGAGTAATACGGAGGTTGTTGCGGCTAGAACCAGCCATCAGGTTCCTTGTGAGTCCGGTTACTGAGTCTGGGGCGTGACATCTGACTCAATGTCTCCTTCTCCCTCTCTCAGCGTCTCCTTCGATCTCTCTCCCTCTTAGCGTCTCTTTGTGAGACCCGTATCATAGCCCGTACCGTTCCGTATGCCTTCGTGGTCCTCTCAGTTGAATTCCGATGACCTGCAATCTATTATCAGCGTTTGTGCACGATACTGAGTTGTATTCTGTATATTAGAATCGGCTCCACTCGAGACTTATATCATTGTGACCGCGTTGTCGACGCGGTTCCAACGCCGCGTCTCACGCGCTAAGGCGATTCTTGGGCCAGGAGATGTGGGCCCGCATTTAGTTCGAGGAAAACGTCACGCGTTGCAATCTTGAGAGAATGCATTACATCAATCCCATTAATCAAAGTACACATCACACTCCATCACTCACCCATCCCCAAGTACAACCACCCCTCCCCTAAAGTCAACTCTCTCTTACACGAGTACACATCACTCACTCACACCCATCACACCCATCTCTCTCTCTCTCTTACACCTCTCTCTCTCATCTCTCTCTCATTTTCAAACTCCACCTCTCCAAGCAACCCACGTCCATGGCTTCCAAGAGGAGAAGCTAGTGTGGCCCACCTTCCTAACTCCCATCTCCACCATCCATGATCCATCTCAACCATTGAAGTTCGTCTATTGGAGCTTTAGGATGCTTTGGCGGTAGAAGGAGGGGAAGATCAAAGGTGGGTGTTTCTTTTAAGGTTTGAGTTGTGTGATTATGATGGTTTAAGGGCCCACATGAGGTGGGACCCATCTTGATGTATGTTTTGTATGTAAAGAGGGGGCCCGCCACTCTCTCTCTCTCTCTCTCTCTCTCTCTCTCTCTCTCTCTCTCTCTCTCTCTCTCTCTCTCTCTCTCTCTCTCCTTCTTGTTGACGTGGACCCACCATATTGTATGCATCAGCGCCATCCATCTATTTTATCCAGGTCATCCAGCGGGCCTGGATGATGTGAAAACGCAAACATCGGCTTGATCAATACGTGGGGCCTACATTAAAGGTGTGTTGTACTCAGCATGTGAGACCCACTGCTATAGAAGCAGGTTGGCTGTTGTACCTGCTTCATTGATGCCAGTTGACTATATGGGTTTCATCCAAACCGTATATTCACGGCCCACCTTGATGTGTTGATGCCACCAAGTTACGTGCGCCACACCATATTGTATTTGCCCCATCCACACGTCCAGATGATCTGGACGGTGTTGGAATGATTGGACGGTGCTGTGTGTGGGGTCCACTAGGATGCATTTTTATCCAAACCGTCCAGCCATTAGGAGAATGTGGCCCACCCCTGCACGTGCAGGCGGGACCCAGCTGTGATGTATGTGTATATCCACACCTTCCATCCATTTTCCGTGTACGTGAGCCACCTCACACGTGTGGCTCATGTGAGGGTGGGGCCCACCTGCAAGTATGTATTCCATTCAGTCGTCCATTAATGGACACTGGACGGTATTGCCCTGCTAACACAAGATATAATAGTAATAAATATTATAATATATTATTATATTATATAGATATAATATATATGAATGTATGGCAGGTCCCACGTGGGACCCACCTTGATGTATTTATACTAAATCCTCTCCGTCCATCTGATTGCACGAGTAGCCATAGCTTCTAATTGACGTCAGCAAGTTCTGTGGCCCCACATCTGATGTATGCGTTGTGTTTTGATGATCTTAGGGCCACCTTGATGAGTGTCCATCTGGACCGTCCAAATCGTGAGGACTCACCTTGATGTATATATCTGGCCGTCCACCTGGCAGCAGGTAGGGGCCATCATGATGTGTGTTATATTCATATTGTCCATCATTTGACGGTGAGCCAGCAATCCTCACACCAGCGGGGTCTGATGATCCAGATCGACCATTCATGTGGAGCCCACCTTGCATGTATGTATTTCATATCCAAGCCGTCCGTCCATCTCTGGACGATGGACGCTGGATGCATTTTATATATATTTAATATTATAATATAATATAATAGATATTATTAATATAATATCATGTGGGACCCCACGTGGGACCCACCATGAGGTATGCATTCATCCTCACCGTCCACTATCTGGGACGGTGGGACCCACCTCACCATGATGTATGGTTTTTATCCATACCGTCCATTGTTTTGGGACGTGTGGATCACTACCACATGGGCCCCTCTGTGATGTATGTGTCTCCTGCACTGTCCATCTGGACGTTGTTGTGCAAACCACCGTGATGTATATGCCTAGCATCCGCACCATCCAGTGACCTGAATGGTGCAAACTCACCCTAACGTATGTGTTTTATCTAACCATCCATCTGATGGTACACCCACCACCAGTGATGTATTTGTTTCATCCACACCGTCTAGAACATTGGGATGGTGCTGGACAATGTTTGGACGATGTTGGACAACGTTTGGACGGTACCGATTACATGGATAATGTTTGGATGGTGCTGATTTACCTAGACAATGTTTAAACCGTGCTGATCATCATTAGGGTGTCATGCGCCCCGTAGAATGATGTGTACAGTGATACACATGTTGCATGTGCAACTATTGAAGTGATCCAAGCTCCCACTTATGGCCTATCTGTGAGGCCTACCGTGATATATATTTGTAGTCCATCTATAAGGTCCATTTGCTACGTATTCGGGTCCCACATGTTATGTATTTGAGGCCCATGTGCAGGGCCCACCCGTTGTGTATATTAGGCCCATTATTACAGGCCATTGATGCAGTACAATTGATGTATATGAAGCCCATTGGTGCGACCCATCATGATGTATTTTGGCCCATGGGTGGGGCCCGCCCGTTTGTATTGTTAAGCCCATGTAATGAGGCCCACTCGATATATGAGGCCTAGTATTGAGGCTCGTACGATGAGGCTCATATGATATATTTGAGGCCCAGGCGCAAAGCCCACCTATTGTATATTCGAGGACCGATGTGATGTATGTTGGCCATATGACGAGGCCAATGTGACATAAATGAGGCCCATCGTGATTGTATGTGAGGCCATGGGCCCACTATATGTTTGGCCCTATGTAGGTCACTCCTTGGGAGCAATGTTGGTTAGATGTCCACATTGATGGGCAATGACGGTTAGATGTTCTCATTGTGACCTTCCCTTAGGCCTTTTTAGGCCCATTCTCTTCGTAGGTTAACCCAAATAAGTGGGCCCCATTCGCCATAGACAGATGGCTCTATGCTATCAGATTTGATATAACCACGGCCGAGAGCCGATCTTTACATCATGGTTGATTGGTTGTCCATGAATGGACCCCGCCTTATTTATATATGTTGGTTGTCAGTGCTGGTTATCAATGCTGATCGACGGTGATGATTATCGATGTTGATTATCGGTACTGAATATCGATGCCAATTTCGATTGTCGAGGCCGAGTATTGAGGCCGATTTCGATTTGTCAAGGCCCATTGTGACATATTCGAGGCCCATGGGCAAGGCCTATTATGATGTATTCATAGCTCATGGGTAAGGCCCACTGTGATGTATTCATGGCCTATGGCCAAGGCCCATTGTGATATGTATTAGGCCCATGAGCAAGGCCCACCTATTGTGTATATGTGGCCTTTGAGTAAGGTCTACTGTATTGTATATGTAACGCCCTAAAAATTGGGTGTCGAGCATAAACTCAACTCCTGAGTTCCAATACATCACTTATGCAACAAAATAAATGATGATTGAATGTTGCTGGTATTAATGTAGTGAACATGAGTGAGATTAAGCCAAAACAGCATATCATACTCCAGAGACAAGTGAATTAGCAAGCGGAAGACTGTGATAGATAAATAAAATATAGAAACTATGGTGAGTCTCCAGAGTGTGATAATGTTACTAGGTTAATTCATTATGAGTACAATTTCAAATTATACCAAGTTGTGGAAGTGTAATGTCTTCTATCCCAAACACATAGCCCCGTCAATGCAATACCAGGTCTTCATAGACCTGTTAGAGAGCTACATGTAGGAGAACTCCTCCTCAACATCATAGTAGTCCGGCTCTGCTTCATAAGCATCACCATCACCTGAAACTCAACAAATCTAGTTGGTGTGTACAACACCGTCCCGTAACGTGGGAGTGAGTGATCAACTCAATGGAACAGTAAAGCATAGGTTAACATGTTATCAATTTAGTCAAGCAGTAATGATAAAGTAGTACAATCAAACACTCCTAACTACTCTTATTAATGCAAGTATGAATGACATGATGAACGCCCTTGTCAAACCACCCTCATGCAACACCATCTTACGTTCGCAACATGCATTCATCCCTCAGTGCTCCACATCTACCAGGCACATGCAATGCGATGATGAGCATGATTACCGAGTAGTTATTAGTCCTTTCAAACAGCAGGATTGGGAAACTAAGGTACCTCCCTTGTATCATTCCCAAACATGATCCATTCTAGGGTCGTCAATCCTAGTTAATCTCATACGACAGTATATTTCTAGGTCGCTGTAAAGGCTGTCAGGGCTGTTACACATAACGGTTACACCACTCCCCCATCACCTTTTTAATGGTTCATCACTAAGATGATACAGGCCTAGTTCATACTCTATACACTGCGGCAAAACTCGTCGCCTCACCGCAAATTCAGAGTATGCTCGAGGTCACTACAAAGGGCTGTCAGGGCTGTTGCTTGTAATCATTGCACCACTCCCCCATCACCTTATCAATGTAGACCGACAGCACGAATATAGTGTCCCATACCACCATAATCGGCTCACGAGTCTGCTTGCTCACTGGTCACTACGGGGAGCACGTGCCCCCAGCGTAGGCCGACAGCTCGACCACGGTGTCCCATACCACCATGCCCGGCTCATGAGTCTTAGCGGATCGAGGTACCATGGTTAAAAGGGATTTCACTGGTAAGTTTGGTACCCTAGGTTCAAGCAGTAGCGTCCAAACATGGTGAACATACATTAGACAGATCGGGTTAGTTGACGAGCTCGGCTAGCTCTAGCCCACAACAAGTTGGACGACATGAAGCGCATAAGCACTTCGCGTGGCCAACCACTATCGCCAACCTGCTTCGAAGTACGACTCGGGTTCGTCGAACACATCTCACGTGGCAAATGAATCTCAGTCACGCATTCATTTTCGTTTCCGATTACCTGGACTATAATCATAGCCCCAAACACAATCAATCCATGACCAAAAGCATGTAGAGTAAAGCAGAATAAACAAAGTAATTTAAGCATGTTGACAAGCATGTCATAAGACATGTAATAAAGCATAATATAAACAGGAAATACAAACACCTATATTTCATAAGCGGTTAAATTAAACAAGCAACATGGAGGAAATCATATACATCTCTAAGGTAGCTGAGAATCCTATCTCAACACCCTTATACATTACAATTTACTAACTACTACTCATTCAGACATTTCAACAAACACTTTAACTGCATACATCTACATACATGACGTATGTTGATCACATAAGTATAAGGCCAAATCCTTTCACTAGGGAGTTGCCCCAAATATAACACGCACGCACCCACGACGAATAGTCATGGTAAGCAGGAATCCAAGTTCCATGTTCCTTTAGTCATTTCCACAAACACTTGGGCTACACATTTTAGCATATATAGTGTATATCGGCCGTGGCGTGATTTAGGGCAAATTCTTTCGTCAAAGGGGTATCACCAATACAACAATCATATATCCATGACAATTAGTCATGGCGAGCACGAATGAGAATTCTATGCTCATTCAGTCATTTTCACAAACACTTAGAATACACTCTTTTCAACATACATAGTGTGCATTAGCAAAACATGTATTAGGGCGAGTCCTTTCGCCAAACAAGTATTTTATCCATACATAATATATCAATACAGTAAATAATCATGGCAAACACATTTCCAAAATTTATACGTATACGGTACTTTGTACAAATACCTAGAGTATGTAAAATTCCATATTCTTCATCTTTAATCAAAATGGAAAACAGACAGCACTTTGTACATGTGCAATTGCATGTAGATCATGAATCTATCATTATCTGACATTCAAAGCGTTGAAAACCATAACCTATACACCTAAAGTCCGCACCTTTTGTCGTAGAATCGTAACGGACTCGATAGGTTTGCTAAGCTTTCGTATTCGGCAGTTTGGCAACCTATAGAACGAAATAGGTTAGCTATTTCATAACCTACAACTATCTAAACCCCAAATCAGTTTAGGGTTAGGGTTTCTTACCTAAAAATGATGCCAGAATCGTCGGGAAAGCAATTAGATCGGGATGGTTGAACACATATAGCAGCAGGGAAGAACGGTAGGAATAATCTCCCACATCTCTCACACTCTCTCTCTTTTCTCTCTTCTCTCTCTAGGGTTTCTCTCAAATTCGTATGGCCGTGAGAGAGAGGGTTCTAAGGTCCTTATATAACTTAAAAACACATCGAAATAGACTTATGGTCAAGGTATACTTAGGTTATAACCAAAGTGACCCTTTTCCAGCTCAACGGAGGACTTCTGGCGGGCCTCCTTGAGCCAAAGGTCGAACTTAAGCTTACTAACACTGGATCTAGGTATAACTAAATTTTCGTTTCAGTTAAGATTTTAGATCGTAAATGGCGGACCAGTTTCAGTTCAACGGTCAGTGGATCTCGATCGGAGATTCCGAGTACATGGATATGTTTGGGGAAATATCCCTGATCCAAGGGTGTAATTTGGTCTGATTCTGACGGTCTGGTTTCTTAATACTGATTCGCAAGTGAGAGGTGCCAGATTTCATAATTTTCTATTTTATTTTGAATTAATTTCACATTTCTCACACTCCCTGCTCCGAGCTCAAGCGAATTGCACTAGGACACTGTCTGGATTTGATTTCCGAGATGGTTGTCAAGCCAAGCAAGGCGGTCCTAATTCCTTAACTTCGTGTAAATCGGACTTCCGACGTGCAGTCCAGATCTGATACAGAGTTTCGAGATGCTCCCGAGAGCAGCCAGGTAATGAGATTGATCCTAGATTTTAGGGTAATGTAGTGTCAATGATTCTACAAGGTTTGGGTCTTGCGGATTGTATTTAAAGCGATTGGTGCTAATTTCACAGGCACTCTAGTTTAACACTAGCTAATTCTCGTCTAATTTCTAAAGGATTTAGTCCTAGGTGATTTTGGTTTGAGGTGGTACTTAGTCCTTTGTAGCAATGTTTAGTTTAAGTATTGTTCTTCATTACCTAAACTTTAAGATAGTGTCTAATGTGAAAGTACTTAGAAAATTTAAAGAACAAGGTGGTGAAAGGTGAGATTTATGAAGGAAATGGGTTCAAAAGCGGTTTTAGACTTTGGGATTCAGTTCTGACAGGTTAATAAGGTGTTAGGAGCGACCCATTGCCTAAGGACGTCTAATTCCAGGTTGGCAAAATTTTGGGATGTTACGGTATATTAGGCCTTTGTATGAGGTCGTGGTCCCATTATATGTTTGGTTCTATGTGGGTCATTCCTTAGGAGCAATGTTGGTTAAATGTCCACATTGTCGAGGTCGATTGTCGATGCCAATTATTAATACCGGTTACGAGTTTGTGACAGCATAACATCATGATACATGCCCATACGCATCATCTGCATGTTTTGAGATGTGGTTGACCATTACATATGTCATTGGGCAGGTTGTTATGAGACTCCCTGATAGGCAGAGATTGTCCGACATGAGAAAGTATTATGCACATGATTGATGCATGACTGGATTGTATGACTCGTGCATCTTGCATTATTTTGTGGTTACTGTACGCCCTAGCGACATCAGGGTTGTGGCCTCCACAGGCATATCGTGGATGGCCAGATGGGACTCCAAAAATCTATTCTAGCATCGAGCTGCCATAGATAACCCTGAGTGAAAATTTTAAACCTCTGAGGCCAGGAGACACCCCAACGTCGAGACTGAGTGGATATATATGAGCGCATGAGGGCCATATACTAGTAGGCCGCGTCTCCCACTGTGTCATGGTCGGTTGGGAGGCAGTGTGACCTTACCCGCCTGAGTGAGGGGTGATGAGGGTCAAATATTGCATAACGGACCCCGATTATTGTCCTATTTTATGAACATGATAATGCTTAAAGGAATATTTTAATCATGTTTTTGCTACAGAGTGAAATCAAGAGCGTGGATTGAAAAGTGATATTAAAAGTGTGAATTTGACGCTTCGAAATTACCAGAGCTCGGGATGGACTCCAGAAAACCAATAATGAAGATTTTACACGCCTGGGATCTGAGAAAAGCAAGCCAAAGGGGCCCGAAAAAGGTCCAGAATGCAAGATCACATGTTTCTCGCCATCCGATCAACTCGAAACTTCATACATGTGATGAGGGCCGTAAATCAACCGTACATATTAAATTTCAGCCCTTGAAGATCTCGGAAAGTGGTCCAATGGACAAATCAGCCAATTAATCTCCGATTCTGGGCCCACCTGATATCTGGAACTGCCTCAATTTTAGTCCCAATGGTTTAATGAAGATGGGAAAGAGGATGGACGGTGTAGATTTCTCATAAACATCATAGTGAGCCCCATGTGTGGTGCATGTGCACCATACACTCTCAAGGGCTGCCGTGCACCGGACCGGCTAAGGCGGTCAGCGAGCCGCTGACCCGAAGCCTCTCGCCCTCTCCCGCGCCAGCGTCCAGCGAACGGACGCTTGCCGATTGGGTTTCGGTTGTGGGTCCACACCGTCCATCAAATGCATGATCTGGCCCGTCCATCAGAGTCCCAAGGTGTCCCTCTTCAATGCCTAGGTGTCCGAATCATGAATGATCATCTTGAGTAAAATACAGTCGTTTAGAAGGAAGACTGACGGTGAACGAAGAACTCTGGTGGGCCACACCGAAAACAGTTGAAACCGGACATCCATGAACGGTTTTCAGTTGGGAGTCGAATGAACGGAGTGGATTCCGCTGAGGATTCCGATCACGGACCCCACCAGAACGTCAGCCAATCCGCATCCCTGTTGCTGCGTCAGCGAACGGACGCCGCTGGTCCGTTTTGCGGACGTCAGTGGGCCCCACACGTCACCCGTACGGCTGATCCAAGCCGTCCATCGTGTAGAGGGCTTCGAGCACTACAAACCCATGCTGATATTCCACTCCCATGCGTACACACGTGGATGATACAGAGGCCACAAAAGGGCTGCCCTGCAACGTTCAAAACTGATCTCTTCGTGTTTTCTTCTCTGGGCCGCATTAATGGACGTTCAAAACCACCCATTCTTGACTGAAATTTCGTCCTGAATCCAATGGACGGGGTGGATTTTCCAGAAAACACTTCTGTGGGGCCCACCGATCATGGCTGCGAAAATTTCCATTCCATGTCCTGCTACAACTCTGCCACTGATCCAGCTTTCCAGCAACTATAAAAAAGGAGTCTTGGACATGGGAAAGGCATTCAGAAACAGGGAGGAGTTACAGATCTACAGCAAGGGAGAGAAGAAAGAGAAGAGAGAGAAGAAAGAAGGGAGAGAGAAATTGGTTTGATTTTTCCTTTATGAATTTTTATTTTTATTTATCCATCTGTTTAATGGATTTTATGGGTAACTAATCTCTCAGCTAGGGCTGAGATGAAACCCCTAATTTGAACACCCATTGTTCTATGTTGATTTACTTTAATTAGATTGATTTGTTTCTTTCCCTAGTGTGCTTGATTGTTTTAAATTCTATACCTCTCCATCTATGAACTTTGATCAGAGTCTATGGATGGATGTGGTTTGGATGCTTATTCTAGGTGCTTGTATCTGATCATGAACAGGTTCCTGTAGAGGAAGAAACAGGGTGCTTTACTGAACTGCATATTCCATATGCCCAATTTGGACATGGGATATGTTCTTCGTGGCATTGCTTAAAGGAATTAGACAATCTGTATGCCCGATTAAGGACACAGATTGTGCTTTCTCTAGATAAGTTAGATCAATCTAAATTAAGGTGAATTAACAGACAAAACAATGGTTAGGATAATTAGGGGTGGATTCGAAAGTCCTAGTGCTCTCTCTGATTGAATTTTCTTCCTTATTCTCAATTGTTTTTTTTTTTCATAGATTTGTGTTAGTAAATTTGCTCCATTATTTGTTGAATTAGTTAAGGAGAATCACAGATTTGAATTGTGACGACCAGTCCTCGTGGGATTCGACCTCGATCTTACCGAGTTTATTACTACATCACAACCCTATACTTGGGGAGTGAACAAGTTTTTGGCGCCGTTGCCGGGGACTGTTTCGGTCCAAATTGAATTTAGGATTCTCTCTTATCATAATTCATAGCTTAGGATTTTACTAACTTAGAGTTCTTTTCTTTAGAAATTAACCTGTTTCCTGTTTTGTAGGGTCCTGAGATAAACTTCTAATTTGGTAATCCCTTTCTAAATTCTTTACTTTTTCTAATTTTTATTTTTAGAATTAGGTTTTTTTTTTTACTTTTTAGAAATTTTCTAATTCTAGAATCTCTTTTGAATTTTTAAAATTTTCTATTTTTAGATTTAGATTTTTCTCTTAAGTAACTTTCTAATTTCTAGTTTTAGAAATTTCTTTCTCCTTTTTAGAAACTTACTTAGCTTTTTATATTTAGAAACCTTCTTTTTCTAGGATTCCTTTTTTCCTTTTTTAGAAACTTACTTAGCTATTTAGTTTTAGAAACTTTCTTTTTTAGAAATTAACCGTTGCTTAGGATTTTTCTATCATTATTTTAGGAAACTTGATTTGTTTTTGTTCTATTTTCAGGAATTGAGGAAGAAAGCTACTAAGTGAGGAGGAGCTTCTTAAATCTTCTGACATCAATCATCTCCTTTTCCGGGTTCTTTCTTCCCATTCTTACTTGCATAGTTTTAACTTGTTTTAGAATATCATAGTTTCTAGTTTTCTTTCTCTTAGGTTGTTACTTAGTTTATGCTAGGACGTAGATCTCTAGATATAGAACTAGCATCTTGTGATCCTGAAATAGAAAGAACATTCCATAGAAGATTGAAAGACATCCCAGTTGAAATGGCAGAAGAGAATGGAACTAAAACTCTTAGAGATTATTCAGCTCCTGTCCAATTCAATGCGCCTTCATGCATAGTGTTGCCCACCACCACGGCAGCACACTTTGAACTCAAGACTGGGGTCATACAGTTGTTGCCTTCCTTTTATGGGTTAGACAAGGAGGACCCATATCATCATGTGAAAGAATTCCTAGACATTTGCTCCACCTTTAAATTTCAAAACTTCTCAGACGATTCGATCCGCCTACGCCTGTTTCCTTTTTCTTTGAAGGATAAGGCGAAAGCATGGTTGAACTCTCTAGAAGTTGGGTCTATCACTACATGGGACCAATTGTCTAGGAAGTTCTTAAACAAGTTCTTCCCTGTTCACAAAACTAATGCTCTCCGTAGAGAAATCACTAATTTCACACAAAAAGAGGGAGAGCACTTTCATGAATGTTGGGAAAGATGGAAGGACTTGCTTCTTAAATGTCCACACCATGGTTTTGAGAAGTGGCAAAAAGTGCAATACTTTTATGACGGTCTGACACCCCAAAACCGTCGCATGGTTGATGCCACCAGTGGAGGGTCCTTCATGACCAAAAGCGATACCGAAGCATGGAAATTCTTTGAAACCTTGTGTGAAAACTCCCAGCAATGGGACTATTCAGATAGAGGTGAAAGAAGTTCCCAACCACAAAAGAGAGGTGACATATATGAGATAGGAGTCACGCCAAATCTCCATGCCAAGATTGATGACCTGACAAAGAAGGTTGATGCTCTGATGTTGCATAATGGACCTCCACAAACAACTTAAGCCGAGGCTTGTGCCATATGTTCTAGTCCTACCCATCCTACGCAATCTTGCCCATCTGGTACAACATTTCCAGAATTCCTCTCTGAACAAGTTCATGCTTTGAACACCTTTCAGAAACCTGGGAATGATCCTTACTCGAACACGTACAACCCAGGGTGGGCTAGGCATCCAAATTTTTCTTGGGCAAAAGGACCGCAACAAGGAGGACCATCTGAAAATCCTCCTATGCAACCTCAGAAGTTTCCGCAATATCAACAACTTCCTGCACAATCAAGGAAACCATCTCTTGAGGATACACTCCATCTTTTTATGCAGAGTTCTCTCCAATTCCAAAAAGACACCCAACAAACCTTACTAGCCAACCAGCAAAGCTTACATGCAAATGCACAATCCATTGCCAAGCTGGAAGTACAAATGGGTCAACTAGCTGCCACATTGAGTGAGAGAGAGAAGGGTAAGTTCCCTAGCCAACCTGCGGCTAATCCAAAGGGACAGTATGAGATTGGCTCTAATTCAACCAAGGGCAATACCATGAGCAAGCCAAATCGATCATTACCCTTAGGTCAGGCAAACAGATTAACAACAAAATAGAGATACCTAGGGATGAATCAAATCAAGGTGAAGCAGAGAGACACACCAATGCATCCAAAGTCCAAAAACTCTCTGACTCTCCAAGAGCCGCTGACGTGCCACCTTACGTGCCCAAAGCACCCTTTCTTCAACGTCTAGCACCAATGAAGAAAAGAAACAACTTTGATGAAATCCTGGACGTGTTTAAAAAAGTGCAAGTCAACATTCCGTTGCTTGACGCTATTAAGCAAGTCCCTGCTTACGCTAAGTTTCTTAAAGATTTATGCACTCAAAAGCGTAAACAGAATGTTCATAAGAAAGTCTTCCTTGCAGAGCAGCTCAGCTCCATGATTCAACATAACACCCCTCCTAAATTTAGGGATCCAGGAGCTCCCACCATTTCTTGCGGCATAGGAGATCATAAAATCGGGAAGGCATTACTTGATTTAGGGGCGAGCGTCAATTTGTTACCATATTCGGTTTATGAGCAGCTCGGACTTGGTGAGTTGAAACCGACTAAAATAACATTACAACTAGCTGATAGATCTGTCAAGGTGCCCCGGGGTGTTATTGAAGATGTACTAATCCAGGTTGATAAATTTTATTTTCCAGTGGATTTCATAGTTATAGATACTCAGCCTGTTCAGAATCCTCATAGTCAGATCCCAGTCATTTTGGGTCGTCCATTTTTGGCCACATCTAATGCTATTATAAATTGCAGGAATGGAGTTATGAAGTTGTCATTTGGTAACATGAATATTAAACTCAATGTTTTTAATGCAGGACAACAACCCGCGGATTTGGACGACATATTTGAAGTGGACATGATCGAGAGTCTAGTGCAGGACTCCTTCCGTAAATCTTTTGAAGATCCACTTGAGACCTGCTTAGCACAACATGGCAAGGATTTTGACATAGATAGTCCCATCCACGAAGTCAATGCAATGCTCGACTCTACTCCTATATTGGAGACTGAAAAATGGAGAGCGAAAGTGGAACCTCTTCATCCTTCTGAGACTCTTCCCGACAGCACAGTTTCTAACTCTGAGAAGGCAAAAGAGAGCAGGTTGCTTAATGTTCTTCGAACATATAAAGCAGCAATTGAACGAAAGATAGCAGAAATACAAGGAGTGTGCCCCACTGTATGTAAGGATCATGCGGTGGAAATGTCACGTAAAATACAAAGGAAGCATGATCCTAACATGGAAGAAGTTGTTCGAGCAGAAGTCCTTAAATTGTTTGATGATAGTGTCAATTACCTCATTTCAGATAGCACAGTTTATGGGAACTCGCATCACTTGTCTGGGATTGGTTAACCACAGTGTTGAGGTAAGTTCTTTGGCGGACCCTGGTCTTAAAGATTAATGAATTCATGGTCCATTTTTGTCTGGCTGAAGACGTTAAACTTAGCGCTCCTGGGAGGCAACCCAGCATTTCATTCTATTTCTTTTTTGTTAGTAGTTCAATGTTTGTGGGTAACATTACTGCAAACCCTCACGAGACTACAACTCGTCCACTAGGGGTAACCTAGGGGTTTAAAGGCTTGTTGCATACGCTAAATGCAATCGCGAGCACCTGCGAAAGTGGTATAGGTAGGGTTTTTCTTTTTGTGATCTTATTTTATTTTTACTGATTTCTCTCTTGTGCTGACCTACTTTTACGTTGATATTCTTGGGAAAGCCTCTTGATTCTTCATCCAGGTACTATCTTTCCCTCACTCCTCTTTTCTTCTCGTTGTCTTATCTCCATCGCATGCTCATTTCTTTTACATTGAGGACAATGTAGATTTTAGGTTGGGGGTGGGAGATTAGGTTACCTAATCAGTATTTTCTTGGTCTTGAGCAAAATTCTGAAAATTTTTAAAAATTTTTTGGAATTTTTATTGAATTCTAAGTGATTTTGAAGGATAGTTGTGATTTTGAAATTACAAGATACAGAATGTGAGTAATTTATGACTCTTGGATTCAGTTGTCTGGTAGATTTCACACTTAAGTTTGAATTGTTAATTCATGATTAGAAGTTGTAAACATTGGTTAAGCCAGGATTTCACATATCAGATCTCGTTTACACATTAAGTTTTCAGATCGATATTAATTGATAACATGGTAATCACTAAGCATGAAAGGAACCAGCCTGAAAAACAAAAATTTTTTTTATTTTTTTTATTTTTAGCATCAGTCTATAAAGAAGAATTGAAAGAATAAGTCGCATAATCGTCATCATAGGTTTGCTCCCTATAGATGAAGATTCGATTCCTCATAGTTGACATGAGAAAAGATTTAGGCGACAAGTTTTCACCATAGGTTTGCTCCCTATAGGTGCAGATTTGATTCCCCTCCTTGGCACCACTGTTTATAAAGGAAATCAAAGGCTATTAGAACGGAAAGATGATCTAAAATGCTAGTATTGTTTTCAGGTTTGGTTGTCACGAGTTAATAATGATATCATGAAATTGACAATTGGATCTTTTAATGATTGTAAGCCGAGATCACACTATACACTCATGGAACTCAATGTTTAAAATTGTTCTAATTAATGGATTAATATTTTGAACTTGATTATGAAATTTACAGTGAACTTGATTTCGGAAGAAAATCCTTCTCACCATTCACGAATTTTAGAATTTTCACATCTCAATTATCTGGTCACAAGTCACTTGAGTTTACAGGAATTGTCTTTTATTTCTGAAATTATTTTTCGCATGTTTTGCTCGGGACTAGCAAAATGCTGGTTGGGGGTTGTGATGAGGGTCAAATATTACATAACGGACCCCGATTATTGTCCTATTTTATGAACATGATAATGCTTAAAGGAATATTTTAATCATGTTTTTGCTACAGAGTGAAATCAAGAGCGTGGATTGAAAAGTGATATTAAAAGTGTGAATTTGACGCTCCGAAATTACCAGAGCTCGGGATGGACTCCAGAAAACCAATAATGAAGATTTTACACGCCTGGGATCTGAGGAAAGCAAGCCAAAGGGGCCCAAAAAAGGTCCAGAATGCAAGATCACATGTTTCCCGCCATCCGATCAACTCGAAACTTCATACATGTGATAGGGGCCGTAAATCAACCGTACATATTAAATTTCAGCCCTTGAAGATCTTGGGAAGTGGTCCAACGGATAAATCAGCCCATTAATCTCCGATTCTGGGCCCACCTGATATCTGGAACTGCCTCAATTTTAGTCCCAATGGTTTAATGAAGATGGGAAAGAGAATGGACGGTGCAGATTTCTCATAAACATCATAGTGAGCCCCATGTGTGGTGCATGTGCACCATGCACTCTCAACGGCTGCCGTGCACCGGACCGGCTATGGCGGTCAGCGAGCCGCTGACCCGAAGCCTCTCACCCTCTCCCGCGCCAGCGTCCAGCGAACAGACGCTGGCCGATTGGGTTTCAGTTGTGGGTCCACACCGTCCATCAAATGCATGATCCGGGCCGTCCATCAGAGTCCCAAGGTGTCCCTCTTCAATGCCTAGGTGTCCGAATCATGAATGATCATCTTGAGTAAAATACAGCCGTTTAGAAGGAAGACTGACGGTGAACGAAGAACTCTGGTGGGCCACACCGAAAACAGTTGAAACCGGACATCCCTGGACGGTTTTCAGTTGGGAGTCGAATGAACGGAGTGGATTCCGCTGAGGATTCCGATCACGGACCCCACCAGAACGTCAGCGAATCCGCATCCCTGTTGCTGCGTCAGCGAACGGACGCCGCTGGTCCATTTTGCGGATGTCAGTGGGCCTCACACGTCACCCGTACGGCTGATCCAAGCCGTCCATCGTGTAGAGGGCTTCGAGCACTACAAACCCATGCTGATATTCCACTCCCATGCGTACACACGTGGATGATACAGAGGCCACAAAAGGGCTGCTCTGCAACGTTCAAAACTGATCTCTTCGTGTTTTCTTCTCTGGGCCGCATTAATGGACGTTCAAAACCACCCATTCTTGACTGAAATTTCGTCCTGAATCCAATGGACGGGGTGGATTTTCCAGAAAACACTTCGGTGGGGCCCACCGATCATGGCTGCAAAAATTTTCATTCCATGTCCTGCTACAACTCTGCCACTGATCCAGCTTTCCAGCAACTATAAAAAAGGAGTCTTGGACATGGGAAAGGCATTCAGAAATAGGGAGGAGTTACAGATCTACAGCAAGGGAGAGAAGAAAGAGAAGAGAGAGAAGAAAGAAGGGAGAGAGAAATTGGTTTGATTTTTCCTTTATGAATTTTTATTTTTATTTATCCATCTGTTTAATGGATTTTATGGGTAACTAATCTCTCAGCTAGGGCTGAGATGAAACCCCTAATTTGAACACCCATTGTTCTATGTTGATTTTACTTTAATTAGATTGATTTGTTTCTTTCCCTAGTGTGCTTGATTGTTTTAAATTCTATACTTCTCCATCTATGAACTTTGATCAGAGTCTATGGATGGATGTGGTTTGGATGCTTATTCTAGGTGCTTGTATCTGATCATGAACAGGTTCCTGTAGAGGAAGAAACAGGGTGCTTTACTGAGCTGCATATTCCATATACCCAATTTGGACATGGGATATGTTCTTCGTGGCATTGCTTAAAGGAATTAGAAAATCTGTATGCCCGATTAAGGACACAGATTGTGCTTTCTCTAGATAAGTTAGATCAATCTAAATTAAGGTGAATTAACAGACAAAACAATGGTTAGGATAATTAGGGGTGGATTCGAAAGTCCTAGTGCTCTCTCTGATTGAATTTTCTTCCTTATTCTCAATTGTTTTTTTTTTCATAGATTTGTGTTAGTAAATTTGCTCCATTATTTGTTGAATTAGTTAAGGAGAATCACAGATTTAAATTGTGACGACCAGTCCTCGTGGGATTCGACCTCGATCTTACCGAGTTTATTACTACATCACAACCCTATACTTGGGGAGTGAACAAGGGGGCAATGTCTAGGTTGAGTTTGACCAGCTTGAGGAATGGTTCTGCTATCGACAAGTCGGGCCCGATATTGGCAGGCGGATAGTGAGGTCTCTTCCACTTACCCAGTTATGCGCTCGGATAGGGGCAGCAAGCTGGTGTAGAGTGTAATAGACCTCGGTAATGATCCCAGAGGTGAACTGTATTGATATGTGGACTTATTGAGCAGGAGTTGCATACTCATTCATTCATTCATTCATTATCCACTCAGGCTGGTGGTGCGCAATTATTTGTTACGTGTACCTTCGCAATGGCCAGGATTTCGGTTGGGGCCCGCGACTAACCTAAGATCAGGAGTTTACCACATCGAGTCTGACTATCTAAATTTAGGTATGGGACTAGTTTGGATAGAAGTCCCTTGTGATGGACCCCATAGCCTGCGATACTACGTACTATCATCCCGACTTCACACTCCAACATGGTCATTCCATTCGCACCGCATATTACATTACATCCACGACATATGACATTTTGGGTTACTATGTGCAACGCCCCGTGTTTTCGGGACCCGAGTACACGACCCGTTTCCCGAAAACCCGAGTGTTAACCTTAAAGGATGGTCAGATATAGTATTTTTTTTTCTTTTATCAGAGTAAGCAAATGAACGTAGTGTGGACAAGTAAGCATAAAGGAAGATTTTATTATCACTCAAATATATAAGAAGCTGCCCATAATGACTTATACAAACCCATGTCTCTGAATTTAACAAATACAAGATTTACAAGATTTAATACACGAAGAATAACAGGAAACACATAAATATAAGCTACAAGATCGCGCAGCTCCTCCAGGCGAATACAGTCATGCAACCCTCGTACTTGGACCTGTTTCCTTATCAGCCTAAACCTGAAAATCATTTAAGCCACCTGTGCTACCTGTACGGTTGTATATTTGATGGATGAGTGGCCAACTCAGTGTGAATTCCCCTCAAGATTACACACCGCCGCATTAGGTAAGAGATAGTATAAAACATCCAGACAACCAAAACAGAGTAAATGCAGTCTTATTAGATGCATGGATGCGTGAATGCAATCATCGCCCCGGGGATGCTCATCCGTGCGGACAGTGGGCCGTCGCCCATGCAATCATCGAACCTGGGAAATATCATCCAATCGGAATTATCGAACCTGGGAAATATCATCCAGTCGGAACAATACGTGTCATGTATGCATGATTAGCCAAGTCATTATTAGTCCATTTACAACCAGCCAATTTAGATAAGCTCAAAGGTCACTACGGGGAGCACATGGCCCAGCGTAGGCCGACGACTCGGGCATAGTGTCCCATTCCCACCATCCCCAGCCCATGAGACTACCATCTTAGGATGTTTAATGGAACCCTGTCGACTAGTGGTCAATCATGTTACTGTATATGGGGCTTACCATCGCATGGTTGCACAGTATAAAACATCAAACCCATATAAGGGAAAAAATCAAATAAAACCACATAGGGCGAATATCAAAATATGCCGCATAGGGCGAATATCAAAACCATACGATGAAAACCATCCTTAAAAACCATTGAGCACAACAACCCTGGATGGTAGGCCCACATCAATGATCCACCTAGACCACCACTCAATAACCACCAAGTCGAAGGTCCATTACGATCACAACTAGTCAAGTTGCATTCCAAGTATGGGTGTACATTCGTATGTGGGAATTCCCCACTAATGTACCAGTTTAAAGTCTATAAGCAATACACAGATGATCCACAAGCATGAACAAATATACAGGATGAACATTAAGCAGGCAATACAGCAATTCAATTTCCACCAGCTAACACATATGATTATAAGAGAGAGATATCAATTATGAATTTAAATAAAACTATAACTTAAGCTAATGAGAAGATGGAAAGCTCAAGGGGAAGAATCATCACCTTATACTTTGAACTGCCTACCAGTGTTGCTAGAGAATGCGTGTTTCCTTAAAAGCAATCCCTATCATAAATCAGGAACTTGTACAATTAGATCCAAGTTCTACACACCACCTAGGGTTTAAGATCATCGCCTAACGTCATGTTCTAGGGTTTTAATGTGGAATTAGGGTTTTATCCTAGAGTCTAGCCCCGTACTTGGATTTTAGGATTTTATTCTAGAGTTTAGTTCTAGGCTAGATAATTAAGATTTTAATGTAGAGTTTACAGTTTCATTTTAGGGTTTAATTCTAGGTTTAGATTCTATGTTTGATTATGGAATTTGAATTCTATCTTGTGTGGTCATTAATAATATTATTTAAGGGAATAACAAATGAATTAAAAAAATCAAATAAATTAGTTATTAGTTTTAGGAATATTAACGATGAATACTATCATACTAGAATTACCCAACAACAACCTACGATGAATATTAATGCTAATAGTTCTAAGGCAATTATTAATATTAATAATATCACTAATATTAGCTAGCGTAATACTAATAATCATTTTGATGTAAATAAATAGTATGTCCTAATGTAAATGTTAATATTTTACGAACGGCAAAATGAAATGTTAATATCTTAACAATGACAACTTCCATATGTATTAACCAATGTCGGTATGGATAATTTATTAATGGTTTGTTATATCTAAATTTAATAATCCAAAATAAATGATAATAATAATACAAGGATAGTTGAAATAATTTTTATCTGGGCGGAAAATGGGTACTCACCTTAGTCGACTTGGTTCGAGCCGAGTTGACTCGTCTCAACACACCACCCACCGGCACTTTCTCCTTCCTTCTGTCTCTCTAGTCATCCTTCCTCCTTCTTCCCCATCTTTTTCCTTTCCTTTGCTGGAATGTCCAACCATACCTGGACAGGACCCAAGCCCAGCTGGACTCGGTCCCAGCCGAGTCGACTCAGCCCTCTCTCCCTAATTTCTTTTCTTTCCTCTCTTCTTCTCCCTCTTCTCCTTTCGTTTCCCCTTTTTTCTTCTTCTTCTTACTGGGACGTCTGACAGCGAGTCTGGACGGTTCAACCCGAGCCCAATGTGTCGAGTCTGCCTGACTCGACAGCAACGGACAGCAACATACCCCACACGATCCTCTCTCCCTGTCATTCATTTCTCCCTCACTCTCTCATTCTTCTTCTTCCCTTTGTTGCAGCGACCAGCAAGGTCGAGACCTCGACTGGCTGAGTCCAACAGAGTCCATAACTCAGCTGGAGTCGAGCTGGTGCAACAGCCGCACCTCTCCTTATTCGTTCTTCTTCATTTCTTCCTCTTTTCTTCCTTTCTTTTCTTCTTCTTCTTCTCCTTCTTTCTCTCTAGACCATGCTCAGTAGCGTGGTGCAATGATCCTGCTTCGGTTCGGGTTACGACAGCAGTGGGGCGGAGTTTGCTCTCGGGGGAGAGGCTCGAGCTTCAATGGCAGATTGCCATCTGACGGAGTTTTCTTCAACCTAACAGATGTGGATCGATCAGAGGGACCCTAGGAAGCTTTGAGGATGGAAGGAGAGAAGTTTGGAGTCGGTTTCGGTGGTGGGTTCGAGCTTGGAAGCTGGCTGCCGTTAATGGCAGATTGGAAGTGGGGCTTTGTTTCTTAGATCAGAAGGTGCTGGATGACTTGATTCAGCTCAAGGGAGCCTATGGAATAGAGGTATTGAAGCTTAGGAGAGGATTTGGGCGGTGGTTTCTAATGGAGAAGGGAAACGGCTGCACTCACTCTCTATTCCTTTATAGCAAAAACCCTAGCATTGAACGGCCAGGATTGCGTTCTCACGAACGACTGGGATGGAGGGATTTCACCTCTCTCGGATTGCCAAGCTGGCATACGGAAGAAAATGGAAATTTTCTATTTTTAGAAGGTGTTGTGTTTGTAGGGTTGGTTTACGCCGCAACCGTGTGTATGCACGTGTGTTTCAAGGTCTGAAAATGGGTGGGATTTGCTCGGACGCAGGCCCTCCATCCGATGGAGGGTTCGGATCATCAAGATGGATGATGAAGGTGGGCCACCTTTTAAGGAAACGGGCGGCCATTCGTCCCCTGACGGAAACCAAAGAAAGAGAGAGAGACCTCTCTCGTTTTAGAAATTTCGGGTCATAGGCGTCTGACCAGCCTCACCAATTCCGTGCACGGCGAGTGCATGCGTGATGTGTACACGCACTGCCAGTGGTGGGTCACACTTACTGTTTTGGTGAAATCCACACCGTCCATTCTCCCTTTAGGCTCTAATCGGATCTTCTGACCAAAAATCAGGCAAATCAAAAGTTTAGGTGGGCCATACTAGTCGATTCCTAAATGTAACAGTGGTTTTCCATTGATCCAGCGGTCGGATGATCCCGATATTGAACGTCAACAGTTAAAAGATCTTAATGGGCCATTTGTAAGGCTTTCATCACATATTACTAACCAATACGAATATAGGTTTCATTACTTTTGTATATTATTTATAATTAAAATATTTAAAATCTCATACATGTATATTTAAATATAATATTTAATTATGAACATACCACCATATACATGCTATTGATCACCTATTTATTAATATGAAATCCATAATATACAATATCATATTATACCTACATATAAATTGTAAATTGTAAATTGTACAATATCTTATTTGAAATCACATCGTTAAATAATATAAAATTTTATTCACATATCTAATAATTTTTGGTATACGTGTTTATAAAAATATTCAATAGTACATTAATATCTATAATTCAATTAAAATTATTATTCATTATGTTTAGTTAATACAATGTTATTTTCATAATATTTTACATACATTAAATATATATATATATATATATATATATATATATTTATATCATTCTTGTTATAATATACTCTCATATACTTCTATATGATAAGTAATTTATCAAGATACAACTATAATTTTTCTGACCCATGTTTGTGTAAAATATAATGAATAAAATAAATATACTTATTAAATATTATGGGACTACTGGATGGTTCGTCTCGAAGATTAACGGATGGAAGTTCTGATACACAGGTGCGGACTGTTTCCAACGGTCAGATTTAAATTAGGATGAACGTGAATGTTCACTTAGGTTAGACTTGTATTTATACTAGGTTTGGTTACATGGTAACACCCGAGTACTGCAAAGTACGGGGTGTTACACTATGTTTCTGCATTTATATGGTATAGATACGGCTGACGCTATTCGTGAACTCATCAGGAATTGCATATTGCATCGCATCCTCAGCATCTGATATTTGGTTCTTTATGACTCCTCATTTGCATAGTTGATCCATATTGTGTATTCTGATATTGATTGACTCATGGACTTGTCCGTATTTTCGTTTACTCTGTTATCGTATGATTTATGATCTTGTCAGTATTTCTTCTTACTTTGATAATTCATGATCTTGTCAGTATTTCTGCTTATTCCGATAATGTACGATTTATGGATTACTAGTATTTCCAGTATTGTATGATGATGGCATTGTATTGAATACTTGACACTTACCTTGTGCACACACTTACACCACCCTCTAAGCTTTCTATAAGCTTATGTATGATAGATGCGTGCAGGTGATGTTAGGTTGCAGTAGTGTTGAGCTTGGAGCGTGCAACAGTTTTCTGGAACTTGATTTTCGATTTATGTATTTCCCTTTCAATATTGTACTCAATGATTATATTAGTGGATATGTGATGATGATGTTGCCTTTGTGAATTGGGTAATCTTGTCGTTATGCTTATTACGAGTTAAATGTACATTGAAAAAAAATCCTCCTTGTAGGATCCCAGGATTGGAATCTGGCGTATGAATGCTAGGAGCCGAGAATGGGGTACTACGGAGGCTGTCGGCACTGGATTCGACGATCGGGATTCCTGTTAATCCGATTTTCGGGTTTGGGGCGTCACACTCCTCCCTCTCTCTCAGCATCTCCTTCCCCCCCCCCCCCCCCTCTCTCTCTCTCTCTCTCTCTCTCTGTGGCAAGGTAAGCCCTAACCCTTATTCGTTTTTTCTTTTTTCTTCTTTTCTATTTTCCTTTCCCCTCTCCTTCATTTTTTACTTTTGCGTAATTGCGGAACGACGCTATTTTGCAGGGGCAATTTCGGATGCCTAACTGCGGGGCCCACAGTGATGTACTTTCCTTACATCTACACCGTCCATCCGTATTGAAAGCTCATTTTAGGAGATGATAAAAAAAATGAAGCTGACCCAAATCTCAAGTGGGCCACACAATAAGAAACAATCTTAACTAAATTCCTACCATTAAAAACATCACGGGTCCACTTAAATATTTATCTGCCATCCAACGGAAGCGGTTTTCCTAGTGAGTTTTCTCCCAAGTAATTTTAGCAATTGAGCCCAAAATGAAGCATATATAATTTTCAAATGGACCACACCATAGGAAACAATGGACTTAAACTTCTACCATTGAAAATTTCTTAAGGCCACATAAGTTTTGGATCAAGCTTAAATTTTTGTTTCCCATACATATGCATGTTTGTATAATCTTATAAACTAGTTGGATGACAAATAAACATTATTGTCGGGCCTAGAAAGGTTTCACAAATGGAAATCATTATCCTAATTGTCCTGTGGTATGATCCACTTCATTTTTGTATATGTGCCAATTTTGGGCTTAACTCCTTAAATTAGATGGAAAAACAGATGGACGGCATGGATAGACCACATACATTCAAGGCACACCCAACTGAGTTTACTCGGTGCGATAAGAGCATACTGAGTAACTCAGTACTCAATCCGATTTACCATCCAACCTATTAACAAGGAAATCAGATCTTTTATCGTACCGAGTAAACTCAGTTGGCTCACGATGAATGTATATGATTTATCCATGTCGTCCATCCATTTTTCCAGCTTATTTACGGGATTGAGACCAAAATTGAAGAAAATCCAGAGCTCAAGTGGATCATACCACATGAAACAGTGGGAATATTGATTTCCGCCATTGAAACATTGTTAAGCCCCACAGTCATGTTTATTTGACAACCAACAAGTTCATAAGATCATACAAACATGGATGAAGGGAAAAATCAAATATAAGCTTGATCCAAAACTTTTATGGCCCCCAATAATTTTTCAACGGTAGAAGTTCAATTCATATTGTTTCCTATTGTGTGGTTCATTTGATATTTGGATATTTTTCATTTTTGGGATCAAGATTTAAAATTATATGGTAAAATGGATGGATGGATTGGATACAATACATAAATCATGGTGAGCCTTAAAGAGTTTACTTAGCACGCAATCCGCTTCCGTTGATAAGGGTTGTGACTTCTATAAGATGAACTAACATACATGGTTATTCAATTAGGTAGACAATTTCATGCCTTGGTTCTTAAATTGGGGTTTGAGTCAAATGATTTCATCACTAGTTGCCATGGGCTAGGTAAAACCTCTCTCGTTCGCTTCTCCCAAATGCAAGAAAGTAAGGTGAAACCTGATCACATAACATTTGTTGACATTCTATCTACCTGTAGTCATGTTGGTTTAGTAGAAGAAGGTTTGAATTTTCTAAGATCAATGGAACCCGTCCATGGGATCCCACTTCGTATGGAACACTATGCTTGTGGGGTCGATATTTTTGGTTGAGTTGGGCGTCTTGACGAGGCAAAAGCACTAATGGAAACAATGATGTGTGTCAAACATCATCACCGTGGATTTGATGTGTCCCCTTTAGGTTATGATATATCTCAAAAATCATCTGTATACGAAACTCAAGTGGGCCATACCATCTAAAACAATGTGAAGACATCTTAAAAAATATAAAAGCACTTGGTGGGGCCCACATGAGTTTTGGATGCGGCTGAAAATTGGTCTGACCCCTCATCCAAGTGGGACACACATAATGAGTGGGTTAGATATGTGAATCACATTTAGGCAAACCCAATATATGATTATGAATGTTTTAAGGAAACCCCTCTCCATTATAGTATGTAGTGTGGCCCACCCAAGTCATGGATTGACTTTATTTTTAAGCTTTTGGCCCACCTAAGTTATGGATTGACTTTCTCCATACCGTTCAACGCTTTTCTCGGATCATTTTAAGATATTAACTAAAAAATGGGGCGGGTCCAAAGCTTAAGTGGACTACAAAGTAGGGACTGAATGTCCACCATTAAAAATGACATTCATAGAAGTTTTGGATCAAACTGATGTTTGTGTTTTCTCTTCATTTATATCTTTTTTATATTATGAACATGTTGGATGTCAAATAAACATTATTGTGGGCCCAATGAAGGTATCAACGGTGGAAATCATTATTCCAGACTATTTTGTGTGGCATGGTACACTTTTGGATTTACCAAAAATTTAGGATCAACCCACACCGTTCATCCATTTTTAGAGATAATTTTAGAGAATTATCCAAAAAAAATGAATTATATCCAAAGATTAAATGGACCACACCACAAATAAGGGGAACAGATTGGCTACTCCCCCTGACACCATCCAATGACTGGTGGTTGGTGCTCTGTGAGCCCTACCATAATGTATGTGTTTAATCCATGTTGTCTATCTATTTTTAAAGATCATCTTACGGTATGAGACCAAAAATGAGATATATCCATATCTTAAGTGGACCACATTCCAGTAAACAGTGTTGAATGAGCATCAACCATTAAAAAATATTTTTGGGGCCATAAAAGTTTTGGATCAAACTGATTTTTATTTTTCCCCTTCATCTGGCCATGTATGACCTAATCAACATATTGGATGTCAAATAAACAGTACAGTGGGCCTTAGGAGGATTTTAATGATGGATATATAATAATTTTAAATTATATATGTATATATAGACGGTCAAGCTCATGGGAATTTCTCATACGGTCGAGCCGTGTGGGCCCCACCGTGATGGGTGTCGAACATCTACCTAATCAGTTAAATGCACCATTCCATGGTGGGCCTGGGGCTTAAAAATCAAGTCAATCCGTGACTTTTTTGGACCAAACCACATACAAAACATGAGAGGGTTACCCTCCATTAAAATATTCATAATCATTTGTTGGGCCCACCGAGATGTGGTTCACAAATCCAACCCATCCATTATGTGTGTCCCACTTGGATGAGAAGTCAAACCAAGTTTCATATGCATCAAATTTTTAGGTGGGCCCCACCAAGTGATTTTATATATTTTAGGAATTACAAATTGATGGTCCATAAGAAGTTATATAGCGCAACCACAATTTTTGTGTTTTATCTAAGCCGTTCATTCATTTTGACAGCTCATTTTAGGGCATTAGCTCGAAAAACTAGGAAGATTGAAGGCTCAAGTGGACCACACAGTAGGAGACAATGGAGATTATTTGTCTTTTGTTGATTTGTGGTGTGGTCGACATGGGCCTTCTATTTGCTTCCTTTTTTGGGATAAATCCCAAAAAAATGTTAAATTGAATGGATGACATCGATAAATGACGTACATCACGGTGGGCTCCATGGAGCATCTAACAGGGAAACGGATTGGCTACTCCCCCTGACACCAGCCAATGGCTGGTGGTCGGTGCTCTGTGGGCCTCGCCATGATGTATGTGTTTCATCCATTCCGTCCATCTATTTTTATCGATCATTTTACAGTATGAGAGCAAAAATGAGCTATATCCCAATCTCAAATGGACCACATTACAGGAAATAATGTCGAATGAGAGTTGACCATTAAAAACATTTTGGGGACCATAGAAGTTTTGGATCAAGCTGATTTATTTTTTTTACCTTCATATGGGCCTGTATGACCTAATCAACAGATTGGATGTCAAATAAACAGTACAGTGGGCCTTAGGAGCATTTTAATGGTGGATATCTAATCACTATTGTTTTCATGTGGTGTGGTCCAACTGAGATTTATATCCCTCTCTTTTTTTGGCATAAAGTCATAAAATGATCAGTAAAAATGGATGAACAGAATGGATGAAACACATACATCATGGTGGGGCCCATAGCGCACCAACCACCAGCCACCTGGCTGGTGGCAGGGGGAGTAACCAATCTGTTTCCCTCTAACAGGACTGTTCATCCAATCTGCGCCCACCAAAAAAAAAAGCAGCCCGTCCTGTTTTCATTCTCGCGGGCTCCGGCCAAAATCTGTATTTCTCTCTCTCTCTCTCTCTCTCTCTCTCTCTCTCTCTCTCTCTCTCTCTCTCTCTCTCTCTCTCTCTCTCTCTCTCTCTCTCTCTCTCTCTCTCCTGCTCTCTATCTTCTCCCCACCAAAAAAAAAGTAGCCCGTCCGACATCTTTATACGTCGGCAATGCTAAAAACTTCACCATCTGTTGCATGCCCTTGCCCATCCCCGACTGTGTGAGGGACTTGTTCGGACGGCTGACGTTGGCCGAGAAGATCAGGCTACTCATGAATAAGGCAGCCCTCCATACCCCTCTCACTCTCTGAAGCTCGATTGAATTAGATTCACGAACGTGAGGTATTTCTCTCTCAATCTTTCTCAATCTCAATGCCAATTTAGGAATTTGGGGATTTAGTAATTTGTGAATTCCTAATTCGAATGTGGACTCTCATTTAGGGATTTGGGGATTTTATGGCTTACAGATTTGAATGTGGACCTCGAATTTGGGTTTTTCTGATTTTACAAATTGAGGATTTTAGGATTTTGGGAATCTAAGGATTTTTAGAATACTTCACCTTCCAGATTCAAGAGAGCATGAGAAGGCACTCCAGATGCACCGTTTAGATTCCATGTAACTGGGATTATAATCTATCATTACATTTAATCACATTAGTTGTTGCCCATCAAGTGTTTGGAAAAATTCCTAAATCAGTATCCATAGTATTTTTCTCAAAGATTTTGTATATTTTTTTGTTTTGTTATTGGCTTCAATATAGTTTAATGCTGTTAGTACGGTATTTTTGCAGTTCTCTCTAGGGGTAGAATTATGTTTCGTTCTGCAAGCTGGATATTGATATTCATGCGGTATGATCCAAAATATGGACATTTTTTATGGAATGACTTTTCTTCAGGTGCTTCGTAGTTACTATCCTGACTACAAATCAGTCACACAAACACAAGATGATCACATGTTGACTTGTCTAGAAAATCTCCATATGTTTAAACAGCTCATAAAGTAAGATCTTCTGCTGGTTTTCTTTTGTTCAATCTCTATTTGTATCCAACAACTGTACTTAGTTCTTGATTTTGGGCGTTTGATTTTGTGATGCGGACGATTTGGATTGAGGTAAACCTTTGCCACATGTATGTAGTTGCTGCCTGAATGCATACAGGTTATCATCCTCTAGCAAGCATGGAAAATGCTCGTTGAATAAAGAAAGAGCAAGCAAAGCTTTAGTAAGTAGGATCGCATGAAAACATTCCAGGTGTTGTGATATATGGTCAGAGAGATGCGGGTCCCACCCTTTGAATGGTGACAAGCCAATTTTAGTCTCCTCCTCCTTGTATTGCTTTCAAGTCTCGACTATAAATACATGTCTCTATATATCCTCATTCATCTCAACAGCTAAATCATCTCTTTTTTTAAGGTGCAGGAGCAAGTCCATTCCATTCCATTCATTCATTCTCAGGAGAGAGAGAAATTAAGAGAGAGAGAGAGAGAGAGAGAGAATGAAAGGAGGGATAGCTTTAGAAAATGGAGAAGCCTCAAAGGCTTTGATTGGAGGGAGTGAAAGTGGGGTGAACAAAGGATTGTCCATCTTTTACATTGTTAGGAGCAGAGAGAGAGGCAGCAGGCTCATCTTGATTTTTTTTTTATGGTAATTTCTTTTAAGTCTCTCTCTCTCTCTCTCTCTCTCTCTCTCTCTCTCTCTCTAAGCTCCCTTTGTTTTGAGAGAGAGACAGGGCTATCCTGGACACTAGAACAGGTACAGGGTCATTTATAGCTTTCATGGGCCTGACGAGCCTGATTCTGAGGCCATTTCTCTGTGACCTTATGCTTAAGAGAGACCCATGTATGACCATCAATGGTTTTATGAATTTAGTTGTTTCGGCTATTTTGTTTGGACCCTTACAATTTGTTATATTTCAGTTCATTGATCAGCCATTTGATTACTTTGAAGAGTCCTCAGTGGAAGCGTTCTCCACTTACTATTAGAGTGGAGCAGATGTAATGAATACTATTATTTTTGTTCCACTGTACATTTAATGTATGAGTTTGTGCCATTTATGAAGGTCCATGGAAGCAAAAAGGAACCTGCCAGAATTTGGTATTGTCACTCAATGCATTGCGCCTCAAAGAGTTAATGACCAATGCCTGACAAATATTCTTTTGAAGATAAATGCCAAGGTGAGCTGTCACTGAAATATCATGTCCCTTCCCTATGGACTTTCAGGTGTGATCTCTCTGTCTAGCTAACAACCTCCTTTCCTTTCTTTCCAACAGCTTGGTGGAATGAATTTCTTACTTGCAGTTAAACACTCACTTTTCATTCCCCTGATTTCTGGAGTTTCCACAATCATCCTGGGGATGGATGTATCACATGGTTCCCTAGGCTAGTCCGACGTGCTGTCAATTGCGGCGGTAAGATAAGATGCATGATTTTCCTTTTCAACTCTTAGTCATAGAGTGACAGTACTTGTTTCAATTTTCTTGGATAGATGATGAATGTATTTGCAAATGTAAATGAAATTAAAGAACTTATATATATATATATATATTATATATATAATTATATATATATATATATATATATACATTACATATACATATATGTTATCAATGGAGGATACCTTGTTTAGGGGGACATGAAATTCTTGTAGCTTATGGTATGGTGCCCCAATATTGGTTATATGTTACTAGTGTGTAGTAGATAATACTAGGTTCAATAGTAGATAATACTAGAGAATACCTAAACCCGATCCGAACCTGAAACTGAACCTGATTCCCTAAACCTAAACTTAAACCTATAACCTAAACCTAAACCTAAACCTATAACCTAAACCTAAACCTAACCTAAATGTATTCTCAGATCCCTAAACCTATAACCTATAACATTAACATAAACTTATAACCTACAACATTAACCTAAACCTATACTTATATTCCAAACCTATTCACAAATCCCAAAACCTATAACCTAAACCTAAACCTTAACCTAAACCTATAACCTAAACCTAAACCTTAACCTATAACCTATAACCTATAACCTAAACTCAATTCCCTAAACCTTAACCTATAACCTAACCTAAACCTAAACTTGAAAACCCAAACCTAAACCCGAACTCGAACCCGAACCCGATATCCTAAACCTAAACCTTAACCTATTCTCAATTCCCTAAACCTTAACCTATAACCTAACCTAAACCTAAACCTATAACCTACACTTATAACCTAAACCTAAACCTGTAACCTTAACCTAAACGTAAAACCTAAACCTAAACCTAAAACCTAAATGTATTCTCAAATCCCTACACCTAAACCTAAACCTATAACCTACAACATTAACATAAACTTATAACCTACAACATTAACCTAAACCTATACTTATAACCTAAACCTATTCTCAAATCCCAAAACCTATAACCTAAACCTAAACCTTAACCTATAACCTGAACCTTAACATATAACGTATAACTTATAACCTATAACCTAAAATCAATTCCCTAAACTTTAACATATAACCTAACCTAAACCTAAACCTATAACCTACACTTATAACCTATAACTTAAAACCTAAACCTAAACTTAAAACCTAAATGTATTCTCAAAGCCTTAAATCTAAACCTGCACCTAATCCTAATCTCAACTCCTTAACCTAAACCTAAACTTGAAAACCCAAACCTAAACCCGATACCGAACCCAAACCCGATTTCCTAAACCTAAACCTTAACCTATTCTCAATTCCCTAAAGCTATAACCTATAACTTAAACCTAAACCTATAACCTTAACCTAAACCTAAAACCTAAACCTAAACCTAAAACCTAAATGTATTCTCAAATCCCAAAACCTAAACCTACACCTAATCCTAATCTCAACTCCTTAACCTAAACCTAAACTTGAAAACCCAAACCTAAACCCGAACCCGAACCCGATTTCCTAAACCTAAACCTTAACCTATTCTTAATTCCCTAAACCTTAACCTATAACCTAACCTAAACCTAAACCTATAACCTACACTTATAACCTAAACTTAAACCTGTAACCTTAACCTAAACGAAAAACCTAAACCTAAACCTATAACCTAAATGTATTCTCAAATCCCTAAACATAATCCTAAACCTAAACCTATAACCTACAACATTAACATAAACTTATAACCTCCAACATTAACCTAAACCTATTTATAACCTAAACCTATTCTCAAATCCCAAAACCTATAACCTAAACCTAAACCTAAACCTATAACCTAAACCTAAACCTTAACCTATAACCTAAACCTTAACCTATAACGTATAACCTATAACCTATAACCTAAACTCATTTCCCTAAACCTTAACCTATAACCTAACCTACCTAAACCTACAACCTACACTTATAACCTAAACCTAAACCTATAACCTATAACCTATAACCTAAATGTATTCTCAAATCCTTAAACATAAACCTACACCTAATCCTAATCTCAACTCCTTAACCTAAACCTAAACTTGAAAACCCAAACCTGAGCCCGATCCTGAACCTGAACTCAATTTCCTAAACCTAAACCTTAACCTATTCTCAATTCCCTAAAGCTATAATCTAAATCTAAACATAAACCTATAACCTTAACCTAAACCTAAGACCTAAATGTAAACCTAAAACCTAAATGTATTCTCAAATCCCTAAACCTAAACCTACACCTAATCCTAATCTCAACTCCTTAACCTAAACCTAAACTTGAAAACCCAAACCTAAACCCAAACCCGAACCCGAACTTGATTTCGTAAACCTAAACCTTAACCTATTCTCAATTCCCTAAACCTTAACCTATAACCTTACCTAAACCTAAACCTATAACATACACTTATAACCTAAACCTAAACCTATAACCTAAACCTGTAACCTTAACCTAAACCTAAACCTAAAACCTAAATGTATTCTCAAATCCCTAAACCTAAACCTATTAGCTACAACATTAACATAAACTTATAACCTAAACCTACAACCTACAACATTAACCTAAACCTATACTTATAACCTAAACCTATTCTCAAATCCCAAAACCTATAATCTAAACCTAAACTCAGTCCCCTAAACCTTAACGTATAACCTAACCTAAACCTAAACCTATAACCTACACTTATAACCTAAACCTAAACCTGTAACCTTAACCTAAACGTAAAACCTAAACCTAAACCTAAAACGTAAATGTATTCTCAAATTCCTTCATCCAAAACCTAAACCTATAACCTACAACATTAGCCTAAACCTATACTTATAGCCTAATCCTATTGTCAAATCTCAAAACCTATAACCTAACCCTAAACCTTAACCTAAACCTAAACCTATAACCTAAACCTAAACCTTAACCTATAACCTATAACCTAAACTCAATTCCCTAAACCTTAACCTATAACCTAACCTAAACCTAAACCTATAACCTACACTTATAACCTAAACCTAAACCTAAAACCTAAACCTAAACCAAAAACCTAAATTTATTCTCAAATCCCTAAACCTAAACCTACACCTAATCCTAATCTCAACTCCCTAACCTAAAATTAAACCTAAACTTGAAAACCCAAACCTAAACCCAATCCCGAACCCGAACCCGATTTCCTAAACCTAAACCTTAACCTATTCTCAATTCCCTAAAGCTATAACCTATAACCTAAACCTAAACCTTAACCTAAACATATAACCTTAACCTAAACCAAAACCTAAACCTTAACCTATAACCTATAACCTAACCTTAACCTAAACTTAAAACCTAAACCTAAACCTATAACCTATAAGCTAAACCTAAACCTAAAACCTAAATGTTATCTCAAATCAATAAACCTAAACCTACACCTAATCCTAATCTGAACTCCCTAACCTAAACCTAAACCTAAACTTGAAAACCCAAACCTAAACCTGATCCCGAACCCGAACTAGATTGATGTAATAATGTAGCCCAATTACATGGCAACAAACAAGAAAATCTTGCTTTGTTGGCAAGCATACTCGAACTCAAGCATCACAATGCATTATTTCCATCTCCACTATCTCTTATAGCATAGATTATTTGATATTTGGATTTATCTCATTTTTAGAGTCATGTCCTAACACAATGTGATAATATTAATAAACAAGGTGGATTTGTCACCAACATTATTCCAAGACCCATATAACTTCTCCTTATATGAAGTTGGGTAGGGCATATGCAGCTTGAATCCATCAAAGGAGATAAGGATCACCTCTCATATGTTCTCTCTCTTTTCATTTATTTTTTTTCCATATCTTTTTGGGTAGGATTGTTTATTTTATGGTGTCTGCTCACGTACAACATTTTATCATGTTAATATAATTATAAGTGGCCTAATCTCAACTTTCTAAAAATAACTAATAATAATTTCTACCTGATAAGAAATCACCAAGTACCATTAGGCTCAACCCAAAAAGATAAATTAGCATTTTGGGTTTAAGATTGTTTGTGTTTGGATGGATGTAGTTTATGTTTGGATGGATGTAGTTTATGTTTGGATGGATTTACGTAGTTTGGGTTTAAATGGATGTGAATGTGAATATAATGAAATATATTATATAAGAGGTGCATATCAAGAATTTTGTGCTGGAATATTCGAAAAAAAAATGACTTTTACCTACGAAAATTTTTGTAGGTAAAAGTCTCATCCACGTTTTTAACCTACGAAAAGTTTCGTAGGTAAAAGTCTCATCCACGTTTTTACCTACGAAAATATTCGTAGGTAAAATTTTTGTAAATAGTTTTACCTATGATAATATTCGTAGGTAAAAGTTTTGTAAATATTTTTACCTACGAATTAAAAGTTTTGTAAATATTTTTAGCAACGAAAAATATTCGTAGGTAAAAATTTTGTAAATATTTTTACCTACGAAAATATTCGTAGGTAAACGTAAGTTGTGTAAATATTTATAGCTACGAAAATATTCGTAGGTAAAAGTTTTGTAATAACTTTTAACTTTACCTATGAAAATATTCGTAGGCATAAGTTTTGTAAATATTTTTACCTAGGAAAATATTCATAGGGAAAAGTTTTGTAAATATTTTTACCTACGAAAAAAAGCGTTGGTAAAAGTTTTTACCTACGAAAAGATTCGTCAGTAAAAGTCTTACCTTTGGCGACGAAATTTTTTTTTTCGTTGGTAAAAGTTTTTCCCGTCGATCTTTTACCTACGAAATTACCGACGAAAATTTTCGTCGGTAAAACTTTTTGCCTACGAAAAAAAGGCTTTTAGCGACGAAAATTTTCGCCGATAAAAGTGGCTTTTCTTGTAGTGCACGGGGCGATGATTGCATTCACGCATCCATGCATCTAATAAGATCTGCATCATGTATTGTTTTGTATGTTTTTTTTTAAAACTATGCTTATCTAATGCGGCGGTGTGTAATCTTGAGGGAAATTCACACTAAGTTGGCCACTCATCCATCAAATATATAACCGTACAGGTAGCACAGGTGGATTAAGTGATTTTCAGGTACAGACTGATGAGGAGCAGGTATGAGTGTCAGGGATGTATGGTTGTATTTGTTAAGAGAAGTTGTACGATCTTACGGCTCCAATTTATATGCATTTTATTATCTCTCTTGTATAAGTTTTATAAATCTTGTATTCGTACTTGTGGAGACATTGGTTTGTGTAAGTCATTATGGGCAACCTCTTGTACATTATAAATGTAATTGCAATTTTTCCTTTATGCTGACTTGTCCATTCTATGCTTATCTGCTAACTCTGATAAAAGAAAAAAGATTATATATGGGATTCGACTCTTTTTAGGTTAACACTCGGGTTTTTAGGAAACAGGTCATATACTCGGGTCTTGAAAAGTCAGGGCATTACATGTTCAAACCTTGTCCAGGGAGGATCGGACTCCAACCAAACTCCTGAAAAAATCTGGTGAATCCCATGATGCTAGGAGCGTCGAAGAATGCAGTTTTGGATGAAGTGCACGAGGAACGGGTAGCTACACATCTTCGTTGGACCCACCAAAGAAGCCATCTGAACCTTCCATCTAATGACTCCCCAAGCTCCATGGGATGAATCTAACCCCTCTGGAAGAACCAGTTCGAGGAGATTGAGGTTAGGGAGGTATTCGCCATGAGAACCGAGACCATTTTCCCCAAGAAGATGCTAGACAATAACCTCTTTAAACTACACCTATCGTGGATCACAAGCACACCACTGATGGCCCTCCTAAATGCTTTTCATTCCCCAAAATAAGAGGAGTAGAAGAACCGTTGATCAAACCTTTTGTTCAAACCAAATAGCCACCAAGCAGCGAACGTGCACAATCACGCAGAGCGTGAGTTACTGTTTCATTAAAACTTGAATTCCCTTCTCACGTTGGGATTTAGCCAAACCTCTATAAGAGAACCCTCCATTGGTGATCATCCTACACATAGAAAAAGAAAAAAATAGAGAAAAATATAGAAGAAGAAATCAACAACAAAAGGAGAGGAGGAGAGAAAGATATGGTCTTGTTGAGCCGAGTCGACTCGGTTGGGTTCAGTCAGGTTGGAGTTTTAGTTCATCCAGATCTACTTGCTGACCATCCATAAAAAAAAATAAAAAATAAAAAAATAAAAAATAAATAAGGAGAAAGAGAAGAAGAAGAAGAAGAAGAAGAAGAAGAAGAAGAAGAAAAGGAAGAGAGAGAGAGAGAGAGAGAGAGAGAGAGAGAGAGAGAGTAATGCTCGAGCGTCACTTAACAACTCACCGAGTCATTAGCATGGGTCCAAGCAAGTCCAACATTTTTTAGAGGTAAGTTGATTTCCAAATTATTTTCTGATGATCCTCAGCTGGTGTTGGATTCCATCAAACCCCAAATTTAAAACATTATTTGTAGAATTGCTCCATAGCGAGTTGAACTAAGTTGACTCATCGCAGAGTTTCGTTGAACTTGAACTATCAAGCTGAAATTTATTGAATGAGGTCAGGTATTTATACGCTTTCTAATTTATTTGTTAATTAATGTAAACCTAGGTCTACATCTAAACTAAACTTTAACCTAAAGTTTTGATCTTAACCGCATAATTCATATAATGTGATGATCTAACAATAAGAATTGTGTTAATTGTGCTAGAGTTGGGTACTACAATACATCTATTCAAATATAGCAACGTAGATTGTGATTCAATTTAAGAGGTGAGGATTTTTCCTTCAAAACTTTACAATTTAATTGATTACATCTTTCTCACATGTTCCAAGTTTTATTTATTACTTATCTTAACCATATGAATCAATGTTACATAATTCACATCACTACATTATTATCTCGTGCCCAAAGTGTAGGGTCACAATGTACTAATAATCTCGGTAAGACCCAGGTCGAATCCACAGGGATTGAAACTTGTACATTTTTTAAATTAACTAGAAGTAAAAATAGAAGAAGATGTGAAACTAATTCTGAAGTATTTGAGAGAGTAATTATGAATAGAGTAATTAAAACTAAGAATTTAAAGGTGGGAACTAGGGTGTCAAGGATCCACTTGTAGTGATCAGGGAGCCCTCTTGCTTGATTCAGGTAACACAATTAGAATTAGAGTCCTATCCTATCCAATTGGAAAATATATCAATAAAACCAAATCTAAACTTCCTGACCTAATTCTCAATGAAGGAGAACTATGATAATTGGCAGGGATTCCATCACCAAACTATGCCCAGGAGACAATGGCAAACAATAGAATTTACCGATCTCATAATCTCAAAGCAAGAGAATTGTGAAGATTAGGAAGGATTCCATCACCCTACCATGCCCAAGGGACGATGGTGAACAACAGGACTTACTAATTTTACAATCTCAAATCAGGAAAAGAAGATACTCAAAGCTATTACAGATCTACTATAATTTGAGTCACAATAAACCATTAAAAACTGAAAGTATTCCTTAAATATCAAATTAAAATCCATGGAGTTCAGCATAAACATGAATCAAAGCAATAGAAACATTCCATCATGCTACAAGCCTCACCTCTTAACCCTAGCTAAGAGGTTTAACCAACCAAAGACATGATTGGACCAAAGTCTCTTAAGAAAAATATGAAAACAACCAAGGAAGAAGAAGAAAAACTCTTGGCGATGGTTTCTCCACCCTTTTGCTCTACTCCTTAAACCCTAAAGATGCCTAGGAATATCCTAGGGAGTCCTATTTATAATTGTGGAACTCCAACTTTCGCACCTAGTTGGGAAACTGTAGAAACCGCCTCAAATTTATGTAGTTTGCTAAAATAGACTTCACTCTGCACAGTTTTTCAAAATAGACTTCACTCTACGCAATTTCACAAAATGACCAAGAGTTTCAGAATATGCTTTTTCAAGACGATTTCAAGATTCCTTTTTTTACTTGAAATCCTTAATTCTCTTCATTCCTCACTTAGTTTTCTTGGATCTTTGACATGTGAATTCTTCAATCTTGGTCTCCTAAGATCCATCCATTGCCTTGGTGATTCTTGAGCATTAAATCCATGCTTTTAGCACCCTTTTCAATCCAAGCTCTTAAATTCACCTTGTAACACAAACATGAGTAAAATAGAACATTAAACATTATCGTGTTCATGTTCATAAAACTAAGATATAAATGGGAGATAATATGCAATATTTGATCCTCAACACAATCCTCAACCAACATTTTGCTAGTCTTGAGCAAAGTATGAGATAAATATTTCGAGAACCACAGGATAATTTCTATAAGCTCAAGGGATTTTTTAAAAAAAAAATCCAAATAATAGAATTCTAAAATACATCAATGTTGTGCATTACCTTCTCCTAAACTCTAGCACTCGGTAAGTTTCATAATCAAGTTCGAAGCATTAATTCTCCAATTAGAACAGTTCCAAACATTGAGTTCCATGGGTGTATAATGAAGTCTAGACTTATCACAATCAAAGGTTCAATTTGTCACTTTCATGATAACATTGATAATTAAAAGAGCATTCAGGACAACCAAAACATAAACCGAAACTTGCTTTACAGTTCATCTTTTAGTTCCCTCTTTTATTCCTCCAGCTTTTAATTTTTCCATCGATGGCTTTACGCTATGTTAACCTTTTTAAAGATCTTTAATAGGTAGCCCTTTTCTACGACAACAATTTTTTTTTAGCTGGGTATTTTCTTTTTCTTTCTTTTCAATTCTTCCCATTAAACATGATGGACAAATTTCCCAAGTTGGTTCCTTCCATGCTTAATAATCATCAAGTTAACAATTCAATATCAAACTGACACTTTAATGTGTAAGTTGGATGTGACATGTGAAATCATGACTCAATCAATGTTTAAAACTTATAATCAACGATCAAGTGACTAAACTCCAAGAGACATAAGTTATCAACATTAAGCATCTTATAATTCTAATTTTTCAAAAAAATTTCAATTTTCCGCAATTTTTATTCAAAGACTAAGAAAACACTAATTAGCTTGTCTAATCCACACCCCCAACCTAAAATCCACATTGTCCTCAATGTAAAAGAAATAAGCATGTAATGCAAAAGAGGCAATGAAAATAAAATGGAAGCGATGGAAAGATAATACCTAAAGAAGAAATTTTTTAAGCTTTTCCAATGATCTCAGTGTGAAGATGGGTTAGCACAAAAGACTCAACAGACAATAAGCAAACTATCCTAAAATAGCGGAAAGCAAACTATCCTAATCCTAAATTCTTTGAAAGCACTAAACCTAACTAGGAAAATAGGGGAAAATTACTCAGTCATGCTGCAAGGTTCCTCTGGCCAATATCTTGATAAATTTCTTCGTAGGTTTCTCAACAAGATCATTCAAAAGCCCTTTTTGCAATAGGCTTGGATGTCTTGGAGTATGAATTTTCAGAGAAATTTGCGGACCTCAATATAAAGTTTCCTTTTAATCTCTTGAGGTGTCCAAAGTACATATGATTCACCTAAGATAGAAAAAGTTTCAGAGTTACCGCAACATAGTGAATCAGATACTACAAGAAGATAAAATTCAGAGAAATTCTCAGTAGGTGATGTAGTCTCAACATATTCTGAAGTTTTGGACTTCGATTCTACTTTCAGGTCATCCTCCTTTAATGGTAAACATTCAAGATCTGTGGAAGGAGGGGCTTCAGAATAAGGGTTCTCTTGGTCAGTAACAACCACCGAGGTATTGTTTTGCAAGGCATCCATTATTTCTTTGATCATGGGATCATTTGAATCTGTAAAATATGTAAAGCAATCTTTCAGAGAGTTGAGATAGTCAGTTAAGAGAGGCTCATTTTTCATATCGAGGTCTGTGATGATACGCCCAATGATTCCTTCGTCTTTTCTTATAATAAAGGGAAACATGATCTCTTGCTCTTCACCTTGGTGAGAGTCAATTGTCACTGGATACATCTCGCCCTGCCCTGCATAGACAGATTGTGGATGAGTAGGCGCATTGATGTGAAGATTCTGTTCATTACTACTGCTCAGTAGAGGCACTATATCATCAAGGGTTGACAACTCATATGATGACCTTAACTGGGTGGTTTCAAATTCCAGAGTCATATCGAGCGACTCATCCATCTCCCTAATCATATTATAATCTAAATCAGAGGAGTGGTCTACACACACCTCAAAGGAGCTGGAAGGGTCGATTGAAAAAGATTCATCCTCCACATTTAAATCAGGTGTGTTAGAAGGGTGGAGGAGATCATTATTGTCATGACCCAAACTCGAAAACTGGGCTTACAAAATTCTTGATCGCCGAATCTGGCGCCGACAGCCTCCGTAGTACCCCATTCTCGGCTCCCGACACCCATATGCCAAGTTCCAATCCCGGGATCCTACAAGGAGGATTTTCAACATAAGATTATTTCACAATAAGCATAACTATAACATAACCCACAAATAATAACCACAAGAACACCATCACAAAATTCATTATGATAAAAAAAAAATTGATTATAAGGCGCATAAAGGGAAATACAGTGATGATAATAACAAAAAGTGAAAATACAAGGCGCATAAACTTCTAACCACAAGGCTTTCAATGGTGTAGATATAATTCCACAACCAAGTGGGACCCACAAATTCCACCATCAATTAGAAATAATGCACAATTTCAAACATAAAGACAACATGCTAACATCTTTCATGTCATATATCATATTGGGCCCACTAGCCACATATACAAGCAAACCAAGAAAAAGTCCAATTATCCAGTTTATGAATTCTAAAATAGGCATCGCTAAGTGTGGTACACTTGACTAGAGGTAGTGTGCAAGGCACGCTACCCAGTAAGCAATGGGCCTGCCCAATGGGCTTAAAGAATGTTATCATTGTGGGTTTCTCACTCCCCAATGATTTCTCTTACTGTTGGGCCCACTTGGGCCTTAGGGTTGCCTCATTTAGATGGGCCTAACGCCACCCATATCTTAAGACAACATTAGCACAACCAGATCTGTCCACTACATATTTTACAAATTATATAACACCCATTCACAAAACATGTTAGGTGGGCCTCATTACATGAAGGATAAATCCCATACAAGATAGCCCATATTAGATGAACCACCTAAGGTTTTGAGCCCACCAGCACCTGAGAGTTCATTTTTAGAGTTTAGATGTTGTATTAAATGCTTTAGGAAGGTGGTGGACCCCAATGATGTGGCCCACATGAATTTTATATCAAATAGACTTTTGGTGCAAGGTTGGTTCTGAGCCATTTTCGAGTCAAATTAATGATCATGTGGGGGCCACATCTAGTGAAAGAAAATAGTCACTTGGTAGCTCTATGTATGTGCTTTAAAAATTATAAGGCGGGCCTCATTGGTTGAGTATATGTAATTTGCGGTGATGGCCCAAACATAGATACTTAGAGAAAATGTGCAGTAAACACATTGCAAAATTAGTTTTGGCCCAATTTTGAGTACATTCCATGATCAAGTGGGACCACCTTTTAGCCTGTCGTCATGTGCCCTTGGTATTTATATATATGGACTTTAAAAGATATAAGATGGGAGAAACTGTTTATGCACACATAATATTTGATGTAGGGCCAAGCATAGGTATTTTAATTTTCTACACAACCATGTCTGGCCCCCATTTTGGGACCCACTCCCTGATCATGTGGGCTCTAATTTAGCACAAGTAAAATATTATTTATTTATTTATTAGTATAGGTTAAAGGTTCCAAGTGGTGACCCATACATATCTTGTGTGTGAGGTCTACTACAGAGGACCAAAGTTTGTACAAAACACAAATAATCAGATAGTTCTCAGCAATGGGGTTTATCAAAACTTTGGGCCCACTTTCCAAACACTTGGAGATCATTTCTAATAAAAGGGTGGGACATTCCATCCCAATGATATGTGGGCTAAACATCCCCCATATTGAGACCCTTAACTACAGAGTGTGAGGTCGACCACAAGGTGTCAAAGAAGCCTACATGCAACACATTTGAGTACTTTAAAAATTTTCAGTAAATAGAAAATGCAAAGAAAATGAAATAGATCCAATGGCAAGTGGAGCCCACACACTGGTAAACCATAGATAAGATACACACAACAGTACCAATGGGTGTTCAGATTGGATGAACTAATAAAATATATAAATCACAAGTGGTCCCACTATCAAGTGGGTCAATAAGAGGATGAGTGTCATGGATATACAATATACACATCAGGTAGCACATGAAATGTATTGATCAAATCTCTATGATTAGAATCTCCGATGGACAATCCGAGCCAATGGATGGTTTTGAAATATATCAATTAGCATATATATATATATATATATATATATATATATATATATATATACACGCACACATACATAGGTTTCCAACCATACAGGGCCTTGGATCTATTTAAACTACACAACAATTCAAGATTTATCCTTACAAAAGCATCTGTCTATCCAAAATTTCTAAAATTCTATCAACAATGAATCTGACCACAGGATTGTACATATGATTATTAACTATCTCAAGTATGCTAAGGAAAAATATAAAATAGATTTGACCGATGGAATAACGGATATGGCCCACACCATATGTAGCCAGAACAAGCCCCCGAGTATATTTTCGTATAAGGCCAAGTTCTCAATCGCCTAAACTTGATCGAGTCATATTATACACTGTTGGAAAGATACTTTGATTTTCTACGAATTCAATGGAATATATATTTCTAATGGATTCAACAAATGGACTAAAAGTGGGTCCGTTTTTGGCAAATCGGAACCCTCTATGTGCTGCTTGACAACTATCAAGTAAATTTGATCCTACGGAAGATTAGACCGTTACATAGCTACAAAATTTGGTCCAAAGCTAGATCATAGTGAGTTTTATATTATTCTCAAGTTTTAGCTTAGATCTTAGCATATTTTATTTTATACGAAATTTATAAATTGTTGTCTAGATACAAAATTGGGATTACCTGTGAAGGGTGTGGATATAATGTTCATCATGGTGGACCAGACTGATGTGGGCCACCTTGCTGACCAGTAATACATACACACAGGGGCTCTACACTAGTGGGCACTACACACATCAAGAAAATATAAAAGGAAGAAAGGGGAAGATGAGGAGGATGGAAGGTGGGGGTGTAGACTCACCTTAAATGGATGGAGGGCAGGACGATGATGTGTGGTCCACTCCTTTTAGGTTTGATAGTGGGCCACACCCTAGCCCCACTCTCTCTCTCTCTCTCTCTCTTAAAATCTCAGAAATTATGAGTGTAAGAGAGATCTTACTCTTATATAGAGAATTGGGAGTTGAGACAGTAAGATAATGTGGCAACTTTATGGGGTCTTAGTGGTGCTAAAAGTGAGGTGGAAGTTGGTGTATGGTATGCATAGTGGATGGATGAGGTGGATGGTGCTAAGCATGCATTGGCCAAGGTGGAAAAAATCTAGGCATGTATTGGCTAGTGGATGGATAAGGATTGTGGGTTGTGAGTTGCAAGTGATGCATGGTGGATGATGAGGTGGAGTAGATCAATTGGTTGTTTAAGGTGATGTGGCACAAAATAAGACATACATTTGATGCATGTGTAAGACGAGATGGACATGGGTCATGATTAGTTTCTAAGGCATGAGGAGAGGGCTAATGATAGGTTTTGGGGTAGAACCCATTTTTGTCTCATAATGCATTGTCTTATATGTGCTAGTTCTTCGTTTGTCATGTAGTGATTATCATATCTTGTGATAATTTCTATGTTTTAGAAAGTGGGCCTTTAAGTCCACATGGGCTCAAGTCCAATAGGCCTAGCATAATAAAGGTTGATTCTATTGCAAGATACGCAATTTGGGCCATAGATTCAATAGTCATATCTCACTAACAGATCATCGGATTGACGCATGATTTTCACTATTGTGACCGCAACTTTTCGAAGCCATTTAGAACAAATCACATGGGTGGGGTTGCTGGGTGCGCTATGATGCAATGTATGGTCTATCAATGGTGTGGGTTGGGACACGTGTGCGCACGAGCGGTGTTACAAAGGACTAGGATCCCACATTTGTCTAGTTTGGGTTATAGTGCAAATTTTGAGGATGAAATTTTTTGCTAGGGGGGAGAGCTGTAAGACCAGTAACCTCATAAGACGTTCCGTATGCTTCAACTTTGACACTACCATGTTCCTAAAGATCAGATTGATGAGTTTTCATCGCGAACCTATTAGTACAACAACACCCCGAGACTTGTACCCTGGCGACCATGTGGGTTGTACAATTTTAACGTCTCACGACACGCCCCATTACAATCCTTAGATTAGAAGTTGCAGTTTTGGCACAATCCGATGTGAGCCGCGCAATGCACGCAGGCTCCACTTACACAAATTCTAATGTTGTCAAATAAATCGAATCCATCAATCAAGCCATTTATCACCCATGTCTCTCTCTCCCCACTAATCAAACAAGTTCATGCCTTTTTCATACAACTCATGTCCTTACTCATACTTAGCCATCATTCTTTCCTTCTTTTCCTCCCCATTTTACCCCTCCATCTTCTTCTTATTCCCTCCCTATCCTAAAAGTTCTAGCACAAAACTCCCTAACTCCCTCTCATTTCTACCATTTTTCTAACATGAGTATAGAGAGGTTAAGAGAAAGAAAGAAAAAGATTAGAGAGAATTAGGGAGAGATTAAGAGAGAAAGAGAGGAAAGAAAGATTAGGGAGAGATTAAGAAAAGAGAGAGCTAGGGAGAATTAGGAGAGATCAAGAGGTTAATAGAAAGAGAGGTGAGAAAATAAATATTAAAGAAGACTAAGGGTGGAGAGGAGCTTAGTGGACCATCCGATTGCCGATCCAACCGTTCATCCTTCAAAGTGAGTGTATGGGAAGATCAAGACCCTTCCTTTCTTTATGATCTTTCCATTTTGGTGGGCCCACAAGGTCGGGGCCCACATTGATCATGTATATATTGTATGGTGGACCCCATAGTGACGGGGGCCTCCCCGATGGTCGGATCACATTCCTTGCTTTTCTTCCCTTTCATTTCTTTTTCCTTCTTTCTTTTAAAATTATAATGTTGTGGGGCCCACAAGTGGGCCACGTTGGTGGAGAGTGTGCCCTGCATGCTATCAAAGCATGGACCACCTTTTATGGCCCACCGTGATATTTATTTTCCATTCAATATGTTGATATGGACATCAAATTTGGATGGTGGAAAGGCATCAAAATTGAAGTGATCCAAAGCTCCTCATCCCACCATGAGTTGGACAATCTAATGGACGGTGTAGATCTCTTATGTGGACCCCACCTGCATGCCAATTTTTATTTTTTTTTAAAAAAAAAACATATATAATAAGAGTCCATATGCTGGATGTTCACGGCATCAGAGACGCTGGAACTGTCCAGCGTTCAGATGCAAGGAAAGATAGGGAAAGGGTGGGGCCTCCACTCATGGGACCCACCATGATGCATATGTTTCATTAACTCTATCCATCAAATTCTCCATCTCATTTTGGCCATTGAGCCCAAAATTTAAGTTGATCCATATCTCAGGTGGTCCACACCATAGCAAACCAACGGGCTGAAAGCCCTGCATCATTGACGCCCTCTACATGAGCTAGGAGAGTGGGTTTCCACTCATAAGACCTACTACAATTTATTTCTTTGATTCACACCATCCATATGTCTCCCAACTAATTTTAGCCGTTGAGCCCAAAAATCAAGATGATCCAACCATCAGGTGGACCACACTAAAGGTGAAGGTGAGGCTAGGAGCACCCCTCACGTCAGCCAAGCGGACATGGGTGGAGGTCGTTCTAGGCGTGGACCCCACATTGATCTATATGTTTAATCCACATCGTCCACCATCTTCTCCAGATAATTTTAGGCCACGTGAGGAAAAATGAACCATATCCAAGTCTCGAGTGGATCGCATGGAGGGCAACAATTCTTGTATGTCGAAAGCTTCCAAGGCCCACTGTGGGGTCTCTGTCCATCAAAACGAGCCCAAATTAGGTCGATTGGTATTCAATCTAGCTGGCCTATGCAGTGGACGGGTCATATTATCCACTTGGGGCCACCTTGATGTTGTGTCCAAACAAAAATGCATATTATATATATAGATATATATATATATATATATATATATAGATATATATATATATATATATATAATATATATATATATATATATATATATATATATATATATATAATATAATACTTAGGGGTCGTTTGGCATCATGGATTTGGGGGGATTTGAGGGGATTTCAAATCCCCTCAAATAGGGGGTTTAAAATCCACGGTGAGAACTTGGATTACATCTAAAATCCTTCCAAGAGTTGCATGTGTAATATGTGTGTAACTATACTATTAAATTATTGGGCACATGACCCACTAATGATATCCCAAAACAATTAGATTATCAATTGCATCACTATAATTACTTTAATATGATAATCAGCACCGTCTAAACATTGTCCATTTAAATCAACGGTTTGAAAATCGTTGGTTAGTCACTTGGACGTGATCTTGTACTTATGGCCCATCCAAGACTTGGAATTTCATCATTTTTGGGCAAAGTATAAATTTCAGCAGACTTATTACAACCATTGTATCAAACATTACATACGTTCATTGATTAGAGATATTAAATTTGATTTAGTAATTAAATTCAAACCTCTGTAAATATACCATGCATAACCATCTTTGGATTAAAGTTGATTCCCAATCCAGGGTCCCAAACACAATAGGAAGATTTCAAATCTAGGGGGTTTCAATTCAGGGGGTTTTGAATCCAAGAGGTTCCAAATCCACGCTCCCAAACGGGCCCTTCAATTTTGTTATCAGAGGGTGGCGGACGCCCAACAGGGGTGTGGATCGGGGCCCACTCGTGGGACCCCCTATGATGTATGTGAATTATCCACTCTGTTCATTCGTCATGCCAGATCATTTTAGTCTATGGACCAAACTTTCAGTCCGATCTAAATCTCAGGCAGACCGCACAAAAGGAAACAATGTCTGGCTATTGAAATCTTCCAAGGGCCACTATGGGCTCCCTATTCTTCCAAACCAGTCTCAGTCAGAACCTATTGGACTACTCCTGAACTGGCCCATCCAGTGGACAGATTGGATTGTCCTAATGGGGCTCACCTCGATGGTAGAATTCTGACTGGGACTTGGGGCCCACTCGTTGGACCCACCATAGTTCGTGTATTTCATACATGCCTCCCATCTATTTTGCCAAATCATTTTAGGCTAGGAGCCCAAAAATCTAGCTAATCCAGATCTTAGGTGGGCCGTGTCCTAGGAAATAATGAGGGCAATGATGTCTATTGTTGAAAGTTTTCTTAGGCCTCTCTGATGTTTATTTCTCAAGATTTGTGGAGCCCATTTTAGGGTCCCACCTGGGGGATGTGTTGCCTACCCTACCATCCATCTTGGTAGGGGTGTGGGCCTTGGATTTTAGTGGGCCACATCATGAAAGCAGAGTGATTAAGTGCCTGTAATATTTAATTATTATCCAACTTGACTGAGGGGCCCGCCATGGTTCCACCTTGATATATATGTTCTATCTAAACTATAAATCTATTTTGTTATCTCCTTTATGTGTGTAGGCCCAAGTTTGGGGCCAATTCTAGTCTCGAGTGGGTCATGCCACATAAAACCTTTACATTTCTAGAGGGGCCTATTGTTTGGGTCCCACTTTGTGTATATAATGTGCCAATTAAGGTTGATTATCGCCTGATATGTCTGAAAACATGCTAGTGTACTTGGCCTGATAGGACGCACTAATAACATGCTTAGTGTAATGATATCATGCTCACTTATATGCCCATATGCATCATTTGTATGCATGTTGTGGATGACAATTGATCATAGAGTACACCTTTCGACTTGAGATACTTAGGGGACCCCATATGAGATAGGGTTGCCCCACATGATGACGTGGTATGCGCGGGTTTGGCATATGACTTGGATGGTATGACTCATACATTTTGCATCTTGTATGTCACGATCACATTACACCCTATCGATATTAGGGTTGTTGTCTCCATAGGCATATCATGGATTGCCGGATTGGATACAAAAAAATATATATGTTTTAGCATTAGGGCATTATAGATGTCCTAGGGTGAAAGTCCATAAACCCTTGTTGTATCAATAGGATGCTTTAACGCCGAGACCGAGTGGATGACCTGAGCACTTGAGTGCCAAATACCAGTAGATTGTATCTTCCACTGTGTCATGGTCAGTTGAAAAGGGGTGTGACCTTATACGCCCGAGGGTATGGGTTATAAGCTAAGTTGAGTTTGACCAGCTCGTAAATGGGTCCACTATCGTTGAGTCGGGTGGGCATTGGCATACCACTGCTAATGTAGATAATGAGGTCTTTTTCATTCACTTGGTCATGCATGCGATGGGGCAATAGCCAATATTGGAGTGTATTAGACGCCGATGATATTTTCAGATATGAACTGTACTGATATGTGGACTAGTTAAGGATTTGCATGTTTTGTGTTGCATCCCTAGCATATGACATTCGGCCACGTAGTGTAACACCCCGAACTTTTCAATACTCGAGTATTGAAAGTTCTTGAGTGTTATCATAAAATTTAATTTAGTATATACATGTGTATGTCACCAATTTAGCATATCATAACCTTACATATATTCTCTAACCTAAATCTGACCATTGGAAATAATCTTCATCCTTAAATGAAGTCATCGGACCATTGATTTTTAAGACAAGATCATCATATGTTCAAATATTCCCACTTAACCAACATAACCAACTATTCAGCCAACTATTCACTGCTAGGTAAACATATCTAACCATCCACTTTGAGTTTGGACCAACCAACCATAAAAAACTAACTACTTGCTCTCTGCATCTACTTGTATATATATCAAAGTGAGATTCTGATCCATTCATCTTATTCACAGCCTATGAATATTCTTAAACCATTATCAGAAGTACAATATGAGGAACCTTACACATGTGAACAAGTCACTTCAATGTAACGGTATACATGTTCTACCTTTTAATAACTCCAAAAATCCACTTGTGCTCATCCATTAACAAAACTGACTGTACATCCATACATAGTCAAAGTACTAACCATAAAGTTTTACTATTTTTAACATGTCATTTGACTATCTATTATGTTGTCTGATATATGTACATTTCCTTAATTAATTTGGAGAATAACTCTTAATTCATAATGATTTAGATATGAATTCTTTTGAAGAATTGCTTAGAAACTTGCCTATAACCATGTAAAATCATTAGGTTTTCCAAAACTCTTAGATCAGCAATAATTATAAAAATGTCATTAACCTAGACCCTTGAATTCTAGATCACAGGGTTTTCATAATCCGTTTGATGTGAAATTTTATCACATGTTTATCTATCATAAAATAACCATGCACATCAAATTTCAAACATTAGATCATAGTGTAACTAGTCCAATTGACAAATCAGCCCCTTAACCCTTGGTTTTGGTGTCCATCAAGTAAAGAAAGTTTGTAGGTAATCGTAGTATGATATTTCGCTTCATATGAACAACTTAGATTGCTCATCATATAGATCGAGTGTGAAATGTGAGAACCCCACCTTGGTTGGCTTTTCCTTAGGCGCGAAGTTATCTGTTTTAGGCTTATTAACTCTTTCTAAATCTGGAGCTTTTGATTGACCCACTTTCAACTGTCAATCGCAACTCAAAATTGGACCACATTTTGGCCTCATATCACTATGAGATCATACAAAATTTTGACACCAATTTATAATCATACACCGTTGAATGTTGATCGCTTTGGAGCCTATTCCTTCCTTTTGGCGCAAAAAGGTGAAATTTCAGATTTAGGCTTTTTCCACAATCGATCAACTACCATTTTTTTTAATCATTTGACTATCTTGACTATACATTTCCCTCAAAATTGGGCCCTGATCATTAAGCATGTACCATTAATTGAGACAAGTCCATTTTGGCACCCACTATGAGAATTTTCAACATAAACTAATTTAAACGACCCCTTCACCATAAATGAATTAGATTTAAGGAAACATTACAAGAAAAGACAAAATTGGAGAACCCAATTCAAGTGGGATGTGAAACACACCCCCTCTCACGCCCACCCCTTTATAAAAGGGTTTGTGCATCCCTTCTCCACTCAAAATCCCACACACGCCCACCAACTTCTTATGTACAAGAAAGACAGACAGAGAGAGAGAGAGAGAGAGAGAGAGATCCAAGCCTAGATACGCATCTCTTCTCTTCCTTCTCCACACGTGTGGCGTCTCCCTCTTGCTCGAGCGATGTCACGGTTCATGTAGAAGTTTTTCTACATCGAGATCTACCTAGGGTTTGCATCTAAGGCTAAGGTGGGAGATTCATTTAAGCTTATACTAATTTGAATTGATTTATACATGATTTGTCTTATTTTTGCATATTTTCCTTTTATTGTGATTTCCATGCAATTGATTGATGGACTGTCAGAAATTATTTATCCTTGTGAGAATCATGGTTAAGATATGTTTTAATCGTACTGGATTTACATGAATTCATGTGGAGTGATGGATACAAGCCTTGCCCTTTGTCGATTTTGAGAGCGACATATGTTTGTACTTTATATTGAGTTGGCTTTTACTCATCTCCCCTTATTTTTGTTGAGTTAGCCTAATGCTACTCTTCTCTTTTATTAGGTTAGTCTTGTACTACCTCCCTTTATGGCTTGGGTATGTGTCTTGAATTCGAAAACTCCCATGGTTCAATTTATTTCTCTATTAATGCAAGTGATGTGTTAGAGGTCTCACATCTAGTGATTCATATATTTTATCATGGACGTAATGCACTCTGGGTAATGACCTTCTTAGTTGATGTGTAATTCCATGAATTTTGGGTAGTGGTGCATAAATCAATGAAATAATCCGCAATGTGTGTTACATCACTTCCGGGATTGGATGTCATAAATAGTCGCTCCATGAACAAATCATGTCACGTAATTCATTCGATCAATGTGTTGTGCCATCTAGAGGTGTTCACGTAAATCCACAGTAGCGTTGGATATGCCGACGAATCTCTATAGTAGGGATGCGAGGTGAGCCAATTTTTTATGAATTATATTTCACATTGTAATGATGATTCAAGGATGAATGTGTGAGGTCGATCACCGTTTTCCTCAAGGATAACTACTCCGAATCCACGGAGCTTCTCTGGACTCCTCACATAGACTTTTCGAATCCACGAGGAATAGAAATAGAAATAATTTTAAGATATATGAAAGAAACTTCTTGAATATTGATTGATTGAAGAAATAAACGAGTCTACAACACTTTAAATAGGGATACCAAGACTAGGAAGAAGTTTAAGAATTAAATTATAACTAAAACTCCCAAAAATTCGTAACTTACTATAAATAATAAACTTTCTATTTATATTAAGTGTCCTATGTGGCTTAACCACGTTATTCTCCTAATTTTCCTAAACACTCTCCTAATTTTTCTAAACACTTTTCATGTTGGGCGCAACTCCTAAAGCCCAACGGATGAAGAGTTATAATTAAACTAAAAGTTACTATTTATAGTAAAAATGGAATTAAACATGGAATTCAGTCGTCGATATGATGGAATCTCGCAAATTCGGCATGGGCAACTCGGCATAGGTTGGATAAAATAGCTTGTCCTACCCCCAAATCATATATGGTACGTCAAGTAACTCATACCGGTTTGTGATATATGTCTGTTTTAAGATTCTAATAGTCTTGATGACTTCTGCCTCTAATCGGGCCTTCTCTGATCCATCTTAGACATGAAAGTGTCCACGACCTGCTCTACATCAGTCCCCTCCACTTCAAAACAACTCGTCCTCGAATTCTCGTGCTACTTCATTTCATGATACTTGGTCTGGTGCGCCATAACGATACCCAGATCAAAAGTTATTATCAATTTACGGTCCACCTTCTTTTAGTCCAACCATGCTAGGAATGTATCTGTGACACGCTCTACATCAAACCCCTCCGCTTGAAAAAAAAAACTCGTCCTCGAGTTACTCAAGGGACTTTGTTCATAATTCTGAGATAACTTTTGATGTTTATTAATCATTTTCTTGTACTTGGCATTAGGCTCTTGAATTAACACAATACATGTACTCATGCTCTCCTTGACTTGGCTAGTATGGATCAGTTCCTTCACTTCTGCCTTTAAGATCTCACATTCCTTCTGATAATGTGGACAATTAGGCAGACTTATCCCTTTGACAAGATCAATGTGGTTTTGTATATCTCGTATGGGAGGCAATTAATTAGGGAGTTCATCTAGCACAATCGCCTTGAACTCCTGTAAAACTAGTTTCAAATCCCTTAGGATGTTTACAGGCTCCATATATTCTTTCTTTTCAAATAATGCATACATATCTCTTGTTTCCTCAGATTATTTAACAAAAGTTTGTTCGGTTGTGAGAGACAATTCCTTAACTTTAGAAGTGTTGTGTTTGTTCTCCGTTCCCATAGAGACGAGGCCAATCTTTCTACCATCTTTACTAAATATAAATGCGTTATCCCGAGCTCTATGTGTAGCAATAGCATCAATATTATTTTGTCATAGTCGAAGAAGTAACATATGACAAACTTCCATGTCGACTACGTCACAAAGTACTTGATCCATATAATTTTTACCAATTGAAAATGAGACAGTGCATTTTCGGTTACCTATGTTTTATTCACCTCCTTGATCCATCCAATCGTGTACGGAAATGGATGCTTTTCTGTTTTAAGTTGCAGCTTTTTCACCATTATTTTCAACACGATATTCTCACTGCTCCTAACATCAATGATCACATTACAGGCTTTTTGGCTTACTGTAACACCCCGTACCTTTCAGTGCTTGGGTGTTACTAAGTATATTAAACTCACTAACTCAAATCTAGTTTGTTTATGCATTCACCTTCATCCTAGCCTAAATTGGAGTGTTGGAATTAGTCTTCACCCATTGATCAAGACATCCACCTGTTAACACTCTAGATGGACCATCACATTTTTAGATAAATCTATTTTAGGATTTTAGCTTCCTTGATAGATAAATCTAATCTTCCATTATTAATATTGAAGCATGAACCGTCAGATTCACCACTCATCGGGCCCACAACCCTCAACCTAACAATTCTTAAACTCAATTCCCACCATTAGGTCTTGTGGCCTCTAAATTTACTATGGACTCCCACTCAAAAACAGGTTGGAGACCTATTCCGAAACAATTCAACCATTCAATTCAAGATCATCCATTCACTTTAGATATAAGGTTATCTAATTATAGAAATAGCAAGAAATTCCCCTTTAAATTGAATTGTAAATCTTTACAACCATGGTAATCAATACAATTAGACAATTACTCAACTCAACAACTTAAAATAATTTAACCATTAGACATTAGAAATTGTCCATTAAATCCTGAGACCAGTCGTTAGATTAGCTTTATAAACCAAATGATGGACCATCTAACCATCCAACTGGGGCCATGAAGCATTCAGGACATCCGAACGAATTCCTAAGGCCGCTTTGACCGTCTATGTCCATATTGAAACTAATCTGATTGTTAGATTAATGGAAATTAACACTGTGAGACCATAAGCCCATTATTATGGCCCACCTTAGCTTTAGATTTGTTGGATCTTGAGTCAGAGGTCCCTAATAAGTCCTCTAAAGCAAATGAATGGAGTGGGTTCAAAACATACATCACAGTGGGCCCCACACAAGCGTTGTGTGCACCAGGAATGATACTCCTGCAACACACCAAACCCGTCAACACGGTTTGACCGTGTTGACCCGCTAAAAATCCAAAAAGGAGGATTGTCCTCCTCTTTTCCTTCTTTTCTCTCGCCTGGCTTCCGTTTAAATGGAAAGCTTCCGTTTGCGTCTGATGTGGCCCACCATCTCGTATCAGATCAATGATCTAAACTGTCCATCATGTTTGGGGCGTGACCTCGACCAAAATCTAGGTCATTCCATACGGAGATATGCACGTGTGTGGGCACGAATCCTGACACATTTAGACCGTGTGAAGTCATTTTACCAAAAATGGAAAAGCTTCCGTTTCTCTCTCTCTCGTTAGCTGTCATCTCACGTGCCTCCTCTCCCTCCATCTCGACCCTCCACCTCAATCAATCCCAACCCTCCAATCTCACCTCGCACTCTGAGCCACCACGACTTATAGCTCGAATCCCACCAAGTCTCTATGGTTGTGCATCTAAAAAGAGGATCCCTCAGTGTCCAGTGGACTCATCCACACCATTCATACAAATCAGATCAGAGGAATAGCCATTGAGATGTAATCTGCCATCATCAACTGTCCCATCTCCCTCAACCGATCAAGAATCCCATCAGCGAAGAATGGGTCCCATTTGCTGATCAAAACCTCATGTTAGGTGGGCCATTAACTCAAAAATCTATCCCTGGTGACTGATCAGAGATTCATTTCCTTGATTTTAAACAATTAAAAAGAAAATAATACCATAATTAATCCTTTAATTAGTTGCTACCGAAGGTCCTGGAAGGATTCCTGAGAGCTATAAAAGCTCTTTTTCCATTTTGTATAGCCGGCCCTAAAAATCTGGAAAAGAGAAAGAAAGAGAAAAAAGAAGATAGAGAGGGAGAGAAGGAGCCAGCGCTAGAACGAGTTCCGACAATGACCCAGCTTAGTCCCAACAACAGTCAGGCCAGAATCAGATCTGGTCATCCAATTGCTGAGAAAGGATTTAGAGAGAGGAAGAAGATAGTTAGAGAGAAAGAAGAAAGGGGAGAGAGAGAGAGAGAGAGAGATAGAGAGCATCTGTTCGAGCCGTGCTGAGTCGACTCTGTCTAACTGGATCCGAGTCAAATCAGCGTGAGCGTGCACTGCTGGATGATTTCCAGTAGTTAGAAAGAAAGGAAAAAGAAAGAAGAAGAAGAAGAGGAGAGAAGGAGAGTTGATCGGGGGTTGTGACATTGAGTCGAGTTGAGTCGTCGGAATGCTATAACTCACTGAGTAGAGCAAGTTTCGAGACCTACTTGAATTCAAAAATGTGGCTGGACACTTTAGCACAGAAGGTTGTAGAAAGAAGAAGAAAGCAAGAGAGAAAGAAAATGGAGAAAGAAGAAGAAGATCGGAAAAAAGAAGAAAAGATGGGGCGAGTCTCTGAGTCAACTCAGTTCGAAACCAAGTCAGGACTTTGACTCACTATCTGGTCAGGTCCAGACCCTACTGGAAGTTCACAACAGAGTAGGAAAAGAAGAAAAGAAAAACGAAGGTAAGGAAGAAGAAAGGAGAAGGAGTGAGGATCGTGTGACTCGCCTGAGTCAAGTCGCTGAGTCAACGATCAAGTTGGTACCGAGTTGAGCTGGGAACTAACTCGTGTGAATCGTTATGCTTAGAATGCAAAATGAGCAAGTAAATTCGACTGAAAGGTGAGGGATATCCCACATGGCTTCATCATTTCATGGAATTCTAAAATAGTTGTAGAAAGATATTATATCATAGTAGTTGTGTCCCTTTAACTTTGAATTGACATGAATAAACATGTGGGAATGCCTTAAAGTATGTTACTCAAATTCATCTCATAAGGGTTGTTGCACATACATTATGCCACATTTGAAATTACTTAAGTACATATATAGTTGCATTAAGTGTAAGAAATCTTTCTTCCATTACAATGATAAGCTTGCTCCATTTCTCATTATATGGGTTAGATGAATATGAGTTAGTATATCAAATCCCATTACTCAAGCTCCACAATTGATAACCATGTAGTTGGAATTTAGCATTACGTTCTCTATGATATTTTAGCAATGGCTTGATTTTGGGCATAGTCCTACTAGTAATGACAAGGGTCATGATATCCCATCTCATCCTATTTTACAAACTAAAATTATGTATGGAACACTATCTTTCATGAGAAATGTTGAATAGAATTGTTAACAATTCAATATGCTTGAAATGTAATAATTGTGGGCCTTCCTTTGGACCTTGGAAAAGTAAATGAATTTATATTGACCTCATATTTGAATGCTAGATATCCTAATAAAGGACTACAAGTCTTGATCATGCTTATGAGAGTAATCTTTTTAATCCTATGGAATGTGCATGAGCATCATGGTACATGACATTCATGTATGACATATGAGCTTTTCCGAGTGCTCGATGTAAGTCACACTCTGATTGAATTCCTGAAGGTTCTAGCAATTCAATTAAAGTCATAGAGCATGTGCATTTGTGCCACTTTGGGCTCTCTTTCTTTACATGAGGCTTTTCCGGGATTAGACACTCCTCGGGCGTACCCCGTGTATTTTTTCATGAGATATCCTTGGGCGCACTCACTTACATGGCTTTTTCCAGGTATATAATCTACCGCGGGCGACCTGCATGGTCTATTTCAGGTGGCTAGTTCTCCTTGGGCGCACCTATGAGTATTTTTTCTGGTGACTAGTCCGCCTTGGGCGACCCTTTATTTTGACAACTGGATGTGCATCCCCAGACTGCGACTTGAACATATATTCATACATCCATACACTTACATTGGAGTTCATACTATTTCCATTATGATGTACCATGTTAGTTAAAACTATTTTGGAATAAATTGATATGCATGAATCCTTGCAGAAAATTCCAAATGAGTTTTCACTCACCCAAATCGTGCGGTTGCAACAAATAGATACAGGTATGATGAATAGGTGAAGACCCCTATGATGGGATTCTAGGGATAGTTGAGGTGGAGTTTGGCAAGAAGGGCCTCTATGCCAATGCAGTTGAGCAGTGGGAGCTCAACTGATATTTTAGGATTTACTTACTTTCATATTTCAAACTATGTGTTTTGTTTGAGTTGTAAAATTATTTCCCGTGTTGAGGGATTTCATTCTGCTCCCATTTACATGTATTAAACTTCCTTTTGTTACTCTTGATATTCTAGTTTACATGGTATTTACTTGTTTTACGTTATGAGATTTGCTACAATTAGATGCATGTTAGTCCATTTTATAACGTAATACTCGAGCTCTTAATGAGGAGCGACTATCCTCAGGTTTTGAGAACCAGGGTGTTACACTTACAGTGCACCTTGTTCGAAAGATGTTGTCTCGTAGTAATTATATTTCTACCTTTGGCATGTATAACGGCTTCCTCACGATCAAAGTGGTGGCCTGCGATTTACCATTATCTGATGATGCTTTGTAGAAATCAGGATTGTGTCGTACAACGACCACGGGTGGTTGAGCATCGCTTTGAGCTCGGGGCAGAATTAGCACATCTGTAATACGGTTGAGGATTGCCTGCAGCCCTTGCATGGTCAACTGACTCTCCCAGTGGAAAGCTTTCATTCTTTCTGAAAGATAACGAATCCTTGGATCACCGTCCATATGATTTTTGTTCATACCTTCGTTGTTTGCCATCGGCCCGAGTTGAGTCCTCGCTCTGATAGCAATTAACGCAGGGATGAACGTGATGAGGTTGATCACTGTCATCCTCAAGGATAACTACTCTACATCCATGGAGCTTCTCTAGACTCTGCACAGAGACTTCTCGAATCCACAAGGAAAAGAAATAGAAATAATTTTAAGATATATGAAAGAAATTTATTGAATATTGATTAATTGATGAAATAAATGAGTCTACAACCCTTTAAATAGGGATAACAAGACTAGGAAGAAATTTAAGAATTAAATTATAAGTAAAACTCCTTAAAATTCATAACTTACTATAAATAGTAAATTTTCTATTTATATTAATTGTCCTATGTGGCTTAACCACGTTATTCTCCTAATTTTTCTAAACACTCTCCTAATTTTTTTAAACACTTTTCATGTTAGGCACAACTCCTAAAGCCGAATGGATGAAGAGTTATAATCAAACTAAAACTTATTATTTATAGTAAAAATGGAATTAAACATGGAATTCAGCCGTTGATATGATGGAATCTCGCAAATTCGACGTGGGCAACCCGACATAGGTTGGCTAAAGTAGCTCGTCCTACCCCAAATCGAATATGGTATGTCGAGTAACTCATTCCGGTTGGCGAGATATGCATGTTTTAAGGTTCTGACGGTCTAGATGACTTCTGCCTTTGATAGGGCCTTCTCTGATCCATCTTGGACATGAAAGTGTCCGCAACCTACTCTTCATCAGTCCCGTCCACTTCAAAAGAACTCGTCCTCGAATTCTCTTGCTACTTCGTTTCATGATACTCGATCTAGTGCGTCGTAACGATACCCGGATCAAAAGTTATGATTAATTTATGGTCCACCTTCTTTTGGTCCAACCATGCTAGGAATTTATCTGTGACATGTTCTACATCAGACCCCTCCACCTGGAAAAAAATTGTCCTTGAGATGCCGATGTCTATTAGCCATTTTCTTGTACTTGGCATTAGGCTCTTGAGTTGACAGAATACATGTACTCATGGTCTCCTTGACTTTGCTAATATGGATCAGTTCCTTCACTTCTGCCTTCAAGATCTCACATTCATTCTGATAATGTGGGCAATTAGGCAGACTTATCCCTGTGAGAAGATCAATGTAGTTTTGTATGTCTCATATGGAAGGCAATTTATTAGGGAGTTCATCAAGCACAATCACCTTGAACTCTTGCAATACTGGTTTCAAATACCTTAGGATGTTTACAGGCTCCATATATTCTTTCTTTTCAACTAATGCATATATATCTCTTATTTCCTCAGTTTGTTTCACGAAAGTCTGTTCAGTTGTGAGAGACTGTTCCTCAACTTTAGAAGTGTTGGGTTGGTTCACTGTTCCCATAGAGACAAGGCCAATCTTTCTACCATCTATAGTAAATATAAATGCGTTATCTCGACCTCTTTGTGTAGCAATAACATCAATATTATTTTGTCATGGTCAATCAAGTAATATATGACAAACTTTCATGTCGACTATGTCATAAAGTACTTGATCCTTATAATTTTTACCAATTGAAAATGAGACAGTGCATTATTCTGTTACCTCTGTTCTGTTCACCTCCTTGATCCATCCAATTGTGTACAGAAATGGATGATTTTCTGTTTTAAGTTGCAGCTTTTCCACCATTATTTTCAACACGAGATTCTTACTGCTCTTGACATCGATGATCACATTACAGACTTTTTGGCTTACAATGCACCTAGTTCGAAAGATGTTGTCTCACTGTAATGTATAACAGCTTCCTCACGATCAAAGTGGTGGCCTATAATTTACCATCATTTGATGGTGCTTTACAGAAATTAAGATTGTGTTGTACAGCAACCATGGGCGGTTGAGCATCGCTTTGAACTTGAGGTGAAATTAGCCCATCTGTAATACGGTTGAGAGTTTCCTGCAGCCCTTGCATGGTGAACTGACTCTCCCGGTGGAAAGCTTCCATTCTTTCTGAAAGATAACGAATCCCTGGATCACCGTCCACATGATTTTTGTTTATACCTTTGTTGTTTGCATTGGCCCAAGGGGAGTCCTCGCTCTGATACCAATTGACGCAGGGATAAACGTGATGAGGTCGATCACCTCTTCCTTAAGGATAACTACTCTGAATCCATGGAGCTTCTCTGGACTCCTCACAGAGACTTCTCGAATCCATGAGGAAAAGAAATAGAAATAATTTTAAGATATATGAAAAAAAACTTCTTAAATATTGATTAATTGATGAAATAAATGAGCCTACAACCCTTTAAATAGGTATACCAAGACTATGAAGAAGTTTAAGAATTAAATTATAACTAAAACTCCCTAAAATTCATCACTAACTATAAATAGTAAATTTTCTATTTATAGTAAGTTTCCTATGTGGATTAACCACGTTATTCTCCTAATTTTTCTAAACACTTTTCACGTTGGGCGCAACTCCTAAAGCCCAACGGATGAAGAGTTATGATCAAACTAAAAGTTACTATTTATAGTAAAAATGGAATTAAACATAGAATTCGGCCGTCGATATGTTGGAATCTTACAAATTCGGCGTGGGAAACTTGGCCTAGGTTGGCTAAAGTAGCTCGTCCTACCCCAAAATCATATATGGTATGTCGAGTAACTCATTTTGGTTTGTTAGATATGCCTGTTTTAAGGTTCTGATGATATTGATGACTTTTGCCTCTGATCGGGCCTTCTCTGATCCATCTTATACATGAAAGTGTCCGTGGCCTGCTCTACATCAGATGATTACTACATATGATGGACCACACACACTATGTTAGACATGCATTCATGTAGATTGGTTGCGCATAATGATACCACTCGTAGTAGTGGAGTGCGAGATGTATCAGAATTCTCACATTAATCTTATGAATCTCTTGAATTATTTTTAATCTTAAAGGATAACCATCGCTATAAGTAGGACATTGACCCTCTCCAACCATACAAACGTTGCAGGTGAAGTGTAGATTGAAGATACAGTTGATGAACGCGCTATGGAAGATTATTCTGAATAAACAAGAATGATAACATTATGTTTACCATTATTTAATTTCTATTGCAAAACTTTGAATAATGTAACAAGATCCCACTTGGTGAGGGCATTAGAGAATTAGTTGATTTTATACTTTGAAGGAATAAGAAGTGCAGTTGATTTTTATTATCGCGAACGGTTACCTTCGTGAATGTAATTGGATGTGATCTAAATGAAAATAATAATAATAAGGTGCAATTTTAAAGCATCCAATTTTTACATTATTAACACTCAAATTTTCGGGCATGAGTATGTAATTGGGCCATGAAAATTAGGGGCATTACACGTAGGCCTTACATTGGATAGCCTTGGAATGGCTAACACATTCATGGACTTGGCAATTTAGCCCTTCATCATCTTCCTCATACTCTGATATCTGTATTATTGTCATATCCATTGTGCACGCACTCATGCACTCTATTGAGCTTTGTAGGAAGTTTATGCATGTTTGTTTATGTTGTAAGTGATGCTAGGGCATATCGACAACATTGAGCCCGAAGCATGAGCTTGTTCTTTTGAATTTTAATTATATCTTGTATTTTCCTATCTAGCATTATACTTAAATATTATATTAGTGGATATGTGGTGATGATGTTTTGTGTCTTAGGTACACTTATGGGTATGCTCCTTTACAATTAAAAAAAAAAAAAAAGAAGAAGAAGAAAATCCTCCTCGTAGGATCCCAGGATCAAAATCTAATGTATGGGAGCTGGGAGGTAAGAATGTGGTACTACGGAGACTGTTGGCACCGGATTCAGTGGCTGGGAATTTTGTGAGCCTAGTTCCCGAGTTTGGGGTGTGACACATATGATTGTCTATGCATCCATTAGCTCGTGCAAGGTGTGATTGTTGATATGTGTAATAAATTTTATTTCATATTAACCATTGATTTATGTAATTGATAATTTGTGATTTTGTGTATATATAACTATATAAGTGTATATACATACATACACAAACAACAAACCATAGAATTATCTAATTAACATTAGATCTCAAAATCCATCCATTTAATCATGTAGTGGGCCACCATATCTTGGTAATCTAACCATCGAACCATTACATCTATTCATTGAAAGTGCCCTGGTTTGTCAAGTAACATGATGTTGAGTCAGAGTGTCTACAAAGCCTGATAGGAAGATCAACTCAAGCGTCTACCTCAACCGGATGTGTGCAAGCTCGTCACAGGTAAAACTAAAGCCTCACATCCCATGACCCAAAACACCAGGTGAAGAAAACCCTTAAAATAAAGTTAGAAAACATAGGGTTTTAATGTGAGAAAACTTTTTTCAAAATAGAAAAATCTCTAAGTTTTTCTCGCCTTGTCGATTTCATCGAAACACCCTCGATATGATCGACCTGCTCTGTCGATGTCCTTGATACCTTAATGATATTATCGATGTGAGGACCAAAAGTGTCCAGCAACTAAATATTCATCTGGACGGATTTATCGATGTATCGATACACCTATCAATATCATCGATATAAGCACTAAATATGTCCAGCAGCTTCACAGCATATTTGGACGAATTATCGATGTATCGATACACCTATCGATATCATCGATATTCAAATCTCGAGTCCATCGAGAGTGACTCGATAAGATCGACAGGCAGATTTTCGGCGCACCTGTTTTTTAATGAAAATCTCAAATTCCTTCGATATATCGATGCTCTTCCGATATGATCTGAAATCAAATATCGATAACATCAGAAGTCCATCGATGATATCGATCGAGGGCACGCTTATCTTACAGTAGATATTTCAGGATGTTTTTAAACTATGATCGGAGGCCCTTCGATAGAATCGATATTCAAATATCGATGATATCGGCACCAGGTCGATTGCATCGAACAAGGTCATAAACTATCCAGCAAACTTAAAGACAAATCCGCTGGATTTATCGATGCCTCGACTCTAATCTCGATATCATCGACATTTAAATTTCGATGATCTCGATGGTTCCCCGATCATTCATGAAAGCCTAAAATATTTCAAAGTCAAGTCTCTCTCATTTTTCAAGTGTCGATGGATCGATCCTGTCATCGATGGAATCAGAGTTCGAAATCCGATGACATCGATAATAGTTTCGATTTGTCGACCAATTGGCATAGAGTTTCAAAAGCGTATGACATTGAGTCCGAGTCATCGAGCAGACCATCAATGCTATCGAGAGTATACGCTCGATGATATCGAACCTGCTCGATGATATCGAACTCTGTCATAAATGTGACCGTTTTATATCCGTTGGAACTTTTTGCCCATATATAGAGGACTTGACTTTTGTTGCTGTGAGAGAGTAAGAAGAGAGAGCTTTTGAGTGTTTAACCGGAGATCATTTACCCAAAGCCCTTTCTCTCACAAAAGTTTATCCTCCAATCCACCCTTACATTGATAATCATTAGAGTGGATTGGGGAATGAACTTCCGCATTCAAGGATCCTCCAGCTACTACCTTATTGGCAAATCATTAAGCTGGGATGCCTTGAAAGCCTAGATGATTGGAACTACTCTATCTTCCTTATAAGAAAATCTTTAGAGAGTAGGATTCCATCATAACCTTGACCCCACCCGAAGCCAAGTATTGGTATATTATCTTATATTGCAGATTACGGGAGCAGAAGACTCTTCATCAACAAGAAGGAGGAGATCTTTGGCACTGTGCTAAACGGGACTCATCAACTTATTTATAAGTATCCAGAGTCCAAGAGGACACTTGTGATCATTCATGTCTAGGATTGGGTCTTAAGTGGTTCTCACCCTTTGAAGTCCTCAGGGAGGCCTCCGGCGGGAGTGTACGTGGTGGGTGCGTTGTGTGGACCCCTGCTCTATAGAGAGCATAAATATCTGGTTAGAAGTGAATCAGTAAAACTCTGTGTTTGAGGTGAACCATGTAAAACCTTGGGTTTGAGGTGAACCGGGTGAAACCTCCAATAAGGTCTTATGGAAGATCCTTAGCCAGTGTGCCTAAAAGTGGGTGTGTTGTGTTGACCCTTGCTCGTGAGAGCATAAACAATCAGCCTCAGTGTAGGTTGTAAAGGTTGAAGGTGAACCTGATTTAAAACCTTAAGTTTGAGGTGAACCATTGTGAAACCTCCTTAGTGAAATCCGGTACAGTCAAGGGATAAGTGCGGTTACCGGGAGTGGAGTAGACTTATCGTCAAACTACTATAAAAATGACTGTGTTTGAGATTATTATTTTGATTGAGTAATTTGCTTTAATACTTCCATATCTGAATATCTGATCACTCCTCACACACCTACACAATCATATCCATCATGAACTAGATTACATATTGTTTACTTCTTAAGCAGTTTGTGATTGGATCCTCTACCAGGGTTGGAAGCCAGTAGAGTTACATTTGAGTAATCCTGAGAATTGCATGATCATAGGATTAGTGAAGTAGGATTTTTAAATAAATCATAAAAACTTTAAAAAGTCCTATTCACCCCCCTCTAGGACATATTGGCATATTCCTTCTTCAACTAGTGCGGTCTTTACCGTCATTTCAATTGGTATCAGAGCGGGTCTCTCTTTAAGGGATTCACTGCCTAGAGAGTGATCTTGACTGAAGTTAGGAATATGGCCAAAGGAGAGGGCTCATCGGTCACTAGAACTCCAGTATTGACGGCTCAAACTATGCATACTGGAAGGCTAGGATGCACTACTTTCTGAGATCTTTGGATCATGACGTTTGGGACATAGTTGAAAGCGGATACATGCCACCAACTGAACAAATCATACTTGACAGTGGCACAACAATCAGAAAGCCCAAATCCAAAGAAAAGTGGACAGCATTTGACAAAGAAAGGTAAACATCTGGGCCAATGCTATAAATGCTATCTACTGTGTCGTGTCCTAAGATATCTTCAATCAAATAAAAATGTGTGGGACATCCAAGGAAGCATAGGATCTACTAAAAACAACCCATGAAGGCACAAGACTGTGAAGAGGTCCAAACTACAACTTCCGACCTCACAGTTTGAAGGTCTCAGAATGGAAGAGCATGAGACATTTATCGAGTTTTTCACAAAGCTGAATATCATCTGTAACTCATGGGTGGATTGGGAGAGAGTTCCAATACCAAAAATTTGTAGGAAAATTCTAAGATCCCTACCGGAACGATTTAATCCCAAGGTTACAATACTTGAGGAGTGTAGGAACATAAATGAAATGAAAGTAGAAGAACTGGTAGGTTCCCTACAAACTTTTGAACTACACTTCAAACAATCCCAAAAATCCAAAAACACTGTCCTAAAAACTTCAAAGAAAACAATTCATGAGGACAGTGAAAGTGAAAAGGAAGATGAAGATGAAGAAGTGGCCTTGCTGACACAAAATTCAGAAGATTCTTTCAGAAGAATCGCGGCCGTCCTTCTAGAGGGAGAAAGGTGAACTATAAACCTTCTGTAGGCAAATTTGGTAAAAGAACCAAAGAACCACAATGCTACGCCTGTCACGAGTATGGACACCTGTCTACTTAATGCCCAAATAGAAAAACTAAGGGCAAGGCTATGGCTGCCACGTGGGATGATACTGAGAAGTCAAATTCAGAATCTAGTGACTCAGAAAGCGATGGAGATTAGAAATCATTGAAAATACTCATGGTCTCCACTGCTTCAATCATTCCCACTGAATCTGAGAACGAGAAAGAACAGCTAGCCATGGAATCATCTTCATCCGACAATGGAAAAGAAGAAGAAGAAATCGAAAAGGATAAACTGCATGATGCGTATAATCAACTCTATATTCATAGCATCAATATCCTTAAGAGACTCGGAATAACAGAAAACAAAAGTAAGTTGCTGCAAAAAGATTTGTATAAAGCATTGGAAATCAACACACAATTGATAAATGATCTACAGCAATATCATATGGATAATGACAGACTTGAACAAGTCAATACCCTTCTTAAAAACGAGTCTGAAAAACTGAACAAACAGGTTGAGCAATTAAAAGACAAAAATATACTTCTTCAAAACGAAAATCATACACTCCTGTTTGATCTGGAAGAATCCAAGAAGATAGCCAAGATAAACTACAAGTTCACCCAGAGTGGCGAAAAACTAGAAAAACTGTTAGGAATGGGAAGACCTGGAAAGGATAAAAACGGTCTTAGATATGAAAAACATAAATCAAAGACTGGATATGCAGCTCCCAGAACTGAAAAATCTGCTGCTTCTGGAAGCAAAACTAGAACAACTCCAGTATGTTATTTGTGTGGTGATTTAGGTCATTATAATTTTGAATGCATAACTCCTAGGAGGACTCAACCTAACTCTGGTCAAAATCATGTTAACAAATTGTCAGCTAGAGAAATATAGAACTTCAAGAGTCCTCTAAAGGATATAAATAGAAGCAATGCTCTTGCATCACCACCCAAATCAATTAACAAAGTAAAATGGGTAAGAAAGAATTAGTTCAGATCATGTATCAGAATCTGAACCGGTGCTAAAATGAGGAAATATTTTTGTGGAACTTCAAATGATATATCTGAGATACTTCACCTCCATTTTTTTGTATAAACATTCAAATGTTTATAATTTTGTTGTGTACAGTGTGTGTACATAATTTTTACTGAGTATGCTGTTGATAGAAATACAAAAAGTATACTTGAAGATCCGTCTGAATGCTGAAAACTAAAAATCTTCATCTTCGATATGACTATCGATATGGCATTCCCAACTTATCGATAGAAGGTCGATATTATCGACGCCCCCTTAAGATATGGATTGTTGGGTGCCCAAGAATGATATCAAAGACAGACTCGATAGAATCGATTAACAACTTCTCAATGATATCGAAACAATGATCGATAAATCAACAGATGACGCCCGATAAAAGTCAGCGAATGGAAAAAAGAGTTTTTTCTCAAGGGTTTCGGTCATTTCCTCTGCTCGACCAAACTACCAGGAGCCACGACCTCAAATTTCTCCACAAATCGGGTAATACCCTTCTAACACGTCAAAAGTCTATTCTCCTTTGGGTATTTGTCATTTTTTTTTTTTGTCGTCTTTCCCAAATCGTTCAATATTCTATCTATCACATGGGAAAGGACAAAGGTGTAGAATCTGGTCAGGGGGAGTCTTCAAGAACTACCCGACAAAAAATCCTCACCTCTAGAGAAAGAGCGAGGGCCCCGGAAAGTGGGATCCCCACTCGGCAAAGATCACAGACTTCACGTGGTGGGTGCCAGACTGAATCTCCGGCACCACCTCCTCCAACTGGAGCAAGTTCACGACCACCCAAATACATGGGCAGGAAGCTTATTCAAGAGAGAAGGGTAGACAGGGAGTGTCTCAAACCATACAAATTGGAACCCCTGTTTGCCGCGATAGATTGGCTACCCGTTCTGAACTTTGGTGGGCCATGCCAACTTGAGATAACACGCAACTTCCTTGTTGCGTGTCATTCACCGGTGGATGACCCTCCTTCGTTCATGGTATCTTTCGGTGGTGATGACGTGTTTATCACGCTGGCTACAATAGCTGAAACTATCGGACTCAACATGGTCCCGGAAGGTATCCCAGAGATGGATCTTGATAACATGGACATTCGATCCAGGGTCACTCAGCATCTCTACAATGGTAGGGACATCCCCTGACATCAAGGGAATGCATTAAAATCCAGATATATGGATCCCAAATTTTGGATTCTGCATGGTATCTTCGCTACTAATATCTATCCCAGAAGTACCAACCGGTCCGATCTCACCGGCCTCATGATCATGATTGTATACTCAGTTGTCAGGGGGTCAAAGATCTGCCTACCAACTCTGCTTGTTTCTCAGTTGGTAAATGACATCCACACATCCAGGGACCTCCATCTGTCGTACCCCTAGATTATCAGTATGATATGCAACAAAATTGGGTTCCCATCGACTACTGATCTGGTATTCCCACTCCAAGTTTTCAATAAAAGAAATGTCCGGAAAATGGATTTGGAGTTTCACGAGTAGAAGGAGAACCCTGTGGAAGAAGTCCAGACGGAAGAAGCTGAAGAAGATGGTGGTGATCTCATGGAGGGGACTGCAACAGCTGAAGAGGCACCTCCTGGACCCGATCCAACTCCCTCCACGTCAACAGCGGGGTATGGCAAAAGATTCAAGCTAGACAGGATTGGGGTGATTCAGAAGGACATCCACTCAGTTAAAGAAAGGCTTACAGTCCTAGAAAGAATGGTTCAAGGAGTGCAGAGCACGGTTCAACAATTGGTGGACCTGATGACGTGCCGACAGGACGACACGATGCCATCTCATTCTGCTCCGTGAGACTGGTTCATGCATGCTATCATACACACCTTACTCTTGTCTCACGTTTGAACATCAGTATCTTTTTGGATGTTCTACGCTATCATTGGTATGTATGACAGCCTTCTAAACATGCATAGTTTTTTTTTGGGTTGTTCATGCCCATAATTGGGCTAATGATGAATACTTTTGGGCACCCATACATGGGCTTGATGTTTCTGTTTGGTTTGGTTGGGATAAACTTTTAAGTCTACTGCTGTCTGTGGCAGTATATGTTTGGATGTTTTGAATTATGGCCGCATATAATCCTATTTTTTATTGCCATAATTATGTCTTGAGTTCCCCTGGTTTATTAAGTCTCTGATATTGAATGCATGTGATATCTCTAACATATATTCTATCTGTTATGCATTCATAAATTCTGAAATTGATGTTTGTTGAAATTAAGTTAAACTCTTATACATCAATGTTATGCTTCTACTTGATTGGTTCTCTCAAGTATTTCAAGCTTCAGTCAATATCAACTGAGATATCTTTGTCAATGACTGACAAAAAGGGGGAGAACATTTGCAAATACCCCGAATGAAAAATTGTGTATCTATCTATGTTGTTGCAGGTATTAGGGAGAGCAGCTGCATCAAGCAAGGGGGAGTTTACAAGAAAGGGGGAGCAGCTACTGGTTGTGTACATGTGATAGAAATTAAAAAATTGTATAAAAACATGTACACACAATTTAGGGTATGTTTGTCTAGAAGTGTTCTAGGGTGTTTTGGGATTTTGTCACGTAATTGATAAAGGGGGAGATTGAAAGTGCCCTGGTATGTCAAGTTACGTGAATGTTGAGTCAGAGTGTCTACAGAGCCTAATAGGAAAATCAACTTAAGCGTCTGCCTCAACCGGATGTGTGCAAGCTCGTCACAGGTAAAACTAAAGCCTCACATCCCATGACCCAAAACACCAGGTGAAGAAAACCCTTAAAAACAAGTTAGAAATCATAGGGTTTTAAGGTGAGAAAACTTTTTTCAAAATAGAAAAATCTCTAAGTTTTTCTCGCCTTGTCGATTTTATCAAAACACCCTCAATATAATCGACCTGCTCTATCGATGTCCTCGATACCTTAACGATATTATCGATGTGAGGACCAAAAGTGTCCAGCAACTGAATATTTATTTGGACGGATTTATCGATGTATCATACACCTATCGATATCATCGATATAAGCACTAAATATGTCCAGCAACTTCACAGCATATCTGGATGAATTATCGATGTATCGATACACCTATTGATATCATCGATATTCAAATCTCGAGTCCATCGAGACTGGCTCGATAAGAACGACAGACAGATTTCTGGCGCCCCTGTTTTTTAATGAAAATCTCAAATTCCTTCAATATATCGATGCTCTTCCGATATGATCTGAAATCAAATATCGATAACATCGGAAGTCCATCAATGATATCGATCGAGGGCGCGTTTATCTTACAACAGATATTTCAGGATTTTTTTAAACTATGATCGGGGGGCCTTCGATAGAATTGATATTCAAATATCGATGACATCAGCACCAGGTCGATTGCATCAAACAAAGTCATAAACTGTCCAGCAAACTTAAAGACAAATCCGTTAGATTTATCGATGCCTCGACTCTAATCTCGATATCATTGACATTCAAATTCTGATGATCTCGATGGCTCCCCGATCATTCAAGAAAGCCTGAAATATTTCAAAGTCAAGTCTCTCTCATTTTTCAAGTGTCGATGGATCGATCCTGTCATCGATGGAATCGGAGTTCAAAATTCGATGATATCGACAATAGTTTTGATTCATCGACCAAATGGCAAAGAGTTTCAAAAGCGTATGACATTGAGTCAGAGTCATCGAGCAGACCATCAATGCTATCGAGAGTATACGCTCGATGATAATAAACCTGCTCGATGATATCGAACTCTGTCATAAATGTGACCGTTTTATATCCGTTGGAACTTTTTGCCTATATATAGAGGACTTGTCTTTTGTTGCTGTGAGAAAGAAAGAAGAGAGAGCTTTTGAGTGTGTAACCGGAGATCATATACCTAAACCCCTTTCTCTCAAGGAAGTTCATCCTCCAATCCACCCTTACCATTGATAATCATTAGAGTGGATTGGGGAATGAACTTCCGCATTCAAGGATCCTGCAGCTACTACCTTAATGGTGAATCATTAAGCCGGGATGCCTTGAATGCCTAGATGATTGGAACTACTCTATCTTCCTAATAGGAAAATCTTTAGAGAGTAGGATTCCATCATAACCTTGACCCAACCCGAAGCCAATATTGGTATATTATCTTATGGTGCGGATGAAGGGAGCAGAAGACTCTTCATCAACAAGGAGGAGATCTTCGGCATTGTGCTAAACGGGACTCATCAGCTTATTTGTAAGTATCTAGAGTTCAAGAGGACACTTGTGATCATTCCTGTCTAGGATTGGGTCTTAAGTGGTTCTCACCCTTTGAAGTCCTCAAGGAGGCCTCCGGCGGGAGTGTACGTGGTGGGTGCGTTATGTGGACTCTTACTCTGTGGAGAGCATAAACATCTGGTTAGGAGTGAACCAATAAAACTCTGGGTTTGAGGTGAACCGTGTAAAACCTTGGGTTTGAGGTGAACCGGATGAAACCTTCAGTAGGGTCTTATAGAAGATCCTTAGCCAGTGTGCCTAAAAGTGGGTGCGTTGTGTTGACCCTTGCTCGTGATAGCATAAACAGTCAGCCTCAGTGTAGGTTGTAAAGGTTGAAGGTGAACCTGATTTAAAACCTTAGGTTTGAGGTGAACCATTGTGAAACCTCCTTAGTGAAATTCGATACACTCAATGGATGAGTGTGGTTACCGGGAGTGGAGTAGACTTATCGTCGAACCACTATAAAAATGATTGTGTTTGAGATTGTTATTTTGATTGAGTGATTTAATTTAATAGTTCCATATCTGAATAACTGATCACTCCTCACACACTTACACAGTCATATCCATCATGAACTAAATTGCATATTGTTTACGTCTTAAGTAGTTTGTGATTGGATCCTCTACCAGGGTTGGAAGCTAGTAGAGTTACATTTGAGTAATCCTGAGAATTGCATGATCATAGGATTAGTGAAGTAGGATTTTTAAATAAATCATAAAAACTTTAAAAAGTCCTATTCACCCCCCTCTAGGACATATTGGCATATTCCTTCTTCAACTAGTGTGGTCTTTACCGCCATTTCATTCATAATCTTTGGCCTTTACTAGTCAACCATCCCCCTATATTTTCTCTTAATGAAAAATCTTAATTGAATGTGGACCATTAATGTTGTAATTCTTTTCTTAACCATCTAATTTCGAACATGTGGTGCTCAATCGATCGACAACTACACGATTGATGTCGATCAATCGATGCTTAGATCGACGGCGCGTGAGATTTTGTATAATTGTGTAATTAGTTTCTTATTATGGGTATTATGCTATAAATGGGTTTAATTGTCGGATTAGGGTTGAACAATCGGGACTTCACCATTTCTAAGGTTTTGGAGAGGAGAAAGGAGATTTTATGAATTGTAAGTTCTTCTATCTCTTGTACTTATCATTTTATACTGATTATTATCTCTTTGCGTTGTTGTTTTGGTTTTTTTTTTTATCATGAGGGTTGTTAAAATTGTGTGTACTTGTGCATGCTTTATTTGTGTTTGCTTATTGTCATGTGATCCAATTTCGAGGTTTGCTTTCACATCCCCCAATAAGTGGTATCAGAGATAGGTTGGGGATTCAAGTTTAAATATGAGACACGACGATTAAGGGTTCAAACGTAGGACTGTACATCGAGTCGAGGTGAGCTAAGCTTGGCTTGACTCGTCTGTGCTCTCCTCAAGCTCAAGGTTGAGCTTGAGCTCGGCCTCGAGCTTACCGTTGGAACTTGGCTTGTTTGCCAATCCTTTCAAGTCGACCTCGAGGCAAGCTAGTGGATCGAGTTGAGGCGAGCTTACCTCGAGTCGAGTCAAGCTTGCTCTTAACCCGATCCAACCTAACACCCAACCTGCACCCGACTCAACCAAGCAACCCAATACAACCTGCATATGACCCAACTACCAAATCAAATATTCAATTAATAATATATATATATAATATTAGATAAAGCCATAGATGTACCTTGTTGTTGGTCCTAAGAGAGAGAGAGAGAGAGAGAGAGAGAGAGAGAGAGAGAGAGGGAGAGCTCAGGTGAGTGGCCAAGTGCAGGCCGTACGGCTGAGACAAGTTGGGAAGATGCTGAGTCGAGCTCGAGTGGCCAAATAGAGAGAGAGAGAGAGAGAGAGAGAGACTATGGAGCTTGGGCACGAGAGAGAGAGGAGCTCAGGCGTAGCGGGTTGCGTAAAAAGGGAAAAGGTAAGAAAGGGACGGACGGGTAGGGTAGGGTTTAAGTTTTAACTTTTTCTTTATATATATATATATATATATATATATATATATATATATATATATATATATATATATATATATATATATATATATACATATTCGAGACTCAAAGCTGGCTCGTGTTCCAAACGAGTTGGGTTATGAAGTTTGGCTTGCCTCGAGTCATCGTTTAAGCCGAGCTAGATCAAGCCAAGCCGAGCGAACTTTTCAAGCTAGCTTGGCTCGTGTACAGCCCTATTCAAACGTAAAGTATGAAATGGAGAATTTCACCAATAAAAATAACTTCGAATTATGGAAGGTGAAGATTTGAGGCTTTCTACTTCAACTAGGGCTTCAACACGCACTCCTTGGTGTAGAGAAGCGTCCAACATATATGAACAATGAAGAGTTTGAAGAATTTAATGTGAGGGTGAAAACCTCGGTCTAACTATGTTTAACGGATGACATCATATACAATGTCCTTGATCAAAAGACCACCGCAGGATTTTAGAAGAAGTTATATAGCTTGTACATGATGAAATCGTCATTGAATCATCTGTATTTGAAAAAGAAATTTTATAATCTGAATATAGTGGAAGGGTCAGATCTTAATCATCACATCAGCGGGTTTAATCAATACTTTGCAAATTGACGAGTGTGGAGGTGAAGATTGGTGAGGAAGATCAAGACCTAATTTTATTGAACTCTCTTCTAAAGTTTACATACCTTCATAGATAGTATGTCCCATGTTAGAGAGACCACTGATGTCGAGACTATCATCTTAGCCTTTCAGTCGAAGATGTTGAGAAAGAAGGACAACAGCATGGGGTCATCCATGAATGCATTGATAGTTAGGGGAATGAATTTTGAGTCGGAGAAGGAAAACTCATATGAAGTGTTAGAACTATGGAAGACAGTGGCATATAGAAAGGTTGTTGAAATCCTAAAGCCCAGAAGGGAAAAAATTATATGAAGCACCAAAAGACGCTAACAATGCAGAATTTAGTGAAGAGGTGGATGATGGTTATGTTCTGACTGCATTCAAATTTGGATATCTGAATTATGAGTAGATTTTGGATTTAGGGGCCTCATACCACATGACTTTTTAGTGAGATTGGTTCACCATTTATAGTCAGTGCGATGATAGACATATGTTTATGGGCAATGACATTGCCTACAAGGTTGTTGGAATCGAAACAATGCGTATTAAGATGTTTAAATGAACGGAACACATTCTAACAAATGTTAGACATGTCACTAAGCTGAGGAATAATCTAGTGTCCTTGGGAGCTCTCGATGCACTTGGGTGCAAGCTCATTGGGTTGGATCGTTCCTAAAAGTTTCAAAAGAGGCACTTATAATGATGAAAGCACATCGGAACGACAACCTTTACAAGTTTATTAAGAATATCTTATCAAGTGGAGTTGCAGTGTCTGCTGTAGAATCCACATCAACACATTTGTGACATGCACGTCTAGGCCACATTGGTGAGCATGGTATAAATGTACTTTCAAATTGATGCTTAAATCCTACTTTTAAAAGTGTTGATTTAAATATATGCGAGCATTATATATATGGTAAACAATCATAGTTATATTTTAAATCTGGAAAGCATGTTAGTAAGGGTATTCTAAATTATGTTCATTCTGAAGTATGGGGGTTGTCGCCTGTGGTTTCTAGAGAGGGGTCGTCGTTCTTTGTATCATTCATAGATGACTACTTTAGAAAGATGTGGCAATACTTCATGAAGTATAAATCAGATATTTTCGCCACCTTCAAAGTGTGGAAGGCGATGGTAGAAAAACAATCAAGAAAAAATTGAAAGTATTAATGACAGACAATAGTGGAGAATTCAATCAGTTTTGTAAATACGAGGGGATTGTACGACAAAACATAGTCAGACACACATTAGAGCAGAATGATATGGTGAAACGGATAAATTAGACGCTCTTGGAGAGAGCCTGAAGCATGTTGAGCAACGATGAGTTGGGCAAGGAGCTATGGACTGAGGGCATTAACACAGTTTGTTACTTAATGAATCGGTCTTCGTCTACGCCGATCGGTTGTAAAATTCTAAAGGAAGTGTGGAGTAGTCATGATGTAGACTGCTTAGGTTGCGAGTATTTGGTTGTGATACTTACTCTCATGTCCCATTAGTTAAGAGAGATAAGCTAAACCAATGGGCAAAAAGGTGCACCTTTGTTGGTTGTGGTGATGGTGTGAAGGGAAATAGGCTGTATGATTGGGTCACACGAAAGATCACAATAAGCCGCGATGTCAAGTTTGATGAGGATTCATTATTCTGTAAGGAAGAACACAAGAAAAAGGGAAAGTTAGCAACTATTGATATTGAAATCGAAAAAGGTGAGACATAGGTTGAAGCCAAGCAATAAGAATAGGTACAAGAGCAGGTGGAGTAGCCATCTATAAGGAGAAATTCATTTAAAGATTACAGATTACTGGCTAGAAACAGAAATGACTCGAATATTGCATTCACCATCATTATAAATGAGGAGGATCTATCTACCTTTCAAGAACCATTGGATGATTCAGATGTTGAGAAGTGGATGATAGCGATACAAGATGAGGTAGACTCTTTGTACAAGAATGAGATGTGAGAACTGGTGTAACTTCCATTGGGCGTAAAGCGATCGGGTCCAAGTATATTTTTTGGAAGAAACAGGACAAATACAAGGCAAGATGGTTATGAAGGAGTATGCTCATAAAGAAGGCGTTGACTTTAGTGAGATCTTTGTGCCTATTGTTAAGCAGGTATTTATGAGGTTTGTTTGGTGCTGGTTGCTCAATATAACCTTAAACTGGAACAAATGAATGTTAAGACTGTTTTCCGACATGGGGAACTAGAAGAGCATATCTACATGAAATAACCAAAAGGGTTTGAAATTTAAGGGGTAAAGAATATAGGTTAAGGAGGTCATTGTACGTCCTGAAGCAGTCACCTAGATAGTGGTACAAGAAATTTGATGCTTTTATGATGAGTTAGCGATTTACTAAGAGTGAATATGATCATTGTGTTTACTTCAAGACATTGAGTGATGTGAAATACATTCTGCTGGTATTGTATGTTGATGATATGCTTATCACCAGTCAAAGTATGTCTGAAATCAATATATTAAAGACTCAATTATCAGAGACATTCAAAATGAAAGATCTAAGGGATGTAAAGAGGATTCTTGGCATAAACTTACACAAAAATAGGGAGATGAGCATATTACAATTGTCTCGAGCTGAATATCTTGAGAAGGTATTGGTGAAGTTTAAGATAGATAAGACTAAGACAGTTAGCACACCCACATATTGTTTACTTCAGGATTTCTTCATAGCAATGTTCCATTATAAATAAAGAAAAGTGACATATATCATGTGTGCCCTATTCGACTGTAGTTGATAGTTTAATGTATATTATGGTCTCTACAAGACTGAATATTTCACATGCGATTAGTGTTGTGAGCAGAAACATGTCAAACCCCAGCAAGCAACATTTAGAGGTAGTAAAATAACTACTTCGTTATCCATGAGGTACAACGAATTATATCTTGACATTGCAAAAATCAGAGGGACGCTACGTGGAATATTCTGATTATGCAAGGAATGTGGATAACAAAATGTTGATTTCTTGTTACTCGTTTCTAATAACGGATGAAGCGATCAGTTGGATGTTGAAGCTTTAAATTTTGGTTACTTTTTCACAATAAAAGCTAAGTATATGGCAGTGACGGAAGCATTTAAAAAAGGTGTTTGGTTGCGTGGAATGATAAATGAACTCGAACTTCAATGGGAAGTCGTGCTAGTTAATTATGATAGAGAAAGCACAATCAATTTGGCAAAGAATTTAGTTTACCATTATAAAACTAAACATATTGGTATTCGTCATTATTTATCCAACAAGTACTTAAGGGAGGCGGTGCCACCTTCGAGAAGATCCACACAAACGTGAATCCGGCGGACATGCTTACAAAGGTGGTTCTACATAGAGAAGTTCTCATTCTGTTTGACTTCTCTAGATTTGGCGAAAGTTTGATAAAGACAGGATATGCACAAAAAGCGATGACGATGGTGAAGCTATGATGGAGGTGATTAGAGATGAAGCTTTGAGTAATGGTTCATGATGATTGAAGTTATGGTGGAGATTGTTATTAGATGTCTTTAATCTATACAGGGAACAACGATTTGATTGATCAATCGAATGAGCCCTGAATTGTACATATTGGTCTTTGGACAGTCTCGATCGATCAACAAATTTTGAAAATGCCTGTAAACTCTCTAGACACTTTTGAACATGTTTGAGTGATTGAACATGTGGTGCTTGATCGATCGAGGACTGCTTGATTAATCGATGCTTAGAACGCCGACACACTCGATTTTGTGTAATTGTGCGATTAGTTTCCTATTTCAGGTGTTATGTTATATATATAGGTATAATTGTGAGATTATGGTAGAGTAATTAGGGCTCAAACATTTTTAGGATTTAGAGAGAAAAAAACGAGGGTTTTCTGAAATGTAAGTTCTTCTATCTCTTTTACTTATCGCTTTCACAATGATTGTTGTTGTTTTGTGCCATGGTTTTTTTACCTTATGGATTTTTCCACATAAAAATCATGTATACTTATGTATGCTTTGTTTCCATTTGCTTATTGCCATATAATTCAAATTTAAGATTTTCTTTGCAGTCCCCAACTTGGACCACTCCCAAAAACATCGTTGATATGACAATGTAATTACCTTTTAATCTATGCCCCGTAAATATATATTGTCAACAACACAAATACATGCACGAGTCCACATTTAACCAAAGAAAGGCCAGAGGTTGGCAAATAAGATCTTCCCATCTCTAAGATAAGTAGGCCACAGTCCCTCTAGAGTGGGCTCATTATTTCAAATGAACCCAATTACTTAATAATGGACCCACGGGTACCGTTGAGGATCATATAGTAATTCTCGTTATTCATGTCTTCAAGAAAGCACGACAAATTAATGCCCACTATGCTTAAGTAGAAAGAAAAAGTTGGATACTCCGCCACAGTGTAATCTACATGATCGGTGCGAAACTTAGAAATTGTACATGGGGCATATGTGAAACTCAATTCAAACCGTCCATATGGTGGGCCGTGCTTTAGATGTTTTATAAAACAACAATTAGAGTGAAACAATAACCTACCTTACCAATTAATTGAAATCTAATGGATGGTCAGCATGAAAATAAACAGCAACTCAAATTCAGAAAACAAATTTTGTAAATCAGAGACAATATCTCACATAATTAATTATTATTTTACTGTTATGACTTATCTAAAGTGGGCTCTTTGGTTTGAACAGTCAAATTTGAGTAAGATACCTTCCATGTGTAGAAATGTACGTGCCTGAGTATCATCCATCACACGCCGCCAGAGTATCAAATACCTCCCTTCTTACGTAAATATATGGAATACCATTGAGTGTTAATGTATGCTTGATGATCGTGGTTTATCTAACATTGATTTTTCTCTCCTTGTCTTTTCCTTATTATTATTATTGTTTTTTCATTCTTTTCTCATCTAAATGACACCCACCAGACCAAAATTTCTACAAGGACGTTTGGTTTTTTCCTACACGTAGCAACGAGTAGATATGCCGATGAAATCCCAACCGCCCACAAGGAAAAAATGAACATAAATAACATGGTACATGAGTTAAAAGATGAGGAATACTGCGTACGTGTTAACGTGGCACTTGTGTGTTATATCAAGGCTGTTCGTTAGGTCAGGCTAAGCTTTTACATAACCGTCCCTGTAAACCAGGCCAATCCACTCATAAGTGGGCTGGACTAAGTGTGAGAAAAATGAACGGTTAGAAAGAGAATCACTGACGACCTATGTTTAATGTGTATGAATGGCGCCTTTGCTGATTACTGGAGGAGATACTGTTTTGTGATAGGGTATGTTCACGTTGAGTCCCAGATGATACATGGCCCAGATCTCACACACATATGCTATGTTGGCATGCATGGTGCGATTCATCCCTTCCAATTGTCCTCGCGTGAATGGCTTTAGCATTTTCTATTTAGAGAAACCATATACTCAATTAGCTTGTTGGACCCAACAAAAGAAATAGGTAATCCATGCAAGAGAATTTGTACGATCCACTAGCCCAGAACATGCACAGGTGTCCTCGAGCCTTGAGTTCGTAGAAGTGGGTCCACAGATCAGTGATCCAGATTGTTGATAAGATGAGCCCTGCCGTGGATACTGGATTCCACTTCAATGGCCAAAGAAGACAAGATAGCAGTGGCCCATCTTCGCTATCTGGTTGATTCCAATCCAAGTTTTCAGCTCCCTCAACAGGCCGGGCTGAGGTCCATTCAAACCCAGTTGGCAAAGTAAAACTTAGACCTGATCACACAGCCCGGGCTTGGTGGGCCAAAATAACAAATGCCTGATCACCCCATAATAAATATACAAGGGCGCTCGAGCCCAAGTCCGGTTTGAGATTGAGCTTTACTGCCCAGCAGACTCTTTGACATAGCCCGACCCCTGCTGGATTAGTGAACTGGCTTAAATTTAAGACCGGCCCAGACATATATCCATGGGCTTATTACTACCCAAGGTGGGCCCAAGATAAAAAGCTCGGTGGCCCAGTCTGGTGATTAACAGCCATAAGAGTTTGTTTTCCACGAGGCGAATTTGGTATGAATCTTTAAAATATGGGCCCCACGTGCGCAAACTAAAGGCTCGAGTATGCTGTGCATGTCCTTGGCTCGAGGATCATGCATGTCCTTTCCATGCAAAAAAAAAAAAACTCTCGCTTTCTACTGCAAGATGCGATACGAAATGCCATGGCCATGGGATTCTACTATCGCCACACGTGCTAACATGCACATTTTTGAGACATCTGGATCTTTAATGACGTAGCCTGGATGTGTACGTGCTGCTTTTCGAAAATCAAGCTAGTGTGATCATCAAGTGAGACACGTGTTAAAGAAGAGAGACAATTGTAAAAAGTTGGCTAATGATGAACGTTTAACTACACGTGTGGATAATCTAATGAACATACTTGAATAATTTTTGTGTCACTCAAAAATCATAGTAAAACTCACCTGATGAACGGCTCTGATCTTCTACATATGGCTCATGGTAGTCGGATTTGGATGGCCAGTTCCCATTAGCCATACATCATTTTCTCGGGCACACGAACACAACATGATAATCTATTATCTTTCTCCGTCTCGTAAGAAAAGGAAACAAATCGATGCACTGCAGAGTGTGATGGTACGTACACATGCACTCAGAAATTGACAAGGCCTGACTATGGGTGGACCAGGGGTTGGGCCCTGATTTTGAGCTCCTTGGGTCGAGCCTGTTGGGCCACCCTTGTTCAAAATTTTCATTTCATTTCAAAAAATTGCACCACATAGTTCCTTAACTGGTCAGTTGGGGGACATCTAATCGATGGTTGGAATGAAAAATAGTCAATGGTCCACATTCAACAAAATTGGAGATGATGATTTGTTAAATCAATGTATATTTTGAATCATGGATTATCTACAGTGGGCCCTAAATTTTAAACGGTTCGATTTTAAATACATGCATGTCACATATACAATTGCCAAGTGCGTGCGTATCAACCGTCACACTTCACCAGAGTATCAAATAAATCCATGAAAATATTTACATTGCAGCTTTCTCTCGCTTACAAGTAAGATTATTGTATATTATTTCTCCCTTGTGAAAACATTGTATATTAGAAATCTCTCTCTCATCACCCTTTAAAAGCACCCCTTGCTACAATCTTCGAAGCTCATCTCTCTCTCTCTCTCTCTCTCTCTCTCTCTCTCTCTCTCTCTCTCCTCTCGCTCTCTCCTCCTCCTCCTCTCTCTCTCTCTCTCTCTCTCTCTCTCTCTCTCTCTCTCTCGCTATGGATGTTGAAGATGGTGGAAAACCTAGGCCAGAAGACCTTGAGAAACCAACGGTTGGGTTTGATGGGTCATGTCTAGTAGTAAAAGCAAAGGCAAGTGAGTGGCCATTTGTGGTGTTAAGGGTGCTAGCAATATGTGCCTCGCTCTCAGCTACACTTGTGATGGCACTGAACAAGCAAACCAAAACAATGGTTGTGGCATTGGTTGGAAATACTCCTATTACTGGAACCGTCACTGCCAATTTTCACAAACCCCAGCTTTTTGTGTAAGCCTCTCTCTCTCTCTCTCTCCTCTCTTCTCTCTCTCCTCCTCTCATCTCGCCTCTCTCCCTTCCTCGTCTCTCTCGTCTCGTCATCCTCGATCGATCCCTCTCGGCTCCTCTCTTCCTCTCTCCACCGACGTCTCTCTCTCATCTCTGTGCTCCTCTTATCTCCGCTCTCTCTCTCTCTCATCTCTCTCCTCTCTCTCTCTCTCTCTCTCTCTCTCCTCCGGCCCTTGAACTTGGCATGTCCGGGTAATGATGAATGGCCCAGCTGGTACGTGGCTCAGTCTAATCATCAAGAGGGTGACATTATACAAAAGGATTAGATGTTTAAAGGTTTTTTCAATTGCCATGCCTTTGTAGTTTAATGACGTATTGGATCCGGGTCGGAAGCGGATTGCGTACCGAGTAACTCAGTACGCTAAGCATACTGAGTAAACCCTATGGGGCCCACCGTGATATATGTATTTTATCCACTCCATCCATCCGTTTTACCAGATAATTTTACAGCTTAATGCCAAAAATGAAACATATCTGAAGCTCAAGTAGACCACACCACAGGAAACAGTGTGAATTGAACGTCTACTGTTGAAAACTTCTTGGGAACCACAGAAGTTTTGGATCAAGTTGATATTTGTGTTTTCCCTTCATCCATATCTGTGTGATCTTATGGACAGTTTGGATGACAAATAAACATCACTGGGACCCTAGGAAGGTTTCAACGGTGGAAATCATTATTCCCACTGTTTCCTATGTTATGGTCCACTGAAGATTTGGATATGCTTCAATTTTGGGCTCAATCTCTAAAATGAGATGGAAAAATGGATGGACGGCGTGGATAAACCACTTACATTCCCAGTGGGCCCAACAGAGTTTACTCAGTACGTACTGAGTGAGTCATTTTTAATGGTCAATAATTTCAAGTGTTTCATACCTTTAATTATTTAAATAATTTGTTGTTACAGGCCTGGCTAGGCCTGGACCAAGGCTTAGGAATTTAGGAATGGATCTGGCCAACCGCAGACCCGCCCTCGCCCTAGCCCATTGCGTGGTATTCGGGCTTAGTTGGGCTGGAGCCAAGGAAGAATGGCCCGGCCCAGCATGTTGACTTGGTCAATCCTCACCTGATTGGTGTTTTGAAGACATTTGTAACCGAATTCCAATCACCATACATGTCTACCTTAAATATGCGTTTGATCTGGGTCATTCTTAAATGACCCAGACCATTTATACGATGGAACTTGCTGTAAAAAGGGATATTAAAAAAATAAAAATAAAAAAATCTTAGAATAGACTATTGCAAATCTTAACCATTTAAATCTTTCTATTACAGGCCTGGTTTAGGCTTAGCCCGTCTTACAGGATTCAGGAGATTAATGGTGGGCCCAGGCTAACCTCGGCTCAGCCCTAGCCTGGCCCTCCATCACACTGGTCCTCAGTGTGTAAAATGGCCGACATATGTGAAGCCTGCTGTGTTCTACATGTGAAATCCACTCCCTCCATCCCCTACACTTTTTCATTTTTACCATAAACCCACAGAAGATAATCCCCATTCAAAACTCAGGTGGGCCACACCACAGGGAATAATGTTAAATCAAGCTTAAAACCTCTAAATTCATGCGGTGTAGACCGCCCAAAGTTGGGATCTGACCAATTTTTGGATCGTCTGTTCATCCTGGCGAGGCTCACCTGATGAACAAATTGGATGGAATATGCACAGCATGGTGTGTGACACATTACACATACAACCTACAGTGGTTGCGCACTTGTTTGTTTAAATAGAACTAGTGAATATTTTTTATTTTTAACCATCCAATGAAATGTAGTCTTATCATCTACTCAATAATCTCAATCAATTCTAGAAAAGCACCCATGTTAGATGATGCTGACAATCCCATCTATGGTTCGCAAAAAAAATGGATGGTCATTAAAGAAAAGACCAACATCCAAAGGGCTACTATCAATGAATTGGTATAGTCGCAAATCTCGTTCTCCACGATTTCTTCAGTTTTGGAATTTCATGCAAGATTTTCAAATTTTCAAGTCTTATATCAGGATATTACTTGAAAGATCTCACTGAAAATAAACAAAACAAAACATTATAATAAATTAATAATTAAAATATATATGTAATTATAGATAGAAAACACTCAAGGTAAATGACATAGATTATTAGGATAGCATGCTTTGGTATTTCCAATTCAATGCCTATTATTATTTCTATTTGTTCATTAGCTATATTGGTCTTTAAAAAACCATGCATGCAGTTGTCTTTGTTGGGTGGTTCACATTGAATATTTTCAGGAAATAGGATACAGATCACTGTGATAGAAATAAATTTTGTATTTTCAATTAAAGAAAGACCATTTTGTAATTTTTTAAATATTGGTTGTGGTGATTTTCTCATGTTTAGATTCTTTCATTGCTCATGTTGACATTGATGTTGTGGTGCAGGTTCTTTGTGATAGCCAATGCTATTGCCACTTTCCATAACATATCCTTGTTGCTGCTTCGCTTATATGGTAGTAAGTTGCAAATAAAAGGGCTTGGGCTTTTGGTCACTATCTCAGACATGGTAATAAGCATTTCATTCATTTTTTTTTTTCTTTGACTGAGAAAAAATTGGAATGATTCACTAATTGGGTGGACCACACACATGCACTGAACCGGCCTATCAGCTGTCCATTGATTTTATGATGGTGTAGCTTGGCTCTGAATGGACCATCTTGATTTTTGCCCCAGTATGTGCGTAGGGCCAGCCTTGATGTGTGCACGAGATATATTTTGTTCATTAGGTGCGCCCTTGAATGTTAGGAAATGGGGCCAAACTTCAGCCTGATTGAAAACTAAGATGGACCACAACACGTGAAGAGTTGGGATGGGACGCCTAAGCAATAAAAACTTCCAGACAGTTGTGCGGCCCATCATGTTTTTTATATTCCATCCAATCCATTCATCAGTCAGAGTCCACACGGAAGAATGGACCCAACAAAAGTTAGGCCATTCCCAGCTCAAGTGGGCCACACCAAATGAATTTATAGATCCTATAAATGATTTTCAATGTTCCTTAAGTGTGACCCACCTAATTATCTGACCTGATTTTTGGTCTCCATGGTAAACTTGAGGCGAAGAACCTGATGGACGGATTGGATTTGGTAAACACTTCCAGTGTGCCCTACAGAGGTCAACAACACTATATGATCGTCCCATACAGAGATGCAAAGTGGGCCCTACCCAATTCCTGATCTGTGAACTATGATCTTTATAACCATAGCAGCATCCTCCTATCTATACTGCTCGCAATGGGCCAAGAAGATCTTTCTGGTTGCAGGCCCGCCAGGGACCAAGGATGGGCCTATGTTCGGACCACGAGGTGGGCCCAATCCTCAATTTCAGGCCCGCTAATTAATGAGCTGGATACGACCGAAGTCTATCAAATATTTTTGAGGTCCAGTCCAGCACCCATTTATGACTGATAATGGTGGGCCATGGCCTAAATTGCAGACCCACGTAGTAATGGGCCGAGCAATGGACTTAGTTTCAAGCCCAGTAAGAAAATGGGTAATTGCAACCTGCCCCAACATATGGCCCATTTATTACCTGTTGATTTTTTGATATATTTATGTTTTGCGATGTATGTTGTGTAGATGACGGTATCTCTAGTCTCAGCTGCGTCCGCAGGTGCAGCTGCAATGGCTGAACTTGGGAAGAATGGCAACACACATGCAAGGTGGAACAAGATCTGCGACCGGTTCGAGACATTCTGTGACCATGGTGGTGGGGCCCTCATCGCATCCTTCATCAGCGTCGGTCTTTTGATGGCTCTCAATGCGTTATCCACCGTTGCTCTTTACAAGAACCAGGCATGTCGTTAGAGACTTTGCACTTGCGTGTGCACCGATTTATGATGGACCCTCATGTACTGTGTGCTTGCGTGTTTGTTTTGTTTGGTGTTCTCTTTTCCAATTAAAGATGGGTTTGGAATGTTCCTTTCCTCCCCTTTGATAAGTGAGCGGATTTTCTCTTCTAAACCTGTTTGTGGTGTATTTTGATTGGTCCAACTAATGTGGGGTGCACACATCAAAGGTCAGACACGTGATGGGTTTGGTCTATTGATTGGATGGGTAGGACTAGTTTCAAATTTCATGAGCTAACATGCCATTTCAAGCCACTTTGATGGACTATCATGGTTCTCCTGTAATGCTACAAAAGAGGGTTCGCATTACATTGTCAGGTTTCCATTATGTACAAATGAGGACTATGTTAGGGTGATCAAAACCATTGATGATATTGGTCCAACCTTGGATGGATCATGCATTAAGATTCTTCTGTTGGTGAGACTTCTAACTCTTCAATTGGTGGCCAGCAAATGAACGGTTGAGCAAGAAAATGCAGCAACTGTCCACCTTCAACAAATGTACAGGAGCTTCTATTTTTGGTTTTTATGGTGCATGGGTCGTCCACAAGAGTCTCATGTCAACAATTTGGCCACTAAACCATGGGCCCACTTATACAAGGCCAAAACGCCCTATATAAACGGACCCTAGTGGACATTAAGAACATAAAGCAAAGCAAGCATTACAAAATTAGATGCCCATGTAAGACCTTCAAAAGGGAGGGTAGACCTTGAGGCCTGTTTGGATGATCATTTGAACAGAAATGCAATTCATTCAAATAATGATAGAGGAAATGACACGAAGCCGGACCATTTTAGTCCATATTAAAAATCAAAACCATAGTTGAAAATTAGTGCATTAGCAGGGTTGTCAATGGGCTGGGATGGCACTGTTAGAATCAAAGTTCTGAATAGGCCCAGGCCTGGTCCAAACAGATCAAAATTCAAGCAGAAGCCAACCCTAGGCTTGATCGATTGACAACCAAAATTTAAAGTTAGAATAAAAGCAATAATCATTGTGATTTAGGTACTATGTGTAATGAACTGGAATTTCTCGAGCTTGTTTGGAACTACATGTGTGTGGGCCCCGACTACCTGTACATGTGTAATCGCACTTCTACACCTGCTCAAGTTCATACATGTGCAAACCTTCATGAGTGAGCACGTATTCGCCCCATTCACATACACACATGATGCATTAAGGGGAGGTTTGACCAAAGATCAAATTAGAAGATTATTGACCCTACTTTTCACCTCACCATCACTTTTGGTAGTGGGCCTTGGCCTAGTCAAACCCATGTAGCAAAAGGCTCATATGGCTCATTCCAAAACTTTCCACCATCTCTCTTACATCACTCTCCACTACCCCCACATCATCTTCCACTAAGTGTCCCATTAGCTCTCTTATATCACACCTCGCCGTAGCCACTCTCTCTCTCTCCCCTTCCCACCTTTCACATGCATCCATGCATGCCATCCACCTCACCTCTCACCTCTCTTTCCACCAATGCATACTCTACTCAGCTCTAGCTATATCATCCTTACATTACATTCCATTCACTCACCTAACCCCATGTTGGATTACTCATACTCTTAGCCTCTAGTAAGTTCTCTACATTAAGAGCTTATGGAAAAAATGATAAAGAAAGAATGATAGAAAGAAAGGAGAAAAAAGAAAGAGAGAAATAAAGGAGAGAAGAGAAAGGAAGAAGAGAAAAAGGAAAGGAGATAAAGGAAGGAGAAGAGGGAGGGGGGAGCACCCATAGGAGTCGACCGCTAGACTTGATGGGAAGGAGGACCATCGCCGCGACGTCGCAAGAGGTGGAACATCTCTCACCTCCATGTGAACACTGGAAAATCAGTGCCCATGCAGCTTTTGTTGTTTATTTCCTAATGATGGGGGTTATCGAACTGATTTGGATTGCTGATGCAAAGTAGATTTGAGTTGCCACTAGCCACTTAATTCGAAATCCCGTAGTTGGCTAGAACCTGCAAAATATATAAAGCTAAAGAATCCAAAGACTCTCTTGCTTTAAATTGACTCCTGATTTGCTGTTTGGATATTCTGAGTAAGGGATCTCAGTTACAAAGAGGGAAGGTATTAGACACCCTCTTTGCTCGTACGGATGTACGGTCTCTACTTCGTGTGGTAAAATATTCTTAAGGAGTAGAATGGTAAATCAGATAAGACTAGGCATATTCAGATTTCCGATGTTGCAAGGTCCGAAAATTCGGCAAGCCACAGAGCATACGTCCAAAGAGTGTCTAGACGGATTTTTAAATAGATAATGATGATGATGGAATATGGACTAGGCTACCATGAATTTCTGATGTGACAGGATCCAGGGTTCTGACAAGTCACAGAGCATACGTTCAGTGACAGTATAGAGGAACAAGGGGGTTGAGAAAGGAAGTAATGATGCGATAAAAAGTATGATGATTTGTGTGACTTTTGGCTTGTACAAGCTTGGATGTTTTAGTATGCTATGGTTGAGAGGTTTAACTCATATGGAGGTGAGTAAGCTAAGAGATGGCTGAGGAGGCTAGAAGGATAGAGGCTTAAAAGCTTGAACACTCCTCACTCTCACTTGCTTACTCTCTTTTTCTCTCACTCTCCTCTTCTTGGTAGTTGATTGATAGTTGTTGTTTTTATTCTTGATTTTTCTCCCCCTTTTGAAATGAAGAGGAGCGAAGGCTATTTATAGCCTTTTGGGATGGCCTTTTGGTAATTCTAAAGTCTTTGGAGGGCGAATGATGATGTGATGACTTGTGATTGGTTGAAGAGAGGGCAATACCACATGACACTCTTATTGATTTTTAGGCTTTAATAGGATGGTAAATAAGGCGAATTCTAAAGGTAATTTTATAAAAGAGTTGACTTTGGGAGAAAGGAACAACTGTGTGCTTAGAGGGCACATTTGTCGAGAGAGCGCAGTAATCGGATTACCGCCGACGGTAATCCAATTACCGCACGACCATTGTTGACTCCGGCTTTCTTCTCGTGGGCTTGGGTTTGGACTCTGGATATGGATTTTTGGGCTTTTTTTTTTTTTTTTTTTTTTTTTAAAAGCTTTTTGGGCTTTTGGGGGCTTTTGTGTAACCTAAGTTTGATTTGGCTAAGATTTGGGATAGGATGTAGGGTTCTGATTCTATTCCTAATGATCATTCGTGCATTATCAAGCTGCTAGCCTGGGTGGGGTGTCTACAGATGCCCCCCTTTAGCAGAGGTTGGGTTCAACCGAATGTTAAAGCAAGTGGACACCCTACTCTTCTGGTCAGAAAAGTTTTGTGGTTTAAATCTATTGCCTGTCATAGTATCATAATCAACTTACTGTTTGGAAGAGAGATAACTCGCACATATCATAAATGTTTGAGAAAAATGTTGTGATTGTCTCCGTGCTTTCTGCGGCATTATGGGCCATGAATTACAGCCTTTTCACGTCGGATTGATAATAGCATCGGAGGATAAGTCATAAAAGTAGGCCCCAAACGCATTTTGAGGCTTTACGGGGATTCTCATACTGTTTGGATCTTGTTGTTCCTTTGTTACGTAATCAACGTAGGAGTCCTTGTTCTATTTGATCGTTAAATTGGTTAGTTACCTTGCGTGTTCTGTAGCCTTATGGGGAACTTACTACGCCGACTTGGACTGGATCAGACTTTTAAAGTGTCCTGGACTAGGTATATGTGGGTGGCCTTGTTCCATGTGGTCTTCCCGATTTTGACATTTTGGTTACAATGGATTTTCTCCACTTTGAATTGGTTACTTCTGCCCAGAGATTGATTAAATCATCATTCTCATTCTATTTCTTGTACGACTGTCCTGATATTGAGAATCAGGCCAATCGTACTTGTATCGCATACGGATTCGATTTCTCCCGGAAAGCCAGAAGAGATTGAATCTTATTTTACTATTTGCACCGGTTGCTACTGGGAAATATAGGAGATTTCTCAGTATTTTGCATGCCAAATGCTAATTTTTGAAATTTTTGTTATTTTGAAAACTATCCTTCAAGGAGTTATACTCCTTGGGGATTTTATTGTAAATGTTTTTTTAGAATTTTTTTAAAAGATCCGTCCAATCTCGCGGGTGGGTGTCGTTTTTCGGTTTTTATTATATTTTTGAAATAAGTTTGGATAGTTCTATTGCCTCCATCATTAATTTTATGGGGCCGGTTTTGTTTTTGTCATGAAAATTTTTCTTTTTCTCCTTCATTTCCTCTCTTTGTTCGTCAGATCAAAGCATTTTTCGGGCTCTCACATCACATCAAAAGGAGATAGCGCGCAGGGGCGTGCATAAGGCAGTGGGCGGTAGTTCGATTATTGTGGGTGGTAATTAGATTACCGTCCGACACCCATTTGTCCATTGGCTTGAAGTGGGGCACTAGTTAAGGACTGGCTCTCGCTTCCCCTTATTTCTTCTTCTTGATTTCTCTTCCAAAGGCGCCATTGTTGCCTCTTCTTTCTTCGTTTCTCCTTTGTGCTCATCCTTGTCTCCTTATTTTGGATCCTTTCTTCTTTTGAATTTTCTTTCCTCAGGCAATATTTTCTTCTCTTTGTGCAGACTATGTGGTTGTCACGCCCCAAACTAGGGAACCGGGCTCACAGAATTCCCGATCGCCGAATCCGGTGCCGACAGCGTCCGTAGTACCCCATTCTCAGCTCCCGACACCCATATGCCGGATTCTGATCCTAGGATCCTACAAGGAGGATTTGTAGCATGATTTTTTTTTTGAATAGTTGATCTATTTAGGCGATTACACATTTTGTACATGGTATCAACGCATATCGAAGAGACAAACCTGTTTGATATATCACATATACTATGGTTCACCAGCTTAATAGTAATGAGGGAAACAATAGCAACTCCAACAGCTCTTGCATGCATCCTGAAAAATTGTAAGTCATCTATATGAGCAAACCATAGCTCTTGAGTCTACTGTATGTCGGGAGTAAAACACTGCTTATCAGGGTGCTCCCGTAAAGACATCCAAAACAACCACAGGCATGTTATCAACTGAGCATGTTATCATATGTGAGCAAGGTTATCAATTAAGCATGTTGTATAACTGCATAAGTTATTGTGAACATGTCATCAATAATAAGCATGTCACTCAACAAGCGACCATGAATCATTAAAATAGCCAATAATTATGAACAAGATAATCAAATTCCATTTTCTACACTATGACGTACGATAGAAAGGCAATGGTAGAGCTGGCATGTGGAGTCATAGTAAGCCAAATGTAATATGTTGAGGATGCAATGCAATATGCAATTCAAAAGAACTAATAAGCTAGAGTGTGTAGTCAGGATGATAGTACGTGGTATCGTAAGTTGTGGGGTTCATCACAAGGGACTAATATCCAAACCATTCTCATACCTAAATTTGTATAGCTAGACTCAATGTGGCAAACTCCTGATCTCAGGTGGTCGCGCGCCCCAACCGAAATCTTACCCATTGCGAAAATACATATAATGATTTGGTTGCACACCACCAGCCCGAGTGGATAGTGGATGGATGGATGAATGAATGATCAAGTACTGAGTATGCAACTGCTGCACAGTAGCCCGCCAGCACAGTAGCCCGCCCACCACTGGTAGCTCGCCCAGGCCCTTAGGCCCCGCCCACATCAGTGTCCGCCCACGCGTGCCCACCTATGTGAGCAACAGTGATAGGATATCATCATATCAATACCGTACATCTCGGGGATCATCACCGGGGTCTAGTACAATGTTGTTAGCTATACCAAGGCTATGCGATGCAAGGCATGAATGATATCTGCTGTATTAAGGCTATGCGATGCAAGGCATGAATGCTATCTACCGTACCAAGGCTATGCGATGCAAGGCATGAATGCTATCTGGCTACGCGATGCAAGACATGAATGCTATCTATCATACCAAGGCTATACGATGCAAGGCATGAATGCTATCGGCCACATCAAGGCCATACAATGCGATGCAAGGCCTACATAGCCATTGTCATATGCAAGATGCAGCTCAAGCATACCAATCCACATATCAATTTTGTTCATCTCTGAAGCATCATATATCAGTACAGTTCTCTCTGTATAATCACCGGGGTCTAATACATTATACACCACATTGTCGTCCTACACTGGATGCACAATCGTGTAAGTAGAAGAGACTTCACTACCCGCCTGACTAGTAGTCTGGCAATATCTACCCGGCATGTCGGTAGCGGATCCATTTACGAGCTGGTCAGACTCAGCCTAGCAATTATCCCCTACCCTCGATCAGGTAAGGCCACACTCCCTTCCAACTGACCACGACACAGTGGGAGACGCAGCCTCCTGGTATTCGGCCCTCATTCGCTCATACTTCCACTCGGTCTAGTCATTGTAGCATCCTCCGTGGTAGCATAAGGGTTTGGGGACTTTCACCTAGGGACATCCTTCGCGCCCCCGTGCTTAACAAGAATTTTCGGTGTCCAATCCTGTCATCCACACTATATTTGCAGAGGCTACAACCTTGATGTCACTAGGGCATACAGTAATCATAATCACACAATGCAAGATGCATGAGTCACTCAGTCCAATCATGCATCAATCTTACGCATACCGTGCGCTCATGTGGGACAACTCTGCCTATCAAGGAGTCCCATAAACAACCTGCCCAATGGCATATGCAATGGTCAATCACATCTTATATCAAGCATGCAGATGATGCGTATGGACATGAATCATGGTGATAATGTACTCTCCTCATATCAAGGATGGGCCTAGACGGCCTACTCATATCAAGAATGTGCCTAATAATTATAGGGGCCTAATGATTTGGGTTAGCCCACTAAGAGGAGATGAAAATGGGCCTAACAACGGGCCTTAGGGAGGGTTACAATATGGACATTTAACCACCATTGCCCTTACAATGTGGACATATAACCATCATTGCTTCCAAGGCATGACCCATTTTAATACCAACTAGGAAGACAAATGGGCATCATAAACATCTTTACATACATCATGGTGGAATCACACATCATAATTGGGCCTCACACAAGGGCCTCATATACACCACTTTGAATATCAAGCATGGTGATCAGCTAGCATGTTTTGTCATCATATATATATATATATATATATATATATATATATATATATATATATATATATATATATATATATATATATATATATATCATTACTATGAGGATCATTTTCACTTCGTGATTAAGATAAACAATGTCATAAGTGTTATAAATAATTAGTCATCCATCATCAATGCATATGCTATAATTCACAATCCATTAAATCATATCTATCATTTCAACCAATAACTCACAATCATCATTATCATGTTAACATACGTGTATCATCATCTCACCCATCACTAGGTGCCTCTTACCTAGTGTGACTTTCACGTTGGACTTGAACTACATGCAAGGCATGGGGTCGAATAGGTCAAGTGTGAGTCCCACTTGGTGAACCAATAGGCCAACCCAAGGGAATAAATGTCCAACCACAACGCTTTCAATGGTGTGGATCTAATTCCACAACTAAGTGGGCTTCATACATTCCACCAACTAGAAACAATGCACAATCCAAACATAAAGGATAACATGCTAACATCTTTCATGTCATATATCATATTGGGCCTACTAGCCACATACACACAAACCAAGAAAAAGCCCAATTATCCAGTTTATGCATTATAAAATAGGCCTCTCTAAGCGTGGTCTACTTGACTAGAGGTAGTATATAAGACACGCTGCCCAATAGGCAATGTGGGCTTGCCCAACGGGCTCAAGGAAGGTTACCTTTGTGGGTTTCTCATTTCCAACGATTTCTCCTAGTGTTGGGCCTGCTTGGGCCTTAGGGTTGCATCATTTAGATGGGCCGAAGGCCACCTATATCTTAAAATAACATTTGGACAGCAAGATCTGTCCACTAAATATTTTACAAGTTATACAACACCCATTTACAAAATATGTCAGGTGGACCTCATTACATGAGAGGTAAGACCTATACAAGATAACCTATACTAGATGGCCCACAAAAGGTTTTTAAGCCCAAAAATATCTGAGAGTTGTTTTTACGAGTTTAGATGCTGCATTAAATGCTTTGGGATGGTGGTGGACCCCACCAACGTGGCCCCACATAAATTTTACATCAAACAGATTTTTGGTACAATGTTAGTTCTAGGTCATTTTAGAGTCAGATTCATGATTATGTGAGGCCTACATATGGTGAAAGAAAATAACCATCTGGTAGCTCTATGTATGGACTTTACAAATTATAAGGCACACCTCATTAGTTGGGTGAGTACAATTTACAGTGATGGCCTAAACATGGGTACTTGGAGAAACTGTGCAGGGAATATAGTACAGAATTAGTTTTGGCCCAATCTTAAGTACGTCCCATGATCACAGGGGACCACCTTTCAGTGTCCCATCAGGTGCCCTTGGTTTTACTATATATGTACTTCAAAAATTATAAATTGGGACCAACTAGTTGTGCACACGTAATATTTAGTATAGGGCCAAACATAGGTACTTCAATTTTCTGCACAACCATGTCTGACCACATTTTAGGATCTACTCCCTAATCGTGTGGGGTTTGATTTGGCCCAAGTAAAATATTATTTATTTATTCATTGTTATAGGTTAAAGGTTCCAAGTGGTGGCCTACTCATATCTACAGCGTGTGGTCCACTACAGAGGCCCAAAGTTGGTACAAAGCACAAATAATCAGATAATTTTCAAAAATGGGGTCTGTTACAACTTAGGGCCCAATTTCCAAACACTTAGGGATCATTCCTGACAAAAAGGGTGGGACATACCAGCTCACTTATATAAGGACTAAAGATCCCCCAAAGTGGGACTCTTAACAACAAAGTGTGAGGCCCACTACAAGGTGTCAAAGAGGCCTACATGCAATATAGTTGGGTACTTCAAAAATTTCAGCAAACTGAAAGTGTAAAGGAAATGAAATCGATCCAATGGTAAGTGCGGCCTATATGCCAGCAACCATAGATAAGGGACACATAAAAATATACATGGGTTTCCAGATTGGATGAAGTAATAAAATGCATAAATCACAAGCGATCCCACACCCACGTGGGTTAATAAGAGGATGAACGTTATGTATAACATATATCCAACATACACATCTAATAGCACATGAAATATATTGATTAAATCTCTACGATCAGATTCTCTGTTGGAAAATTCGATCCAATGGATGGTTTAATAATACATCATTTAGACTGTATGTAGGTTTCCAACCATACAAAGCCTTGGATCCATCTAGACCATATAAAACAATTTAAGATTTATCCTTACAGAAGAATCTATCAGTTCAGAATTTTATAAATTTTATCATGAAAGAATATAATCATAGGGATCATACATATGATTATTTACTATCGTAAGTAAGTTAAGAACAAATATCAATTACATCTGACCGTTGAAATCACGGATATGGCCCACACAAGAATGGTCATAACAAGCTCCCAAATACATCTTTCGTATAAGGCCAAGATTTCAGCTGTCCGAACTCCGATTGAGACTTATTATATACCATTGGAAAGATAGTTCGATTTTTTACGAATCCAACGGAACATATATTTTTAATACATTCATTAAAGGAATTAAAAATGGGTTTTTTGTTGGTAAATCAGAATCCTGCATGTGTTGTTGGACAGCAGCCAAGTAAACTTGATGCTACCGATGATTGGACCATTAGATGACTACAAAATTTGGCTCAGAGTTAAACCATATTGTGGTTTATAATACTCCCAAGTTTCAACTCCGATCTTATCACGATTGATTTTATATGATTTTTAGAACTTATTGTCCAGATACAAAAATAGGATTACATGTGAAGGGTGTGGATATGATGTCCATCATGGTAGACCATATTGATGTGGGCCACCTTGCTGACCACCATAGCCATAAATACATACACACAAGAACTCCACACCAGTGGGGCCCACACATATCAAGAAAATAGAAAGAGGAAGAAAGAGGAGGATGAGGAGGAAGGGAGGAGGGGTGTAGACTCACCTTAATGGATGGATGGTTGGATGATGATGTGTGGTCCACTCCCTCTGGGATTGATGGTGGGCCACACCTTGGCCCCACTCTCTCTCACTCTCTCTTAAAATCTTAGAATTTTTCTAAGTATAGGAAAAAATTAAGTGCAAGAGAGCTCCTACTCTTATATAGGGAATTGAGGGTTGAGGTGGCAAGATGATGTGGCAAGTTTATGGGATTTTATTGGTACTAAAAGTGAGGTAGAAGGTGGTGTATGGCATGGGTAGTGGATGGATGAGGTGGGTGGTGCTAAGCATGTATTGGCCAAGGTAGAAGAAATCTAGACATGCATTGGTTAATGGATGGATAAGTGTTATGGGTTATAGGTGACGCATAGTGGATGATGAAGTGGAGTGTTGCAATTGGTTGTTTGAAGTGATGTGACACAAATCAAGACATGCATTGGATGCATGTATAGGATAAGGAGGATATGGGTCATGATTAGTTTCTAAGGCATGGGGAGAGATTTAATGATGGGTTTTGGGAGAGAATCCAATTTTGTCTTATAGTGCTTGTCTTATATTTGTTAGCTTCTTATTTTGTCATGTAGCAATTGTCCTATTTGTTGGTAATTTCTATATTCTAAAAGTGTGCTTTAGGCCCACATGGGCTCAAGTCCAATGGGCATAGCCTAATAAAGGTTGCTTGTGTTACTGGATACATAATTTGGGCCTTACATTTGATGGGTCATATCTCACTAACGGAGCGTTGGATTGATGCGCGGTTTTCACCATTGCGACCGCAACGATGAGACGGTCCACATGACAGAGGACTCAAGATCATCCGAAATAAATCACTTTGGTGAGTTTTCTAGGTGCACTAGGGTGCAGTATATGGTTTATTAACTGTGCGAGTTGGGACACGTGTGCATACGAGCAGTGTTGCAAAAGACCGGGATCCCACAGTGGTGGATCTTGGTATCCATGTTCATGGATTTTGTGGGGCTTGGTTCTTCTCATAACCATGGAGCTCTTATTTTTCATCAAGGGAAATGAAGGAGATGTGGGTTTTTTGGATGAATTCCGGCACCTTGACCTTGCTAGAAAATTTTCTTTTTTGCCAAGAAATGATGTATTTTTGTTTTTTTAATGAAGTGGGGTATGATAAGAAAAGTGCCCCACTCTTATTTGTGCATGGATTTTTTTGTGTTTCTCATTTTTATTTTTTTTTGTTTTTGGAAGAAGGTCCAAACCTTACACATCATGAAGTGGTGGCCACTAGAATGTAATCCTTTTAATGGACCGAATTGATGATTCGTGGCCCACTTGGATCTTCCAATTTTGTGGATTTTGATGGTGGACCATTATTTTGGAGTGGGTCCCATCTTTTGGCATGATTTTGGTCTCATGTGTGGATTTGGATTTTCTAAGTGAGTTTGGATCATGGGCCTAAAAAAAGGTTTGGGATCATGGGCTTAGATAATGGGCATTGTAAGGATCTTGGATGGTGGGCCTTAGAATGGGTCTTAGACAATAGGCCTTGTAATGAGCCTTGGATCATGAGCTTTGTAGGTGGGCCTTGGGCAATGGGCCTTGGAACAATGGGCCTTATAATGATCTTGGATGATGGGCCTTAGAATGGGTCTTGGAGTGTGGGCTTGGATCAATGGGCCTTGGAATGTGGGCTTGGACCATGAGCCTAGAAATGTGGGCTTTGGACTGGGTTTGGAAAGTGGGTTTTGGACAATGGGCCTAAGAATGGGCCTTGGCCAATGAACATTCAGGAGCCCATTCATGATGTATCTTCCTCTTTTGAAATGTTTGAGCCATTTGTGAAGGTAGGGGCAGATACTTACTTGTAAATGTTGGCCTTGCAGCATGCCCTGTAGTGGTCGGAGTGAGGCTGGGCCTTCCAGCCAGTCTGTCGATACTTGTTACATACCTCGAGAAGGTCGACACCTTTCTGATGTGGCTCGATAAGGAGGGGCTCCTGCTGTTTTGAGGGGTCGTGAGGTCCGTATCCATTGGCCGAATTGGTCCGTGGATCATCAGCCATTGTTTTTCAGGTGTTGGAGCATACTCCACTCTATAGCTTGTTCAGAGTTCACCTGAGCAAGATGAATATGACGCTTTTATCAGTGTTGATCGAGCGGTGGCGTGCTGAGACCCATACATTTCATCTCCCCTTTGGAGAATGGGGTATCACTCCCTATGATATTTTCATTTAGTTTGGCCTTTGATACGAGGGGGGATCCATTCCCTTTGAGGAGGATCTCCCTGTTCCCACTGAGGATGACTGGATGAATCTTCTAGGGATGGTTCCTTATTCTTTAGACTTCTCGAGACCCTGGTTCAAGTTGCTCTAGCTATCGGCAAATTTCTCCCAGCGGATTCCGCAGACTAAGGCCGAAGCTATTGTGAAAGCTCGCGCCCTGATTTTATAGACTTCGGGAGTCATGATCTTCTGTCACGGAAATGAGTTAGTGAGCTCCCGTTTTCTAATGCTCTTAGTAGATATCACTTTTCCCACACCGTATAACTGGAACGTTGCGCTCCAAGCCCACTTGTATGAAGGGCTGGACAAGGCCAGTCATTGCAACAGCAGGTCGATGACTGGCTTTTATCCAGTTATCAAGGTTCATATCGAACCCTTTTGCCTCGCCTTTTTTCTCATGAATGCACATTTTGATGATTGATCCTTGTACATGTTTTCTTTTTCGACCACTTTCCACATTTGGGGCCCACCCTGATAAATCGCACCCCTCCTTTCCCTGATAATGCCAGGTTTTCTTATAAGGATAACGGCAGCCGTACCCTCCAGTTTTCATATCTCGCCTGGAGATCTAATGTGGATGCCCTGGTCCCTGATGATGTGAGCAATTATCTTTTCATGCCATTTTCTCTTTGTCTGTACTCTTATCCTGACCCTGGATTATTTTTACCAGTTCCACACCATGCCTTACTCTCGATCGGCTGCCACTCTTACTCATGAAGCCCGGGAAGCTTTCCAAGCTTCACCTTGTTGTCGTATTTTGGAGGATCCTCGGGTGACGAAGTGGTACTTGGAGGAAAGACTCTTTTGGTAATCAACTGGTAGTCCCCTTGTATCGTTTAGCCCACCTTCCGAACCGGCAAACTGGAGAGCGGTTCCCGATCATGAGTTGGCAGCTGCTTTAGAGGGCTATGATGCTAGCGTTTTCGTTGATCCGGCGAGAGAGTATAGCTCCTGGTGCGAGCAGTATGGCATTGGTCCCATTCTAAGTAACGTTTATGCTCCTGGTGGTGGCGTGCGCTTTGCTGGAGGGGGCCTTTTGGGACCTGAAGTTCCTTCGAAGGATACAGACGATTATGTACCTAATGAATAGTGTCTTTTTATCTTTTCTGTCCATGTATCTTCTGTGTAAATCCTTCCGTATATATTAGAATTTGCCTATCTGGTGTTGCCTTTCGCATTGCTTTTGTTGATCTGATTGCACAACATGTTGAGTTTTTGACTTCCCCTGGCATCCATGGCGGACCCCATGCATGATCGGTGTGAAATCCACGTCTGGGCGGTAGTCAGACTACCGCGGGCGGTAATCCGAGTACCTCCCGTTGACTTCTGCCATTCTGCTGAGATTTGCAGGTGCGTCAGCAGTGGGCACATATGTCGAGGGTGAGCGGTAATCGGATTACCGTGGGTGGTAATTCAATTACAGCCCCTGTTCGACTTTTCTTCCAGTAGCAGTAGCTCCTCTGCTCAACCAAGGTTGATGTTCTTGATATTCCTTCTGTTTTTTTCCACTCCGAATCTTTCATTTGTCTCTTTTTTCTTCCTTTTGTCCCCTCTTTTGTCCTCTTGTCTATCTTGTCTTCTTCCTCATACCTTTTTCAATGGTTGGAAATAGAGGGAGCTTTGGTGGGTCTAATAATGGAGGCGAGCTTGGGTCCAACCAATGAGGTAAATGATACACCTCTTTCTTCTTTTTATAATGAGATGGTAGGTGAGAGTTCATTTATTGGTGGTGTTTTTAATGGAGGTTTGGTAGGGCCACTTGAAGACGTGCATGCCATTTATGGTGCGGCTCCAACCACCATTAATGGTGAGATGGATTTTGGTGAGGTGGTAGGAGGAGGTTTGGGAGATGGATGGTTGCTTGATGGCTTGGGTGGGCCTACACTTGGTGGGCCATTGGGTAGTGAGAATGGAGAATTTAGTGGGTTGATTTTTGAGAGTTTGGGTGTGGACATGTCATTGGATGGTGTAGATGGGAGTATGATGGTGGTGGATGGCCCGGATTTGACCATGATTGATGTCATGGGTTTTGATGGTGGAGATGATGGGTGGGATGGACCATAGGGATAGTTTGTTGGATGGTGGGTTCCATCTTGCTGGCTTGGGTATGATGAGTGGTTTGGATGGGATGAATCATGGGGTTTTGGTGGATGGTGGGCCCCACATTGATGGTCTGGGTGTGATGGATGGTTTGGATGGGATGGATTATGGGGATCTGATGGATGGGTCGGATGGGATGGGTCATGGGGTTTTGATGGATGGTGCGCCCCATGTTGATGGTTTGGGCATGATTTTTGGTTCGGATTACGAGGTTATGATGGGTGGTGGTGGTGTAGCTGTTGATCTGGGTGATGGTGGAGATTTGGGCGGTGGGCCTGATGGTCCTTTGTACTGGAGAAGCCTTCGTATTGCGACTCCCAGGGCAGGTACTTTCCTGACAGCTCCGCCTATTACTTCTTTTCAGGACACGCTTCGCGAGGCTATGAGAGCGTCAGGCTTCTTTCGTCACCATGAGATTGACTTTTTGGATGAGGGGATGCTTATTTTTGACAATTCATCAGCTGATCCAGGTCTTCAGAATATTGAGGGTGTGCCCGTCCGTACCTATCGCCTGCATTCACATGGATCATGCTTAGAGAGACTGCGCATCTGGATAGGGAGTTTGATTACTTCTGAGAGTTGTGAGCTGCATCTTCTGGGGTTTAGAGAGGTTTTACATCTTTATCGAGTTCACCTGGATTGGCGATTGTTAAGTGTTACGTCCTATGAGTGGGTTCCGGCGCTGAACTTGTTCTCTTCAATGACCTGGAGTTAGGACCTTCTTTGGAGGAGTTGTCTCGTTTGACTGACCTCCCTTTCTCCAGGGAGTTGTATCTTCCTCCATCCCGTTGGATGCGGTCTTCAGATTTCGAGCCCTGGTTTAGATTTTCGGCAGTTCTCCCCACAGTTGATGGTGGCACTGGAGAGTTCACCCTTGAGCTCTTGTACGATCGATGTTCATTTGCTCGAAGAGGTGATGGATCTGCTTGTCAGCTTCAGTGCTTGGATGCACTAATATTTTGTGTTCTAGTAGAGCTGCTCTTCTCAGGATGGCGGCGATCATCTTTGATAGTTCTTTTTTATGCCTTTTGCCACGTCCTATCGCGCCAGAGTATTGTTCCAGTGGTGCCAACGGAGCTTTTCCTAGGCTTGTCTGAGTGTTCGCTTGGGCAGACTCGCATCCTTAGAGGATGCTACTCTTTTCTCTAGGTACTTCACATTCCACTTGTTTTTTATCTTTTGCTTTTCTGATTTCTTTATGTATGATCTTTTCTTTTTAGGTGTGGTTATGGGAACATTTATTCATGACACCTCGCCTCTCTTGGCCCGATTCCCATTGTACCAATGTCCTATCTTTGCTTCTGGATGGGCTCCCTCTCGGTGCTGAGGCTAGAGTCCCTTTATCGCAGTATGTTCTCCAAGCTCCGAGGATGGGACATTAGTTGGGAGGCTTTGTGGATCTGTCGGGTGCCTTTGATCTGTAGTGTTGCTCATACTCCTTTGCTTTTGCTGGGCTTCCGAGGCTATTGCTCTTATCACCCGATTCGCTTCCTTCAACAGTTCGGCTTTTGGCAAGACATCCTTGCTTTTTCTTTTTCGAGATTTGGAGTTCAAGTCTTGAGCTTCCCCTTTGGCGACAGTGCCATATTAGCGGTGGGTGGCAGAGCAGTCTCTTTACCACCAGGTTCCTAGTTGCCACCTGACAGATGATGAGGATGATAGAGACATCATCGAGGATTCTGCCTTGTCCTCTTCAGGGGTCGACGACTCATTTGAAGCGTTCGAAGAGAGGCCCTTCATTGACCCTTCCTTTTTGTCAGCTATATACGGCCACCTCTTGTCTGAGCTTTCTGTGCTTTGGCATGCCTGCGAGGATATGGGCCGTCGTCTGGTGGTGGGGTGGCGATATGATGAGAGTATGATAGCGTCCCGCCGATTGGAGAGAGATGAGGTCTTCTACCTGCGCATGGGGGTTGATAGACTTAGGCAGCGACTATCGATGTATGAGGGAGGAGAGGGAGACTTACCGGGCAGTTTTGACTATGCTTGTTGTCTTCTTTTCAAGAAGGTTGTATGTTATTATTATTATTATTATTATTATTATTATTATTATTATTATTTTGAGCAATCTTTGTGGAAAAATAGTAAATTTTACAAATGTATAAAAAAGCTTTAAAAGGAAAAGAAATATTTTTATTTGTGCCATATTTTGCCAGTGTGTTTTTGTGTTTGGATTTGTGCTTTAGATGATGGGATCAGAACATTGGACTCAGCCCACATCGAATCTGGTGTTTTGAGTTGTTTACTTGGGATCTCGGTTCCTTGAAGGTAGTGCGTACTAGGATCATGCCCCTTAGGTTTGGGTAGAGTCTGATAGAATTCCGATCCATGATTTATCTTTTCCTTGTGTTTCTTCACTTCAACCGTTACCTTGACCTCTTCTGTACCTGCACTTTTGTTACTCTCTCTCTCTCTCTCTCTCTCTCTCTCTCTCTCTCTCTCTCTCTCTCTGTTTGTAGCCATTTTTGCTCGTAGTGCCCTTTTAGGTTTTCACTATGACTGGCCTTCCCTCGTTTTTGCCCGTAGCGTCCTTTCGGATTGTCGTTATGTCTCGAATTTTTGTTCTTGCCTGCCCCTTGGCAGCTGTGCTCTTTTTACCCTTGATGCTCTTTCAAGTTTTTGCAAAGTCCGCTACATGCCCACTATTTTTACTCGAGCCGCCCTTTCGGGTTTTCAACTCACCCTTCTCACTTAGGCACGTTATTTATTTATTTATTTATTTATTATATAGTAACGAGAGAGATGGGGAGATTTCCATCATTGCCTGCCGATTGGATGCCTTCTTGACTTTGTCACTAATTACAATCATAAGCTATTTATTTAGATCAGACTATCCTGTTTAGGGGAAGTGGGATGGCTTTATAAGATTTTTTTTTATTTTTTATTTTTTACTTTTTCTCTCTATTTTTTTTTTAACTATATACTTTTTTATTTTTTTTATCTCTCTTTTTTGACTTGTATGGGGAAGAAATGGCAGGCATATTTCAGGGTGATTGTGCCTTTTTTTTAAACCTCAGCTTTATGATTGTAATTATTGACGAAACTAGGTATGGTTACTCGTGATAAATCTTCACGTTGTAAGCGTTGATGGGCTCTGGAAGATCTTCTCCCCTCAGGTTGGTGAGTCGAAGGGCGCCGCCTTAAAGTACTTCACAGATGATCAGCGGTCCATCCCACGAAGGTTTAAACTTGCCTTTGGGGTCTGGTAAATGCAACGGTAAAATGTGCTTCATAATCATGTCATCAACCTTGAAGCTCCTCTTTCGGACCCTCTTGTTGTAGGCCCGTGCAATCCTCCTTTGGTAGCATTGTGAGTGGCTTAGTGCGCACATGCGTTTTTCATCTGCCGGGTGCAGTTGATCATATCTTGCTTGTTGCCACTCACCTTCCTTGATCTCGCTTTCCAGTAATACTTAGAGAGATGGTATTTCGACTTCGACTGGTAGCACTACCTCCATTCCATATGTGAGTTCGAAATGAGTTCGAGAGTGGCAGATGCTCGAGGATGTTTCTGAGTTCGACTTTGAGTTCGGTCTGCATTCTTCCATGGTTCAACTTTCAAGATGGTCGATTCAACCCTCTTAGGTCGCTAGGGTGATCGAGACTCAGTAAACGGACGATTCACTTCAGGAGTACCAGCAAAGGCAGCATCCGTGGAGCAGCCAGACTAGCAGATTGCTTCCGACGGTGGATTACGCTTCAGAGGCCGATTGTGTGTCCCGAACGTGCTAGAGTTGCGTCGTGATCTAATGACACCAGAGCCAGTTTACACCGGTTGGCCAACACCCACGCCAATACAACACCTAGCCTGACAATGGAAACCTCTTGCGTGACATGCTCACCTATCCAAGGGAACTTGGTGAGGGACCCATTTGTACGTTAGCTGGTCAGACTACCACCTTACCGAACCTGAGAGTGGGAACCTCTTGCAATCTTGACATGCTCACCTACTCAAAGGGTATGGTAGATGTTCCAAGAGGTACCAATTGGGATTCTGGGACTTTCAACCTAAAGGTCTTGATCGCCCCACCTATTTACGCTTTAGGGATTTTCAACACAGAGGACTTGATCGCCCCACCTATTTTCTGGTGTTTCATAACTATTTTAATGATGAATGATTTTAATGTTGTATTAGTCAAATATTTCTAAAAATCTTCAATGACCGCTATTCTTCGATCAATCCATAATACTTGATATACATAATTTATCAAACTAAAAATAAAATTTTCAATCAATGTAAATTGTCCATACATGATTAAAGTTCTATGAAAAAAATAAACATGTAATGTAATATATTAGATCTTGATTAAAGTTCTATGTAAAATAATAATAATAATAATAATAATAATAATAATAATAATAATAAACATGCAACGTGCTTTATTACATCTAAGAATTTAGAAATTTATATATAAACTCAAGATTTTTACAATAATTCTAACAACAAAGTTAAAATGCAAAAAATAATAATAATAATAACAATAAATAATAAATAATAAATAAATAAATTAATGCGGGATTAACAATACGGCAATATAAAACTCAAATTAATGCATATTAAAATAATGACAACCGATGTAATGAAAATTTTTTAAATAACATTTTTAGGAAGCATGGTAAGTAATTACATCAGATATATGTACAAATGAACAAACAAATATATGTATATGTAATATATATAATTTATATATATATAAATATCAAGTGAGAGATACTCACCTTTTATAAAAAGAAAAAGTTTTTTGTGCTCTTCCTTTTTCTCTTACCTCCTTTTCTATCTTCCTTTTTCTCTTTCCTCTTATTTTTTACTTCTCTCTCTCTCTCTCTCTCTCTCTCTCTCTCTCTCTCTCTCTCTCTCTTCTGCTTGGGAGTGAGATCTCACTTATGTCTCCCCTCTTCTCTTTTATATTATATGGTGGGTCCCACTTTATGTTAATGCATGGGAGGTTTCACACGTGATTTTTCATCTTCACATGTTTTTTTTTTCTTTGCTTGAGAAAATGCGAGTTATGGATTTCATATACATTGAAAATTATCCAAATTTTGGTATGGACCGCATATTTGATATGAAATATGACCCCTCACACTAAAACTAAACTGGTAAGGTTTTATGATTCTCAAAGTTGTATAACGTATACGGTTGGTTCGGTGATCGATTGAATAGATAAGACGATCTATTGTAATTACAAAAAAATGAATGATGAGCGGTTGAATGATTTTGTAAATGAGAAGGGTATGGTCCGCCAGATTCCTTGACAAGTGAGGAAGTTTATGTACAGACGGTTTCATCGATGGTTTAAAGTATAAGAGGTTGTTGTGTGATGTGCAGGGTGAAATAATATATATAAGTGTACACACATTCTTTTAAAATATAAAATCGAAACTAACTTTCTAGGCCTAGATCACCATTGATTTGTGAGTCTCATTATCTCGTAAGAGATATTTTCTAAGAACTGACTAATAAGAGTGTTAGGCATAACAAGATCTTCATGATGAACCATTCATGTTAGTTTTCAGATGGCCACTTGAGAGTTATGATCCATATTTGCAATGGATGGTGAGATAATGGATGTAAGTGTAGAAATTAAGGGATTTTGGTTTAAAGTAGGTGAATAGCTCTTGGTATAAGTTTGAATATAAATGGGCATGTGCAAACACGGTTTTAAGAATAGTCTATGTGCATGGGCATCCACACCCTTAGATGTTTTGGATCGATGATGGACCTCGCATTTTGAAGAGTTAATTTAAATGAACAGTACCTAGTTAAGGGTTTTTAAGCGCTACGTAGTGATGAACTCAATTTTGTAATTGGGTCACCGATCTTAGTTGATCTCTACCGTAGATTTTAATAAGGACCCACTAGATGGACCTTTTTGAAGAAAAAATAGATTATTAGAATTCTCATATAGCCACTTACAAAATGTCCAGACGGTTTTTCGATAGGGCCTCTAGAAAGTAATTTTTGAGAAAGGTCTGTACATGTGGGTATTTTTATTGGGATTACTTGGTGCCCAAATTGATCGAGTTATATTTGTTAGAATCTTAATTCACTAGTATGGTTTGTATAGAAAAATATAAGAATCATAATAGTCATGTCGAACTCTTTTTTCGTGTCCCAAAAATCAGTGGATCTGATCATACGACGTTTTGTTTGGTATAATGGAGATGTCCAAAAATCCTTTAGACAGAATGTAATATATATCTAGTGATTCAAGGTAAATGTAGGGAGGGTTTTACGATTGGGCAAAATATTTAAAAGATACATGACATCTTTAACATATACCATTTAAATCATAATTATGGTCTTTGAAGTTGGTCTTGTGATATGTATGATCACATTTAATGAAATCTAACCTGATAAGAATCTTAATTATTATAAAAATTATATCATTATCTAAAAGTTAGGAATTCGGGTAAGTGGACTTATGTAATTGTGGCCCTTGATTCATAAAAATATATTTAGAATTTAAGATTAGAAAAATTAAACAGGTGGTTAGGTTCCTTAAATTATGAATAAGTAAGTGTACAGATAGTTTCTCAATTGAATGAATGGTTAAAATGTAAAGGGTTGTATGACAATGTGATGTAGGGTTTGTTTCGACAAGAAAACAAAAGTATTTGATTTGGGAATTATCTTATTCAATCATAACAATGAAATAATTACAGAAACAATCATCACACTTCATTGATTCTGAATTCATTTACATCCTCAAGTATCCCTTGATTCTAAGATAGTTTACAAAGAATTTGTTACAAGTTACAGTTATCGTAGTTAAATATAAATTTTGGCAGCATAACAGCGCCGTTCTCAATCATCTCCTATGACTTAGGAGGAATGGATGAATTGACCAATAGTCTTCAAGAGGATGGAGATTCCGGCAGCATAACAGTGCTATTTCTGTCATCTCCTGAAACTTAGGAGGAACACGCCTTTTCGTCGATGATTCTTCTTTTTCTCCTGAACAAGAAGAACCTGAAGACTTGAAGACTCGAGCCATTCTGACAGCATAACAGCCCATTGCTGTTATAGACTGCCCAGCAGTCGGTTTGCGCGGATCCGCGCAAACGATATGCTTTGCGCGGGTCCGCGCAAACTTCAGGAGTCCAATACTCCTTTGCGCGCGGTCGCGCAAAGTGCAGGAGTCCAATACTCCGCACCTTCTGTCTTCTCTTTTGTCTTTCTTTCACTTCTGAAATCTTCGAACCTCTTTTGAGAGGAAGAACGGGGTATTTATAAACATTTTCATCAATGGAAATCTCTGTTCTGGTCGATGTGGGACAAAATAATCAACCAACCCTTTTGATCCCAACATCATATACTTTGCGCGGATACGCGCAAACGATATGCTTTGCGATCTCGCGCAAACTGTCTTCATTGACCCCTCGCGCAACCTATTCACTTTACGCGGTTTGGCGCAACTATTTCACTTTGCGCGAATCCGCGCAAAGTGGTCTTGAAGCTGATTTCTTTATTTTCAAAATTGATTTCTTGATCTTTCTCATCTTCATTTCCTTGCTTATTTTATGCCTCAACAGATGCCCCATTGATCCGTTCTTTGCTTTTTCCGAAAATTCAAAGAAAAGGATCAACCAGTTATCTTTTGCAGAGTTTGCACGACCCCGCGCAGAGCTCCGGTCGAGTACTGTACTCGGCCATAAAGGCTATAAATAGTCCAACTACTTAGTCATTTTCACGAACCATTCTCTGCCGAAACTCTGCTCTGGCGATTTTCTTCCGCGCAAACCTCCGGCTTTGCGCGACTCCTCGCAAACCTTTTTACTTTGCGCGATTTTCTTTTGAACTTGAAATTTTCCGCGCAAACTGTATACTTTGCGCGACCCCGCGCAAAGTACTCTGTACTTAGCCAATTTTTCCTTTTGAACTGTCTCCAACACTTAGCCATTTTCTTTCTTCTTCTTTTCTTACTTTTTTTATCTTACTTTCATGGCTCGTATTAAACAAACGGCTCGTCTTGTAACTCCTTCTGACTCTCCTCCTTCTGATCAGCCTCCTGCTAAGCGGACAAAGACCACTTCCAAAAATCCCGCTTACTTCAAAGAACCCGTTCTTCCCACCTTCGACTTTTCTGACCGTATTAGATCTTTACCTTCACCCATTCACAAATCTATATCTTTGGGAGACATCAAATGTCCACCAAAACATGGCAGAGAATATGACTGGGATGAATGGTTGAAGACCACTGCTCATATTCGAACTGATAGTGAGAGAGCACCTCTCCGTGAAGAAACTCCTCCTGCTTCTCGCCCAAAGAAAACTCACTGCAATAAGGCGAAAGAATTTGCAGAAAAGATCAAGGAACATAAGAAGAAGAGGCTTCAAAACTCGTGGGATTCAGTACGAGTTGTCGAAGGTATTATGAAGTTTGATAATCCTCATGCGGAGGGCATGACAATCATTCCGATCAAGGTATATCGCCATCAGTCCATGCTAGACCGCGAGTCCAAAGATTACGTTCATGGCGAGAGATTAATGTATACTGAATCATGGACTTCAAGAGAGCCCCGAATCCTGGAGGGAACTATTCGAACTCAGAAACCGCGACAGAGGATAGGAGAAGTTCATCCCATGATCTTCTTAACTCCTTTCCATAATCCTCATGATCTCTTTCCTTCTCATTTTTATGAGACAGTGCGACAACGCTTCAGAGATCGGGAGCAACTCTGGGGACAGGCAGAATTCCGCATCAGAGGCATGTTAACTGCTCGTCGATACTATTCTGAATGGGCGGAGGCTATATTGCTTAAACATACGAGCACTCTTGCAAAGATCGGCCTTTATGATGCAATAGAAGTGACTTCCAAATATTTCTATAGGGAACCCAATATTCTGAAAGGTTTCCTTGAATACTGGTCGCCTATAACCAACTCCTTCCATCTTCCTTATGGTGAAATGAGTATATCTCTCTGGGACCTTCACCGCATAGCCGGTCTCACAATAACAGGCAAATTCTATCATGAATTCATTCCAACAAACAGAGAATTGGCCTTTGTATCTTCTCCAGACCGCAAGCCTTCCATTTCTGAGACTACTATAGAGTTATTCAAAGAGATGGGCAAATTTCCCAACCTCCACAAAATTTCCCTCTTCAATGGCTAGCTCATTTTTCTAGGGGTCTCAGGTATTTATCAATCCAACAACTGATCTTCCTCCTTGTATTCTTGCTATTTAGCCGTTCTTGCATATTAACCTCCTTATTTTCTTTGAAGGTTTCGCGACTGCCACTCTAAAGAACTAACAAAGCTTCAAGATGCAATAAGAAGAAAGCCAGAATATAGTTCTTTCGGAGAGCTTGCAGCATTCTTGGCTTACTGGCTAAGCTTAGTTGTATTGCCCAGCTCCAAATGGGCAGATGCTATTCGTCCTAGTGTTTTTGTTGTGGCTGGTGCTTTAGCGGAGGGCCATAAATATTCTCTTGCTCCTCCCGTATTATGTTCTATCTACAGGGCTCTTGGAGAAGTCGCTACTCACATAAAAGACCCAATTCTTGGAGCTTCATCTACGTATACTTCTTGGCATTATATTACGGGGTGGCTTGGAGTTTATTTTCCCTGGACTTTTGAAGCTCCGGAACAAGCATATACTCATCCTTCTCACCTTCCACTCTGGTTCTTCCAGCAAAAAGCAATGGCAAAAAGGGCATATGAATGGGTTGCCAACAAAATTCGGGATGATGATCAGATAAACTTTTTTCAGTTCCGCCTACATCGCTACACCGAAGATACAGATATGGTGGACAACGAAACCCTTACTGCAGCAGAAAGAGCTTTCTTTTTTCCATTCGATCATGTAGTTTGCCTCTTCGGGAAGGGACAGAATTCTGGAGAGAACCTTATTACCCCAGTCGCTTTGCTCGTCAATTTGGTTATGATCAAACTGTACCACAAGACTGCGGGCTTGTTACCAGAAAAATGTGCTGCTATGGAACTGGTCCTCTTAATTGGGCCATGATATGGAGACAGTTGTTGAATGGTTGCGTTGGATCCCTCTTCATAATCTCAAGCTGTGATCGCATAGTTCGTACATCGTATAGCTGGATGCGATGGTGGGATCACCAATCATACCTAGTTACTAAATGCTTGCCAGTAGATTCTTCTATCTTTCTTCATCCGCCCAGACTGAAGGGCAGAAATTTAGAGAGCGGAATTGGCTATATTCCAGAAAAGAGTCATGCATCTCATCCCGGAGAGATCTGTAGGAAGATATCTTTGGAAGATCCGATTCGTGAAATCAAGCCCATTAATACTTTGGATGGCTGGTTTGCTTACGGAGATCTGAGAGAATTCGAGAAATCTCGTCGGGACTCTTCATATCAAGCCGCAGGCGATGCTGTAGGTGCTTCTTCTCCAATTCCTGTAGAGACTGCAGCGGTTCAAGAAGGACCAGCTATTGGTACTTCCGTATCTCCTTCACAACCCCTTGGTCCTAGTCCATCTTCTCCGATCACTAGATCAAGAACGCGTTTGCAAACATCATCCCCTATTCCTTCCGAAATGACTCGCCAAGCATCTGCTTCCCCTATGGTCCAAGAGTCTGCACCGGAGAGTAGCAAACCCATTTCTTACAAAGGGAAGCAGGTTATTATTGAAGAGGTTGACGAAGAAAATTTGGAAGATGAAAGTTCAGTTTCATCATCTGATACAACTGAATCTTCACAATACGACGACAGCGGAGATAGCGATAGCGGTGAAGATAAAGATGATGATTTTGAAGAAGGTGAAGTTGATATTGGCGAAGAAGAGGAAACAGCTGTGAAAGAAATTGAGGTAGAATCTTCCCCTGCAATTGCTAAGACTTTTCTTGGCGCCAATGTTCCTGTTAAATCTCCTGCAGCTGAAAAAGATGGTGAGGAAATTTTAGATTATGGAGAATATGGGTATTCACCAGGTAAAGGAAATTTTCATATACATATTTCATTTCAATAATTATATATATATTTAATCATTGCGTCTCCCTTTTTAGGCGCCCAAGTTGCGGAAATAGGTGCTATCTCTCCAATGAACCCTCCTGTGGTAACTTCACCAAAAGCACCCATAATTCCATTGGTAGTGCAAAGAGTAGTGGCTCGCGAAATCATATTTCCTACAGAGACTACTGACTTGCCAACTCCGACTACCAGAGATTCAAGTACGGAGGCTAGAGCACCATCCTTTGCTGATATGGTGGATTTGGGCCCTTCTATGATTCAGAGAACTTCTCCTTCTGTTAGTCATGCTCCAGTAGTAGGTATATATATATTGAGTATCTTTACTTAAGACTATATATTGAATATCTTTCTTCTTTTGCTATAGGAACTTCTCCTTGCAGCGGTGCAGCTAGTTCTGATTCTGTAGCCACTACTTCTGAAATATCGTCTTTTGCGAAGATCCCTATTCACAAAATGCTTATGGTGAAACATTCTTTGTCAGCAATAATCTATATCTTCAGAAATCCTGATCAATGGTTAGATTTGGATGTTGCTATAGAAGTTTTGGAAAGCTCTGCCAAGATGGCCAGAATAAACATATCTCCTTTGCGGGATTCTCTCCTTAGATTCCGTGATTCGGTAATTTCTTTGGCATCAGTAGAGAATGTTCCAATTGCCCCTGAGATTTTAGAGTATAGAAAGCAGCTAGCTTCATCTCAAGATCAAGTCTTTCTATCGGCTTCATCGATTTCTAAACTTGAACAAGAGCGTATGATTCTTCAAGATCAACAAAAGGCTTATATTGATGGAAAAGCGATTATCCAAGATCGTATTGCAGTCCTGAAGGAGGAAATCTCTCAACTGGAGAGAAGGTATCATGAGCAATCTTTAGCCCTTCAAGATGTTGAAGAGAAGATACGAGCAAATGCTCAATCCATTGATATTGAAAAATCTGCACAACTTCAAGGAAAAGAAATGATCGCTTCTTTGGAGGATAAACTCGCTGGCGTTCCTGATCAAGCAAAGCTTATTCTTGAAGAAAAATCTAAACATGATGCAGCTCGGACACAATTGAAAGAAGATATGCGCAAATATATGGAAGTAATGGGGATTACAGAAGATCTTTAAACATGTAATTTTGAACATGTAATCTTTTGTTTTCATGTTTCTTTTGGACATAATTTATTTGACTTTTTGCTTTCATGATAACATTTATTTGAGATGTTTATAATAGCATTTTCATATTGTATGTTTATACTTAATATTATTAAATTATATTTATACTCTATACAGTAATTTCATTATATCCTTTACAATTTCTAAGTCTTTTATGCTTTGTTAGTGCGGGACTCTCTATGTGAGTATTTAGATTGGCGGTACTAAGTTTTGATTTAATTAGCCACACACAGTTTAAGCTCATGAGTAGTGGAGCATGCGCACACACACAGTTTAAGCTCATGAGTAGTGGAGCACTTATGGGTCTTATGTGATGGCCACTGTAACTCTCTAGAGTTCTCTTTTGGGCTTCTCACTGCCTTGAGCTCACGGTCACGGTCCATCAGAGGGGCCCATTGACGCTACCGGACGGTGAACTGTTGGTTTTACGCACAGGGTTGGCCACGGTAACTCTCTAGAGTTCACAGGGCTCGCAAGGCTACCTTTGGGCACCAAATCTAGGGTCGTCAGTCCATCAATGAGTAGGTTTAAGCCCTTCCTCACGAGTTACTACTGAAATCAAACCCTAGACCTGGAGGGTCTTACGCACGGTTGGCATAAAGCTCGCACTGCGGCCCCTGTTTTCTTCGTCTGCAAGGTCGAGCCCATTCACAGGAGGGCATTTTCATCCGTTCCCCGTGGCGCTGCGGAAGCTATACAGACGGCATGGGAGTTACGGTGACTAGTCTTCGCGGATTTATGGCCTTTTAGACTTTGAATCCTTGACTTCGTCAGCTGCCCGCATGGGTGCGTACGATGGTCTTCGCAGGCTTTTTAGGGCCACTGACTCCTCGCCGCTGCCCGAATGGCGATCTTCATAGGTCTTACGTATAGTTGGCCGACTCTTTTTAGAGCTTGATCCTTTGAGAGCATTTTTTTTTTTTTTACAGAGCTTGATCTTTTGATTTGGCTCCATTCGGCTCTTTTAGGATTTGGCTTGGCTATACTACCTCTTTGATTGTTATTGATGTATCCTTGCTTTTGATAATATCTTCAAGAATATCCGTGCCTTGTAAGGCAATAATATTTATCTTCAAAAGTCCGTGCCGCCTTATGAGGCAATAATATTTATCTTCAATCTTCAAGGAGATCCATTGCAATAATATATATATATATATATATATATATATATATATATATATGATCATCATTATTTGCAAATATAGTAGATATTTTGAGAATATCTTCAAGAAGACCCATCTTTTGTAAGGCAAAATATTTCCAGCTGATATTTCCAGCTTAAATGATATCGTCTAGAGAATCTTCAGGATAATATTAACTTCGTCAATCTTACTTGATGATGATGGTCATATATATTTTTCAGATTTGATGCTTGATAATTGACATGTTCGTGAACTTTCTCTTCATAGCTTCTTTTGTTGACATATAGACATGATTTTATTCATCTTTGCCCCCTTTTGATACAGAATCATTATACTGATAATATTCTGAGTCAAAATCAGCACGTCTATCTTCAGGGGTAGTATCTTTTGATGAAGCGGGCGTTGACAGGTATACTGATACCTTGTCCCTCTTGATTTGCGATTCTATATGCCCCATTGGAGTATACTTCTTTTACCACATATGGACCGTCCCATTTAGGCTCGAACTTGCCCCCTGTCCGGCGAGTGACCACTATAGTCTTTTCAGCATTAACACCATATCCCCTTTTTTGAAAGAGCGGTATTTAACTTGTTTATCAAAGGCAGCCGATATTCTGGCCTGATATGACTGTAACCGCTGCTGAGCTACAAGACGCTTCTCATCAAGCAGATCTAATTCTTTCAGCCTTATTTTTGCATTTTCATCATCTGTTATAGACTGATGTACTGCTATCCGGAGTGATGCCACCTGCATTTCAATTGGGATAACTGCTTCTATTCCATAAATTAATGAATAAGGTGTCACCCCTGTTGCTGTACGATGAGTGGTTCTGTAGGCCCATAATGCTTCTTGTAACTTTTCATCCCAATCGCGTTTATTGCCCGTCACCGTTTTTTTCATTATTTTGACGATCGTTTTGTTAAACGCCTCTGCTAGTCCATTGGCTGGAGGATAATAAGGTGTTGAAAACGAATGCTGAATGCCAAACTTCTGACATAACTTTTCCATGCCTCTATTCTTAAAAGGAGTGCCATTATCAGTGATGATCTTTTTCGGAATACCATGACGATATATTATAGCATGCCGGATGAAATTGACCACGTCTTTCTCTTTAACACTACGCAAGGCGACTGCTTCGGTCCATTTGGAGAAATAGTCTGTTGCTGCCAGGATGTACTGTTTTCCTTTTGATGAAGGGGGATTTATAGGACCAATCACGTCGAGTCCCCATGCTGAAAAAGGCCAAGAAGTAACAGACTGATGTAACTTCTGGGGGAACATGTATTACATCCCCGTGTATTTCGCATTCGTGACATCTCTTTGCATATTCTATTGCATCTTTGAACATAGTAGGCCAATAATAACCCATTCGATGTACTCTATGGCACAAATTTCGGCCGGCTTGATGTGCTCCACATTCACCTGAATGTGCTTCCCGCAGCATTTGATTTGCTTCTTGCTTGTCTAAGCATCTTAGCAGCATTCCATTGTAAGATTTTCTATACAATACTTCACTGCATATGACAAATTTGCTTAATCGCTGCTTAATCTGCTGTCTTTGCGCATTATCTTCTGGCAAGATATTATACTTGAGATAATCAACGAAAGGCTGACGCCAATCACCTATCATTACTTCTAGACAAGATACAGGAAACATTTCAACGGTTTCTTCAATAACTTCTGCAGATGGCAAAAATCTTCTTTCTTCTATAGTTACTTGAAGAGGACTTCGATTTGTGTAAGACAAAGCTGCTGCTAGACCAGCTAAAGCGTCCGCTTTTGCATTCTCAGAGCGTGGTACATGTTTAATTTCCACATGATGAAACTGTTCAAGCAACTGTTGTGCCTTTCAATAATAGGGCAGAAGTTCTTCTTTCCTTACTTCGAATTCCGTTGTTAACTGATTTATAATCAATTTAGAATCTCCGAAGATATGTAATAATTTCACTTCCATTTTCTGAGCTATTTCCATGCCGATGATAAGAGCTCTGTATTCAGCTTCATTGTTTGTACATGTACTGCCCAATGTGAAGGAATATGACAATAAATCGCCTTGAGGTGTAATGAATATTATTCCTGCCCCCGCTCCCGATATTCGAGCAGCACCATCAAAATACATTTGCCAAAGATTCTGAGATTCAGCCAACATAACCTGTTCATCTGGAAATTCATCATTAATTTCTTCGCTTTCTGCTATAGGATGTGCTGCGAGAAAGTCTGCCATGGCTTGTCCTTTTAGTGCTTTCGCCGGTTTATATGAAATAGTATATTCTGACAGCAATAACATCCATTTGGCCAGTCTTCCCGACAGCATTGGCCTGGTCATCAAAAATTTTATCGGATCTGCTCTTGAGATCAGAGTTATATCATGGGATAGACAATAATGCCTTAACTTTTGTACAGCGAATATCAGCGCCAAACACTCTTTTTCGATTGATGAATAATTGCATTCTGCCCCCATCAATGTTCAACTTAGATAATAAAGAGCAGTCTCTTTTCCGGTTTCGTTTACCTGTGCTAACAAAGCACCCAAAGAATTTGTAGCTGCAAATGTATATAAGATAAGTGGCTTACCTTTCACTGGGGCTGTTAATACTGGTGGTTGTTTCAACAATTCCTTGATTGAGTCAAATGCATTTTGACAGGCGTGATCCCATATAAATTCTGTGTCTTTCTTCATTAACCGGGAAAATGGCTGACATCTTCCTGCAGATTTGAAATGAAACGACGAATGTATGCCAATTTTCCCTGTAAGCTTTTTAATTCCTTCAATGTCGTTGGTGGCGGCATATTTTGAATAGCTTTAATTTTTTCTGGATCAATCTCGATCCCCCTATGCCGTACAACAAAGCCAAGGAACTTTCCAGAAGATACTCCGAAGGCACACTTAGCAGGGTTCATTTTTAATTGCTTCTTTCTGAGACGACGGAAGACTGATGCTAAATGTTCACGGTGTTCTTGATGATCTCCCGACCTGACCACCAAGTCATCAACATAGCATTCGACATGTTTATGCATCATATCTTGAAAAATATTTTTCATTGCCCTTTGATACGTTGCCCCAGCATTTTTGAGACCGAAAGGCATAACTTTATAACAATAAATTCCAAGCGGCGTTCTGAAAGCCGTTGCCTCTTCATCTTCAGGTGCCATCCTGATTTGATTATAACCTGCGTATCCGTCCATAAAAGACATAATAGCATACTGAGTAGTGCTATCAATTAATAATTCTGTTATCGGGAGAGGGAAATCATCTTTCGGACATGCTTCATTCAGATCTCTGAAATCGATGCACACTCTAATCTGCCCATTCTTCTTTTTCACCGGAACAATGTTTGATATCCACTTGGGATATTTGACTTCTCTGACGAATCCAACCTTTATTAACTTATTTACTTCTTTTTCAATTAATGGAATCAGGTCTGGATGGAATCGCCTTTGAGCTTGCTTTACTGGTTTCTTTTCTTTGGAAATATTTAATCGATGCATTGCTATGGAAGGTTCCAATCCCGGCATTTCTTCATATGTCCAAGCGAAGACATCCTTATTTTCTCTGAGAAGTTGGCCATATTTCTCAGATTCCTGATCTGAAAGACTGACACTGATAAATGTGTTCCTTGGCTCTTCTGCTGTTCCCAAATTTATTTCTCGCAAGCCATCTATCGTCGGCTGTCCTCCATCTTCTATTTGTTTTGGAGCACTTTCAGGGCACTTGACTACCTTAGCATCTTGTTCTGATATCTGTTTGGCTGGAATCGTATTTACTGATACCATATTTACTGATGATTCTGCTCCTAATCCTTGAAATTTTCTTCGTTTCTCTTGATTGACTCCGAGAGGGATTTGAATTCCTTTCCCATGATTCAGTCCAGTGGGCTTGTCACAATCGAAACCCATATTTCTCATGATTTTCTTGCTTACTGCACTGTATTTTCTCAAATTCTGCGGTGCTAACTCTCCATGATATATATTGTTTGTGTTTTCATTCTTCACCTCTGCTGCAACATGGAACTTTATTGCTTCAGGATATTTAGCACTGGCTCTGACTTGAAATGTACCTGGGGCGACTGCAAATGGCTTACATCTTTCGATATTAGGTAAGGGCATCGTGTAATTGGACTGTAAGACTTTCAACTGTTCTGTCGATAACAATGTTAACGGCGGTTGTCCAGGTTGTCTCAGGGCTTTGGTACAAAATAAAACTTTTTCCTTGCTCCTGTAGTCTCAGAAGACTCCGCCCTTTCTTCTCTAGCTTTATTTATTTGGACATCTTTCAAGATTCCCTTTCTATCATCATTTCCTGCTTCCTTAGAGAAACATTTATAATAGCTAGCATGCAAAGAAAGACTCAGCTTCTGTATATGGTTTCGCATCAGCTATTACTTTACACTGCATTCCATCCTTATAATATTTGAAACATTGGTGTAGAGTAGAAGGTACAATATTGTACTGATGTATCCATGGCCTTCCCAAGAGAAGGTTATATGTCGTCACACAGCATTTATAACGTGACATACAACAGAAGTGATTAATTCCCCTACTTCCAATGTTACTGTAATTTTACCGAGCGCGCGTTGTCCATCTTGATTAAACCCTTGTATCATCATCCCGCTGGGGCGCAAATCTGAACGGCGATAACCCAATTTAGTAATCATGGAGAGTGGCAAAAGATTCACTGCTGACCCATTGTCTATCATAATCCGTTTTATCTTCTTTTCACAAATATACCCTTCTATCATCAGTGGCCTGTTATGTTCTGTTTCACCGATTAAATCATCATCAGAAAAAGATATCACTGGTAGACAATCCATTTTTTCCTTGCTTCTTTCATTCTTCATTTCTGTCAATAAAGTTTCTCTCACATCATGATCAGCCAGTGCTTGAATCAAACTCTGTCGAAACTCTTCTGATAACTTGAGCGCATCATAAATACTCAAACGTGCCGATATACCTTTCAAGTGACTAACTACATCGTAAGCCACTTTTGTCGCTGTATCTTCATTTCTACTTTTATCCTTGATGTTCCATTTTTCAATCACTTCTTTCCCTATGATTTCTGCTTTTTGCTTTATCGGACTCGTTATCTGTTTCCCCGATCGAAACGTTATCATTGTCGCATTTCTTATCGGCCTTCGGTCTCCCTTCTCTTTCATTTCTCGAGTCTTTTCTTGTATTGACAATACATTTACTGTCGCCCTTGTATTCTTTTCTTTGTTTTTTCGTGGTTATTATATCTCCTCTATTTATCATTCGCTGTATGATGCACTTTAACGTGTAACAATTTTCTGTCGGATGTCCCACTAAACGATGATAACGGCAAAAGTTTCTTTCTCGGGTTCTTGTCACATCTTTAGGGCGTTTCGGTTCCGGTAATTCCAGGGTGCCTGCTTTTAACAATTGTTGCATCATAGGCACCACGTCCTCTCTGTCAAACTCAAATCCTTCATGAGAATCGAGCATTCTAAGCTTTTTTCCACCGTATCAATCCCTTGATTGATTCCAATTTTCTTTTCCTTCCGGCCTTTTGTCTCTTGAGCCCTTCGCTTCTTGATTTTTCTTATCCCGATCGATGGTATTGACGGTTGTCCTGCCAGGTATTCTCTGACAGTTTCATGATGAAATGCTGGCATCTTACGAGTCATTAATTCCAATGCATGGGCTTTGGTAGCCAAATCGCGAAAGGTCCCGATATCAGCGCTGGTGAGTCCGAACGCAATTCTGTTTCCATAGAGTTCAGACACATTTTGACTTGTTCCTTTTCTTCCGGCAACTGTCTACACGATGCCCCCAGCGTCTTCCATTTGTCTATGAATTTTTCAACTGGTTCTCCTTCTCGCTGTCGCACTGAAGCTAATTCTGTGATACTAACATCGCATTCTGATGAGAAAAAGTTTGACATGAAAGCATCTTGCATTTCTTCCCATGCGCGTATAGACCCTGGTGCTAAATTTGAATACCACCTGAAAGCTTTACTTGTCAATGATGATCCAAATAAGCGTAAGCAGTATTGAGGTATTGTGGAGAAGTTTTCCATGCTGGTGATAAAATGCATCAGGTGTTCTTCTGGTGATCCTTCCCCATTAAATTTCTGGAAATCTGGATGTTTAAAATTGGCTGGAAACGGAACATCCTCTACCTCTCTCGGATAGGGTGTTCGGTATCTGAAACGACCGGTATTCGCTCGCTCTCTTTCTATTCTGACTGCTTCTTCGACGACTTGTCTTACATCATCCTGCGTTATAGCTCTTGCTGCTGGAACCGATCCTCGTGATCCTATTTCTTGCGGACGAGAGCCTTCAGGTTGGTTCTCTTGTCCATTCGTTGCCCCCATCATGGGTGGAGCCACTATTTGGGCTACATTATGTGCCAGAGTTACCAGAGCTTCTCTGAGATTCCAGCATTCATCCATTAGCACTCTTTGTGCCTCTACCATCTGATCAACACGTTCCTCAGTAGATGGCCTATTTCCTTGACCTGTTTCTACCATATATACTGCGGCCTCTTGACTGTTTGTCGAAGCTGTTTTTTGAGTAAAACGCGAGTATGTTGACGTAACAGGACTTATAAAGAGGGGAGACATTGGAGTCTCGTTTGATTCTTGTGTACTTCCCATGCTTTTAACCGATCGGGGTGATACAGTTATGGGCGAGTTTGTTTGAGGTGACACAAGCATCGGTGATCCTATCATTAGTGCTTTGCCTTTCTGCGATTCTGTCCATTTAGTCTTTGGAGCAACCAAAGCCGGAAAATCACGCAACGAGACTTGCGAAGTAGCTTGTTCGGGATAAATTGCCGGAGGAGCGAGCTCAGGTTTTCTTCTAGCTATGCTACGCGTGACCGGTCCCTCAGTTCTTGGTACAAGTACCTTCCCCTTGCGGTTCTTTAAAGTCTTTGCTTTTGTTTTCTTGGACAGGACCAAAGTCCAATTCTCATCATTTTCTTGTGGTTAAGGTGAGATGGAAATAACTCCCACTGTTACTTGAGTCGCTTTGCGCCTGCTTGTAGTGCTTGCTTTTGTATACTTAGGAGTTTGGTTCGGCGCATATTCAATTACAAATCCAGTAGCGGTGAATCGGAAGTTCGCTTTTCTCGTAACGTTAGCCATTAGCAATGTAGTGTGATTGAATTTGGGTACCTTCAATATCAAAACATTCATGAAATTAGTATATGAAAATTAAGTAAATTATCTTAGAGATGAAAGGGAGGATGTTCCCACTGAGAGTCGTCATTTTGGCGTCTAGAAGACGCCAAAAACAGTAATGAGAGTCTTACAATTTTCCAATGTTAGTATTAAATAAGATATATGTCCCCAGCAGAGTCGCCATTTTGTTTCGACAAGAAAACAAAAGTATTTGATTTGGGAATTATCTTATTCAATCATAACAATGAAATAATTACAGAAACAATCATCACACTTCATTGATTCTGAATTCATTTACATCCTCAAGTATCCCTTGATTCTAAGATAGTTTACAAAGAATTTGTTACAAGTTACAGTTATCGCAGTTAAATATAAATTTTGGCAGCATAACAGCGCCGTTCTCATTCATCTCCTATGACTTAGGAGGAATGGATGAATTGACCAATAGTCTTCAAGAGGACAGAGATTCCGGCAGCATAACAGTGCTATTTCTGTCATCTCCTGAAACTTAGGAGGAACACGCCTTTTCGTCGATGATTCTTCTTTTTCTCCTGAACAAGAAGAACCTGAAGACTTGAAGACTCGAGCCATTCTGACAGCATAACAGCCCGTTGCTGTTATAGACTGCCCAGCAGTCGGTTTGCGCGGGTCCGCGCAAACTTCAGGAGTCCAATACTCCTTTGCGAGCGGTCGCGCAAAGTGCAGGAGTCCAATACTCCTTTGCGCGCGGTCGCGCAAAGTGCAGGAGTCCAATACTCCGCACCTTCTGTCTTCTCTTTTGTCTTTCTTTCACTTCTGAAATCTTCGAACCTCTTTTGAGAGGAAGAACGGGGTATTTATAGACATTTTCTTCAATGGAAATCTCTGTTCTGGTCGATGTGGGACAAAATAATCAACCAACCCTTTTGATCCCAACATCATATACTTTGCACGGATACGCGCAAACGATATGCTTTGCGCGGTCTCGCGCAAACTGTCATTCCCCGCGCAAACTGTCTTCATTGACCCCTCGCGCAACCTATTCACTTTACGCGGTTTGGCGCAACTATTTCACTTTGCGCGAATCCGCGCAAAGTGGTCTTGAAGCTGATTTCTTTATTTTCAAAATTGATTTCTTGATCTTTCTCATCTTCATTTCCTTGCTTATTTTATGCCTCAACAGGGTTCACCCAAGGAAGTGTTCTCCTATCATAGTTATTAGTATCAAGTTTTAATATTTATAAGAGAATTTTTTTTTTTAATTTGACATATATATATATATATATATATATATATATATATATATATATACACATAAAAAATTTACTTGGGATATTACGTACTACCCTCCTAAAAGGAATTTCGTCCTTGAAATTCTAATTACCTTCCTCAACAAAAAGATGTGGGTACCTCTCTTGAACTTATGTTTCGTGTTCCAGGAGCTTATTCTTCATTGTGGTGACTCCATTGGACCTTGACCAATGATATCACCTTTGTCTGTAATATTTGCTCTTTCCTATCTAGGATACACAAAGGTCTCTCAACATTTGATGCATCTTCTTAGATTTCTACTAACTATCAATCTATCATGCGAGATACATCTTTCTCGTACTTTCGAAGCATGGATATGTGGAAAACATTGTGAATACTAGCAAGCTATGGGGGTAGTGCTAGTCTGTAGCCAACAAGTCTGATTCTTCCTACTATATCGAATGATTCTATAAAATGTGGTTCTACTTTCCTTCAAAATTCCTAAGTATGCTACTTATAATTTCTAAGGTTAGTCATGGTCCCGATGACTCTAACCACTTCTTCCATGGTCGGGTTAGCACCAACCGTTGGCACTAGTGCAGCTGATGTGGCAATTACAGGTTGCGTTGCTAATGCAGTTGGTGTGGCAGATGTATCTCTTTGAATAGAGTTTCTTCTTGCTTTCTTAGATGTCATCGATTTACGAGAGATAAGGGAAGAATTTGGGTTCTAAGTTCACCGCCACTAAGGGAAGTTTAATCTTATGAGTAGTTCTCCTAAGTTTCAATTTTTTTTAAACCCTAAGTCCCATTTGCTTCTGAAACCTAGGCTTTGATACTAATCTGTCACGCCCCGAAATCCGGCACCTAGGTATATCCGACCCCGATTCCGTACCCGAAGGCATGACTTATGTTTTGTATGTTTACTTTTCATAATCTACACATATATTGATAAAATGATTCTCATTCATAAAATATAACCATCTAAAAATTGAATAATCAAACATTTATTTAGAGACTAATAAAATATCCATGTTCCGACTATCCAAACTCATGTCATCTCCATACTATCATACTATACTTAATGTTTATTACACTTATTTAAAAAATGCTAAAGAAACAAAATAAATAAAAGAAAATCTCCTTAAGCGCCTCCAGGAGATCCTGATCCTGAAATTTTAAAATCCCAATAGGGTAAGTTGCGAAGCCTATTGAGTAATCTCAACACTGGTTTCAAAATGACCCCATATAATCTGAATAAAATGTACTAAAAGATACAATACGTATTTAGGTAAAGCAACAGATGAAGAGATTAATAAATAAGATTTTTCAATGTAAATTCAAAGAAAAATGAATGAATGAAATCAACATATGCTATACTCCATAATAATAAGTGTGGTTTATTCTTTTTAACACCGGGGCCAATTTACACCGGTTGGCCAACATCCGCACCAATACAACACCTAGCCTGGCAATGGGAACCCACTTGCGTGACATGCTCACCCATCCAAAGGGTACTTGGCGAGGGACCCACTTATACATTAGCTGGTCAGACTACTACCCTACCGAACCTGACAGTGGGAACCTCTTGCATTCTTGATATGCTCACCCACTCAAAGGGTACGGTAGAGGTTCCAAGAGGTACCAATTGGGATTCTGGGACTTTCAACCTAAGGCCCTTAATCGCCCCACCTATTTACACTTTAGGGATTTTCAACACAGAGGACTTGATCGCCCCCACCTATTTTTTGGTGTTTCATAACTATTTCAATGATGAATGATTTTAATATTGCATTAGTCAAATATTTCTAAAAATCTTCAATGACCGCTATTCTTCGATCAATCCATAATACTTGATATACATAATTTATCGAACTAAAAATAAAATTTTCAATCAATGTAAATTGTCCATACATGATTAAAGTTCTATGAAAAAAATAAACATGTTATATAATATATTAGATCTTGATTAAAGTTTTATGTAAAATAATAATTATAATAAACATGCAACGTGCTTTAGTACATTTAAGAATTTAGAAATTTATATATAAACTCAAGATTTTTACAATAATTCTAACAACAGATTTAAAATGCAAAAATAAAATAAAATAAAATAAAATGTAGGATTAACAATAAGACAATATAAAACTCAAATTAAGGCATATTAAAATAATGACAACCGATGTAATGAAAAAAAAAAAGTAAATAATATTTTTAGGAAGTATGGTAAGTAATTACATCAAATAAAAATAATAATAATAATCTAAGATGGCAAAGATTAATTATAGGCACAAATGAACAAACAAATATATGTATATGTAATATATATAAATTTTTTATATATAAATATCAAGTGAGAGATACTCACCTTTTTATAAAAAGAAAAAGTTTTTTCTCTTCCTCTCTCTCTCTCTCTCTCTCTCTCTCTCTCTCTCTCTCTCTCTCCTGCTTGGGAGTGAGATGTCACTTACCTCTCCCCTCTTCTCTTTCATATTATAAGGTGGGTCCCACTTTATGTTAATGTATGGGAGGTTTCACATGGGATTTTTCATCTTCACATGTTCTTTTTTTCTTTGCTTAACAAAACGCAAGTGAGTTATGGATTTCATATACATTGAAAATTATCCAAAGTTTGGTATGGATCGCATATTTGATATGAAATATGACCCCTCACGCTAAAACTAAACCAGTAAGGTTTTATGATTCTCAAAGTTGTATAATGAATACCGTTGGTTCGATTGTCGATTGAATAGATAAGACGATCTATTGTAATTACAAAAAATGAATGATGAGCGATTGAATGATTTTTTAAATGAGAAGTGTATGGTCCACTAGGTTCCTTGATAGGTGACGAAGTTTGTGTACAGACGGTTTCATGGATGGTTTAAAGTATAAGAGGTTGTTGTGTGATGTACAGGGTGAAATAATATATATAAGTGTACACACATTCTTTTAAAATATAAAATCGAAACTAACTTTCTAGGCCTAGATCACCATTGATTTGTGGGTCTCATTGTCTCGTAAGAGATATTTTCTCAGAATCGACCGATAAGAGTGTTGGGCATAACAAGATCTTCATGATGAACCATTAATGTTAGTTTTTAGATGGACCACTTGAGAGTTATGATCCATATTTGCAATGGATGGTGAGATAATGGATCTAAGTGTAGAATTTAAGGGATTTTGGTTTAAATTAGGTGAATAGCTCTTGGTATAAGTTCGAATATAAATGGGCATGTGCAAACAAGGTTTTAAGAATAGTCTATGTGCATGGGCATCCACACCCTTAGATGTTTTGGATCGATGATGGACCTCGCATTTTGAAGATTTAACTTAATTGAACAAGCACCCAGTTAAGGGTTTTTAAGCACTACGTAGTGCTGAACTCAATTTTGTAATTGGGTCACTGATCATGGGTGATCTCTACCGTCAGATTTTGATAAGGACCCACTAAATGGACCATTTTGAAGAAAAAAAATAGATGATTGGAATTCTCATATAGCCATTTAAAAAATGTCCAGACGGTTTTTTGATAGGGCCTCTAGAAAGTAATTTTTGAGAAAGGTATGTACATTTGGGTATTTATACTGGGATTACTTGGCGCCCAAATTGATCGAGTTGTAGTTGTTAGAATCTTAATTCACTGGTACGGTTTCTATAGAAAAATATAACAATCATAATAGTCTTGTCGAACTATTTGTTCAAGTCCCAAAAATGGGTGGATCTGATCATATGATGTTTTGTTTGGTATGATGGAGATGTCCAAAAATCCTATAGACAGAATGTAATATATATCTAATGATTTCAAGGTAAATGTACGGAGGGTTTTCCGATCGGGAAAAATATTTAAAAGATACATGTTGTTTTTAACATATACCATTTAAATCATAATTATGGTCTTTTAAGTTGGTCTAGTGATATGTATGATCATGTTTAATGAAATCTAACCCGATAAGAATCTTAATTATTATGAAAATTATATCATTATCTGAAAGTTAGGAATTCAGGTAAGTGGACTTATGTAATTGTGGCCCTTGATTCATGAAAATATATTTAGAATTTAAGATCAGAAAAATTAAACAGGTGGTTAGGTTCCTTAAATTATGAATAAGTAAGTGTACGGATAGTTTCTCAATTGAATGAGTGGTTAAAATGTTAAGGGATGTATGACAATGTGATGTAAGGTTCGCCTAAGGAAGTGTTCTCCTATCATAGTTACTAGTATCAAGTTTTAATATTTATAAGAGAATTTTTTTTTTTAATTTGACAAAAAATAAATAAATTATACCACTGAAATTTACTTGGGATATTACATACTACTCTCCTTAAAGGAATTTCGTCCTCGAAATACTAATTACCTTCCACAACGAAAAGATGTGGGTACCTCTCTTAAACTTATGTTTCGTGTTCTATGAGCTTCTTCTTCATTGTGGTGACTCCATTGGACCTTGACCAATGATATCACCTTTGTCTGTAATATTTGTTCTTGCATATCTAGGATACGCAAAGGTCTCTCAACATATGATGCATCTTCTTGGATTTCTACTAACCGTCAATCTATCACGTGAGATGCATCTTTCTTGTACTTTCAAAGCATGGATATGTGCAAAACGTAGTGAATACTGGCGAGCTATGGCGGTAGTGCTAGTTTGTAGCCAACAAGTCTGATTCTTCCTAGTATATTGAATGATCTTATAAAATGTGGTTCTACTTTCCTTCAAAATTGCTAAGTATGCTACTTATAATTTCTAAGGTTGGTCATGGTCCTGATGACTCTAACCACTTCTTCCATAGTCAGGTTAGCACCAACCGTTGGCACTAGTGCAACGGACCTGACAATTACAGGTAGCGTTGCTAACACAGTTGGTGTGGCAGATATATCTCTTTGAGTAGAGTTTCTTCTTGCTTTCTTAAATGTCATTGATTTACGAGAGATAAGGAAAGAATTTGGGTTCTAAGTTCACTGCCACTAAGGGAAGTTTAATCCTATGGGTAGTTCTCGTAAGTTTCAAATTTTTTTCTAACCCTAAATCTCATTTGGTTCTGAAATGTAGGCTTTAATACCAATTTGTCACACCCTGAAATCCGGCACCTAGGTACATCCAACCCTGATTCCGTACCCGAAGGCATGACTTATGTTTTGTATGTTTACTTTTCATAATCTACACATGTATTGACAAAATGATTCTCATTCATAAAATATAACCATCTAAAAATTAAATAATCAAACATTTATTTAGAGAATAATAAAATATCTATGTTCCGACTATTCAAACTCATGTCATCTCCATACTATCATACTATACTTAATGTTTATTACACTTATTTAGAAAATGCTAAAGAAACAAAATAAGTAAAAGAAAATCTCCTTAAGCACCTCCACGAGATTCTAATCTTGAAATTTTAAAATCCCAACAGGGTAAGTTGCGAAGCTTAGTGAGTAATCTCAACACAGGTTTCAAAATGACCGCATATAATCTGAAAAGAATATACTAAAAGATACAATACATATTTAGGTAAAACAACAGATGAAGAGATTAATAAACAAGATTTTTCAATGTAAATTCAAAAAAAAATAAAAATGAATGAAATCAACATATATTATACTCCATAATAACAAGTGAGGTTTATTCTTTTTAACACCAGGGTCAGTTTAGACCGATTGGCCAACACCCACGTCAATACAACACCTAGCCTGACAATGAGAACCTCTTGCGTGACATGCTCACCCATCCAAAGGGCATTTGGTGAGGGACCCATTTGTAGGTTAGCTGGTCAGATAACTACCCTACCGAACCTGACAGCGGGAACCTCTTACAATCCTGACATGCTCACCCACTTAAAAGATACGGTAGAGGCTACAAGGGGTACCAATTGGGATTCTGGGACATTCAACCTAAGGGTCTTAATTGCCCCACCTATTTACGCTTTAGGGATTTTCAACCTAGAGGACTTTATTGCCCCACCTATTTTCTGGTGTTTCATAATTATTTTAATGATACATGATTTTAATATTGCATTAGTCAAATATTTTTAAAAATCTTCAATGACCGTTATTTTTCGATCAATCCATAATACTGGATATACATAATTTATCGAACTAAAAATAAAATTTTCAATCAATGTAAATTGTTCATACATAATTAAATTTCTATGAAAAAAATAAACATGTAATACAATATATTAGGACTTTCACCTAGGGACATCCTTCGCGCCCCGTGCTTAACAAGAATTTTCGGTGTCCAATCCTGTCATCCACACTATATTTGCGGAGGCTACAACCCTGATGTCACTAGGTCATACAGTAATCATAATCACACAATACAAGATGCATGAGTCACTCAGTCCAATCATGCATCAATCTTATGCATACCGTGCGCTCATGTGGGACAACTTTGCCTATCAGGGAGTCCCATAAACAACCTGCCCAATGGCATATGCAATGGTCAATTACATCTCATATCAAACATGCAGATGATGCATATGGACATGAATCATGGTGATAATGTACTCTCCTCATATCAAGGATGGGCCTAGACGGCCTACTCATATCAAGAATGTGCCTAATAATTATAGGGGCCTAATGATTTGGGTTAGCCCACTAAGAGGAGATGAAAATGGGCCTAACAACGAGTCTTAGGGAGGGTTACAATGTGGACATTTAACCACCATTGCCCTTACAATGTGGACATATAACCATCATTGCTTCCAAGGCATGACCCATTTTAATACCAACTAGGAAGACAAATGGGCATCATAAACATCTTTACATACATCATGGTGGAATCACACATCATAATTGGGCCTCACACAAGGGCCTCATATACACCACTTTGAATATCAAGCATGGTGGTCAGCTAGCATGTTTTGTCATCATGCATATATATATATATATATATATATATATATATATATATATACTGCTTATAAGGTAAAGGACCTTACCTAATTAATAGATTGGATTTCTTACATATGTAGCACTTCATCAAAATACATCACATGTGTACAGATTTTTGTAGTCATCTAATTTTCTTTTGAAAGAATCAGCTTCCTCTTCCCTCTATTCATTGAATGCATTTCTCTCGTTAATGTTATCTCTCTCCACTACAAAAATGGAAACAAACCTAGTTCTCTTCAACCTAGAGATGACTCTTGGAGGCCCACCATGATGTATGGCTTTTATCCACACTGACCATTCATTTTGCTGGATCATTTTAGACTAAGAACCTAAAAATGAGGTAGATCCAAAGCTTAAGTGGATCACACAACGGGGATTGAACGCCCACCATTAAAAACTCATCGAAAGTTAGAAGTTTTGGCTCAAGCTGATATTTGTGTTTTCCATTCGTCCAAGTCTATGTGACCTCATGAACAGGTAAGATGGCAAATAAACATTATGGTCAGCCCCTTTATCTAGGTGATATTTGTGTGATCCCTTTATCCAGGTCTCTCTGACCTTATAAACAAGTTGTATGGCAAAAAATCATTAGGATGGGACTTGGGAAGTTTGTAATGGCAAGCGCTCAATGTCTATTGCTTCTTGTGATGTGGTTCACTTGAGATTTACATATGCCACATTTTTGAGACCATACACTAAGATGATGTGTAAAAACTTATGAATGGCGTGGATATACAACTCATACATGAAGGTGGGCCCCACAGTCTGGGAAGCACCCCACTACTTGTCATTCGGGTAATACGTATCGAGCCCTATCTTCTCGTAGCGTCACACATTTACAATAACTAACAGTCTAGAGCAATGCCCCTATATTTTGTACTGGGCCCACCTTAAGGTGTACCGTGAGATCCACTCCGGATGTGTAATTCTATACAGGCTCAAAGAAAATTATAATAAATAAAAATAAAAAATCAAGCTGATATGTTATTTAAGCGGGCCATACCAATGGAAACAATTGGGAGAGACGTCCACCCTTGATTGTTACGGCTCAATGTGATGAGCATATGAAATCCATTCCAACCATTAGACGCCACACCAAATGATAGGACTGATGCGTAAAATGCAGGCCCATATATGATTCAAGTGGGCCATGTCAAGAAAACAGTTTCAAGGGTTAGTTTTCCCTGTATACTATATCTTCGATCGTGTGGTCTACCTGAACTACATATACGGCTGATATTCAGGCTCTTGGTGTAACATGGGGTGACTTATCTAATGGCTGGAGTGGATTTTACATAAACACCATGGCGGGGACATCCCAAGCTAGCAACTCCTCTCCTTCTTTAATTAACTTTCCATACGCATAATTTATTAACGTTAATTAGCATTTAATTCAAACAGCTAGTTAGACAGCCCAATGTTTAATTAACTTTCCATACGCATAATTTATTAACGTTAATTAGCATTTAATTCAAACAGCTAGTTAGACATCCCAAGCTAGCAACTCCTCTCCTGGGAAATTTTTGGGCCCACAAATTGCCGCCCAGATCAAGATTTGCTACTATTTAATTCAGACAGTAGACGTTATTGAATTAATTAGCATTTAATTCATATATATATATATATATATATATATATATATATATATATATATATATGTGTCTGTGTGTGTGTGAGAAATGCTCACACACAACTAGTTGGGCCGTCTAACTAGCTGTTTGAAAATTGTAACAGGTGACCGAGTTGATCACGGAACAATAAAGAAACTAGTAGAAGAAGAAGAAGAAGAAGAAGACAAGCGTACTAAGGATTTGTAAGACATCAATAGAATAATAAATAGCTTGGCTTAATTGAATAATGGCACAGAGAAGCATACTAGCAAAGGGTATCACTGGACAAAAGATTGTTATGCAATAATATATATTGTGGGTTGCTCTGATTAAACAAAAGCACATGGATTCGAAGGAGGATCCTATGTAGAGACCGCTCTCCATTTTACTGATGAACTCCGTATATCAATAAACAGTGCTACAGAAAAATGGTGCGGATTAGGTACTGATAAGGTCAGTAGCCAAAATGCTACTGAAGTGACGTCACCAAGCTCTGTGGACTCCACCATGATGCATGTGTTGTATCCATACCGTCCCACCATTTGTAGAGATCGTTTTATGGCATTAGAAAAAGAATGATATAGATCTAAAGTTCAACCGGACCCACCACAGAAAACCGAGGGATCAGTCACATCCACCGTTGAAACATTTATAGGACCCACCATGATGTATTTTTTAGATCCAACCTATTCATAAATTAACATAGAAATAGATGAAGTGAAAACAAAAATATAAGCTTTATCGGAAACTTCCGTGGCCTCTAAGAAGTTTTGAATGGTGGATGCCACTGTCCCCACTGTTTTCTATGGTGGGGTCCACTTGAACTTTAGATCTATCTCATTATTCTTATCATGACATAAAACGATCTCTCCAAATGGATGGACGGTATGGATATAACACACGCATCATGGTGGAGCCCACAGAGCTGGGTGACGTCACTTCCTTAGCCATTTGGATACTACCTTGTCAGTATCTAATCCGCGCCCCAGAAAAAAGACTTGAACCGGAGATCTTCATGGGGTGGTTAGCAACGTTCCAAAAGCTTTTAATGAGTGATGCCCAATGATCAATTCAGACCGTTTATTCAATAGTATCATTAAGAGCAAGCCTTGATCCATGAATCACAATTGATCGGGATGATTGTAACCCTATAAATGAGATTCTAACCATCTATTTTTGAGCCATTGACCATATGATTACAATCATCAAATCAATAATCATTAAGCAATATGAAAGTGGGATCTACCGAACAGATGGTTCAAGATAATGATTACATCTATATGTTTCTCCACTGATCATCTTGATTGTCCCTTTTCCAAGCTATTAATCAAATGCTTGGGATGATTTGATTTTCATGATCACTATAACTTGTCCCTAATTGCATGAAATAAAGAATTATCCACATTGCTGAGTGGGCCTCCCAGATATCACTTAAAAACATAGGGGACGTTGTTAATTTCACCGTGAAGTATATACTCATACATGCATCATAGTCATACTCACACCATGCATAGCCTCATTTTAAAGACATAAATATTATGGGAGATGGGCCATGATATCTCAATGACTATATATACTTAATACATGCATCATATGGTCATACTCACACCATGCATAGCCTCATTTTAAAGACATAAATATTATGGGAGATGGGCCATGCTATCCCAATGAATATACTTATACATGCATAATGGTCATGCTCACACCATGCATGGCCTCATTTTAAAGACATAAATATTATTGGAGATGGGCCATGATATCTCAGACGTTGACCAAAAATCTCCCTTCCAAAACTTGCATGCTATTTTGTGGATAAAATAATGGAGAACTGCTAATCAACATCCGGCTTTATGTTATCTTACAATGCAGCCTCATCTATCGTGCCAACGGGTAATATTTTTAGGACAACCGATGAATGTATATCGTAGGGCGCACTTTGAAGACCATCCTGCGAAAACTCAGTCTAATCCACTCATCAGACTGGTCATATCTTTAAAATAAAAGGATGCCCGATGGTATGACTTGTGGTATAGGTATGGTCAACCTAATGATCAGTGGCTCGGCGTGATTTTCAAGACAGTTGGTCTTCATGATGTGATCCACTGTTTACATGGTTTGGATGACCTACAAAAGTGACACTTTCGCTGTACAAATCGGGATTGTATGCTAAGCTAGCATCATAATGCTGGTTGCATGAGATCAATTCTCAAAATAGGGACAAAACACAATCTCCAATCTTGTTAAAAGGATACCGTTTGGCGGTGGATTGCTTTCAAGAATCTGTGAGAATCCTGTGTGTGTATGGGAAATGTTACTATGAGGTCGACCTCATGGGAACTTCCCATGAGCTTGAGCTGTGTGGGCCCCACCGTGATGTGCGCCGAACATCTACCCCATCAGTCAGATGCATCATTCCATGGTAGACCACGGGATTAAAAATAAAGTTAATCTATGACTTAGGTAGGCCACACCACATACAGCAGTTGAGAGGGTTACCCTCCCATTAAAACATTCATAATCATTTATTGGGCCCAGTGAGATGTGGTTCATAGATTCAACCCATTCATTATGTGTGTCCCACTTGGATGAAGGGTTAGACCAAATTTCAGCCGTATCTAAAACCCAAGTGGGCTTCAGCAAGTGATTTTATACATTTTAGGCATGTCTTCACATAATTTTAGACAGTACGGCCCACCTGAGTTTCGCATGTGGCCGATTTTTGGAATATACCATAACCTAAAGGGGACCCATCAAATGCATGGTGTTGATGTTGGACACACATCACAATGTGGCCACACCGCTCGACCTCATGGGGAGTTTATAGTACCATCTCATATATATATATATATATATATATATATATATATATATATATATATATATATATATATATATATATATATATATCAAATCAGTGTCATTTATGGACAGGGCTTGTGCAGCTGAGAGAGAGAGAGAGAGAGAGAGAGATTCAAGTCGGACCCAATTTTCAGTCTACCTAATGGGAATACTTCCAACTTGTTAAGTGTATGTGACATCCATTCCTCCTAATAGGTTGGATCCATCCTAAGTATCACTTAAAGCAAAAATCAGCCCTATTTAATATCAAGCGAGCCTTATCATTTTAAAAAAAAAAAAAAGTGCATTGCCTTTGATAAATAGAAAAATGCAAGAAGTGTGGTCCACTGGAATAGTGTATAGGACTGATTTTTTAATGAATTGTTTCTCATGATTTATCCAATCTATTGAATGAGTTGGATGTCCCTTGCACTTAGAAATTTAGAAATTATCTTCTAGATGGACCATAACCTGTGATCCAAACAGCTGGACTGAGACATTCAGGTATGCCCATATATCATATACATAGTATATGCATATAATATAGGTGTACACACGTATGCGGACGTAGCAACGTCCTCAAATTAAGCTTTTAAATCACAAGTGAGATGCCCAATTATCTTTTCGGATTGTTTACTCAATGATACCATTAGGCACAAGCCCTAGTCCATATATCATACTGATTGGATGATTCTTACTTGGGCTGTCAACAGGCTGGACTAGGGGTAGGCCTAGGCCTTGATTTTGAACTGTTTCAGGTCGAGCTATCAAGCTGGCCCTATTCAAAATTCTGATTTTCTAGGCCTGAGTTAGGCCCATTGACACCCCTGATTGTAACCCTATGAATGTGGCTAATTTGTTCTAAGGGTCTAAGTTTTTGAGCGGTAAATTATATGGTTAAAACCATCAAATCAAAGTGCTACTTTGAAATCAGTAAAAATATGAAGTGAGATCCATCGATGGATAGCTCAAGATGATGATCCACTTATTTTGTTTCTTTGCTTGATCTTGGCTATCCAATTTCCATTCTATTAATAAATTGCTTAGGATCATCTGATTTGCATGATTTTTGCATCATAATTGGACATAATTGCACGAAATAATGGATGGTCCACATTGATGATAGGCCTCCCACATGTCATTTAGAAGCTTTATGGACGTTGCTAATGTTCTACCAATTATATAATTATATATATGCAACATGGTAATGCTAGCATCATGCATTGACTCATTTGGAAGATATAAATATTATGAGACATGGCCCATGATATCAATTATTGACCAATAACCTCCCTTAGAGCTAGTTTGTGGATAGAATAATTTATAACTAATCACCAACGTCCGACTTTATGTTATCTTTGCACGCAGCCTCATCTATCCTGCCAACGGGTCATATTTTTAGGACAGCCGATGAATGTAAATGGTGAGGCGCACTGTTTAGATCATCTGGCAGAAAACTCAGGCTAATCCACTCATCAGATGAGCCATATCCTTCAAATCAAAGGATGGCCGATGGCATGACTTGTCAGAAGGTGTGGTCCACCTAATTCGTGGATCACCCTAATTTTCAAGACAGTTGGTCTTCATGATGTGACCCACTGTTTACATGGTGCGGATTTCCTACACCAGTAGAATTCTGCGGGGAAAAAAATCAAGATTGTATGCTAAGCTAGCATAAAGCTGGCTGCATGTGATCAATTCTCAAAATAGGACAAAACACAATCTCCAATCTTGTTAAAAGGGTGGTGTTTGGCAATGCATTGCTTTCAATAATGAGTGTTCAAAGTCAAGAAAGATTCTCATATCTCTCGGTCTGACACTTGAAACCTAACTATAGTGGTTGTTGTCTGAATGCAGAACCCTGATGCAATAGGACATGAATGGTAATAATCATGTTCCATGTTTGGAAGATCCATACTCTCAATCTAATGGGCCCCACCATTGGGGGATAATGGAATCCGATCTTTCAATCTGAAAGAACTATGGGCATCTCTCCAGTGTGTCACATACTATATGATCAACGGTCTTGATGACCGAACTGGCACGTCGGGACCTTGTTCACCTACGGATGCATAACATCCTATTATCCCTCAAGTAGTAATTCGTATACGAGTACTGGGCCCATTTTTTATCAGTTGCCTTCAGAGCCTGTGTGAGCTCACATCAAATTGCTTATAATTCGGCAGACAGGGAACGGCTAATGAATCAGCCGTACTGACCAGATCATCAATAGATACGCTTGGATTGTTTTGGTCCGGACATTGATTCGTCTGGATGTGCTTCTGTCGAGCTGGGCCTGTCCAAACTTTTGATTTTATCTAACCAGGCCCAGCACATCCACAGCCCTCGTGATTGATTTATGTTTCCCAACAGATAACGATTAACGTTGGAAAGAAATGTCTACCTGAAAGAAACGTAAGCTGTTGATCTGTTCAGGCCCATCATGTGATAGGACAGATCTTAATTTCTCATATCAGATAATCCCATCCTTCCAAAAGAAATAGGGTCAAATGCGCTGATAGGACAATCTAGTGATGGAGATTTCGTGGCATGATCCACCATTCAGTTATCATCATAGGAGTTATACGGATCACCGAAATGTGGTCCTTATATTTTCAGTTCGTCAGGCTGCACAAATAGCAGAGTGAGCATCCTGTATTTTTCCACATTTCATGACCAAGAACCATTCAAGTTTGTGTGTGAAATCAGTACCGTCAAAGCCATGGGCCCAACCATGGAGATCATCCTTGTAAAAAATTAGTATCATCAGCTCACAACCTGGTCCACACCTGTATGTTGAGTTGGACAGCTGGTTGTCCACTAAACAAACGAACCGGCCTAAATATTGGACATTGAACAATTCCGAATAAGTGTGGAGTGCTGTGAAAATTTTGAAATTTATATGCCGATCTACCCAAAGCTTTGATTTTATCTACCTTCATTGATGCAGTGGTGCTGATGGCTTGGATTTTACACAGTTATAACCATCCATGAGTGCCGACTCGGTCGGCAGAGAATACGGTGCTGTACCACGAGAAACTTGCTGGCATGTGTACAGGTCTTTTTGCAACCATTCGTTTTTGCAGGATGTCGGGGTGCCAAAAACAAAATACATGCTCTGCTAATAAAGATGACAAAGAATAGTAGCAAATCTTGATGTGGGCGGCAATTTGTGGGCCCAAAAATTTCCCAGGAGATATTAGAACTTTGAGGATTTTCTCCCACCATTATTGGCAACGTGTGCAGGCCTAAAAGTACTCATGCACACACAACTAGTTGGACATTGCATTTTTGTCAAACTAGCCATACATTTGATGAAGAAAAAAAATCTTTTGATAAATGTAAGTAAGTACTTCCACCAGGTACGTATTTCTTTTTTAGCATGGAAAGGGCCACGGCTAGGGTAGCGAGATATATATATATATATATATATATATATATATATATATATATATATATATATATATATATATATATATATATATATATGAAATGACAGTGAAAACTGCATTAGTTGAAGAAGTAATATACCAATATGTCTTAGAGGGAGGTGAATAGGACTTTTAAAAGTTTTTAAGATTTATTTTAAAATTTTATTATACCAATCCTAACAACAGACATATATTACGATTACACAAAAATAACTCTACTGCTCCAAGCCCGGTAGAGGATCCAATCACAAATCTTTTTAAAGGTAAACAATATGCAAACTAGTTTATGATGAATATGACTGTGTAAGTGTGTGAGGTGTGATCTCATATATTCAAATATGTAAATATTGAAGCAAATCACACAATTAGAAAAATAGCAATCTCAAACACAGTCATTTTTATAGTGGTTCCACGATCAGTCTACTCTACTCCCGGCAGACGCACTCAACCCTTGAGTGTGTCGAATTTCACTAAGGAGGTTTCACAGCGGTTTACCTCAAACCTAAGGTTTTAAATCAGGTTCACCTACAACCTTTACAACCTACACTGAGGCTGACTATTTATGCTCTCACGAGCAAGGGTCAGCACAACGCACCCACTTTTAAGTACACCAGATAAGGATCATCCATAAGACCCTACTGGAGATTTCTACACGGTTCACCTCAAACCCGAAGTTTCACAACAATTGACCTCAAACCTAAGGTTTTGCTGGTTCACTTTCAACCAGATGTTTATGCTCTCTACAGAGAAAGGGTTCACACAATGCACCCACTTTTAGGCACACTGGCCAAGGATCTTCCATAAGACCCTACTGGAGGTTTCTACACAGTTCACCTCAAACCCGAGGTTTCACAACGGTTGACCTTAAACCTAAGGTTTTGCTGGTTCACCTTCAACAAGATGTTTATGCTCTCCATAGATCAAGGGTCCACACAACGCACCCATCACGTACACTCCCACCGGAGGCCTCCTACGAGGACTTCAAAGGGTGAGAACCACTTAAGACCCAATCCTACAAAGGAATGATCACAAGTGTCCTCTTGGACTCTAGATACTTACAAATAAGTTGATGAGTCCCGTTTAGCACAATGCCGAAGATCTTCTCCTCCTTGTTGACGAAGAGTCTTCTGCTCCCTTGATCCGTAACACAAAAAGATATACCAATACTTGGCTTCGAGTTAGGTCAAAGTGAAGATGGAATCCTACTCTCAAAATGTTTTCCTATCAGGAAGATAGAGCGATTCCAATCTTATGCATTCAAGGCATCCTAACTTAATAATTTTCCATTAAGGTAGTAACTGTAGGATCCTTAAATGCGGAAGTTCATTCCCCAATCCACTCTATTGAATATCAATGGTAAGGGTGGATTGGAAGATGAACTTTCCTGAGAGAAAGGGATTTGGGTATATGATCTAAGGTTAAACACTCAAAAGCTCTCCCTACTTTTTCTCCCCCAACAACAATAGACAAGTCCTCTCTATATAGGCAAAAGGTTCCAACGGATATAAAACGGTCACATTTATGACTAAGTTCGATATCATCGAGCAGGTTCGATATCATCGAGCGTATATTCTCGATAGCATCGATGGTCTGCTCGATGACTCAAACTCAAAGTCATACGCTTTTGAAACCTTTAGCCAGCTGGTCGATGAATCGAAACAATTATCGATGTCATCGAATTTCGAACTCCGATTCCATCGATGATAGGTTCAATCCATCGACACTTGAAAATGAGAGAGACTTGACTTGAAATATTTTAGATTTTAATGAATGATCGGGGAACCATCGAGATCATTGGAATTTGAATGTCGATGATATCGATATCAGCATCGAGGCATCGATAAATTCAGCGGATTTTTCATTAAGCTTGCTAGACAGTTTGTGTCCAGTTTTGATGCAATCGACCTGGTACCGATGTTATCGATATTTGAATATCGATTCTATCGAAGGGTCCCCGATCATAGTTAAACCACCATGAAATATACTGGAAGAAATGCATGCCCTCGATTGATATCATCGATGGACTCCCGATCTTATCGATATTTGATTTTAGATCATATCGGGAAGAGCATCAATATATCGAAGGATTTTGAGATTTTCTTTAAAAAACAAGGGCGCCGGAAATCTGCCTGTCGATCTTATCGAGCCACTTTCGATAAGCTCGAGATTTGAGTATCGATGATATCGATGGTGTATCGATACATCGATAATTCATCCAGATATGTTGTGAGGTTGCTGGACATATTTGGTCCTCTTATCGATGGTATCGATGAAGCATCAAAGACTCGACAGCGCAGGTCGATCACATCGAGGATGTTTCGATAAAATCGACAAGGCAAGAAAAACTTAGGGCCTGTTTGGGCGGTGGGATTGGAAGGGATTGTGTGGGATGGGATTCAAAAATATAATTATTACCAATGGCAGGGATTGTCCCCTGTTGCCATGGGATAAGATTAATGCATGCTTTGTTGATAATACGGTGGTACTGTAACATCCCGGATTTTTGCCAACCTGGGATTAGACGTCCTAGGGCAATGGGTTGATCCTAAGACCTTATCAACTTGTCAAAACTCAATCCCACAATCTAAAATTGCTCTTTAAACCATTTTCTTCACAAATCCCACCCTTCACTACCTTATGCTTTCAATTTTTCAAACCACTTTCGCCCTAGACATTAACTTAAACTAGCTAAGTAGTAAAACTTGGATCACTTTATATACAAACTACAAAGGCCTAAGTACCATCTCAACCAGAAAACAATTAGGATTAAATCCTTTAGAAATTTAACAAAGTTAACTAAGTGCAAAACTCGATTAGCCATGAAATCCGTTGGGATCGCTTTAAATACGATCTGCAAGACCCAAAACTTGTAAAATCAGTGACTCTAGGTTACCCTAAAGTTTAGAACCAAACTCATTTCCCGTCTGCTCTCGGGAATGAAACGAAACTTCGTATTAGGTCTAGACCGCACATCGGGAGTCTAATGAACACGAAGCTAAGGAACTAGGACCGCCTCACTGGGCTTGACAATCATCTCAAAAATCAGATCCAGCCGATGTCCCACGGCCATTCGTTTCGATCCGGAGCGAGGGAGTGTGAAAAACACTATTTCCATTCCAAAATAAATATCTGGAATAGTGATCTGGCACCATTCGCTTGCGCATCAGTATTAAGCAACCAGACCGTCAGAATCAGACTAAATTACACCCTCGGATTAAGAAAAATTTCAGGAACATTTACATGTACTTGGAATTTCGGATCGTGGCCCACTGACCGTTGAACTGAAAGTGGTCCACCACGAGCGATCTGGGAATCCGATCGAGTCGAAAACGTAATCCCACATAGATCCATGTGTGGTGAGCTTAAGTCTGACGTTTGACTCAAGGAGGGCCACCAGAACCTCTCTTTTGAGCTGGAAAAGTGACGAAATACCTATATTAGCAGTAACCCTTGAACAGGAGTCTATTTCGGTGAGTTTTGAGACTATATAAGGACTTTAAACCCTCTCTCATGGCAGCCATACGAATTTGGGATTTCAGAGAGGGAAAAGAGAGAGAATGTGAGGGAGAAGTGGGAGAATCTCCCTGCCGTCGTTCCCTGCCATCACACGGCCCACACCGCCTCATTCCAGGCGCTCTCCCGACGGTATCCACTCCGTTTGAAGGTGAGAAACCCTAACCCTAGGTCTGATTTGAAGTATGTAGGTTGTAGGTTGAGTAAAGGCTAACCGATTCCGCTCTTTAGGCTATAAAACTCTTGTATACGGAAGCTCAACAACCCTATCGATTCCGTTGCGATTCTACGACAAAAGGTGCGGACTTTAGATGTATAGGTTAGGGTTTTCAACGCTTTCAATGTCAGATAATGATAGATTCATGATCTGCATGCAATTGCACATGTACAAAGTGCTTTCCGTTTCCTGTTTCGATTAACGTTGTAGAATATGGAATTTCACATACTCTAGGTATACGTAGAAATACCGTATACGTATTTTTTTTGGAGAAATGTTTGACATGTTTATTTAATGTATGATTATACTATATATGGATAAAATACTAGTTTGGCGAAAGGAATCACCATAATACATGTTCACTTGTAAATGCTACGTATGTTGAAATTGTGTATTCTAGAAATACCGTATATGTATAAGTTTTGGAAATGTAATTGTCATGATTATTTGTTGTATGATTATGGTATACATGGATAAAATACTCGTTTGGCTAAAGGATAACCCTAGTACATGTTTTACTAACATACACCATGTATGTTGTAATAGTGTATTCTAAGTGTTTGTGGAAATGGCTGAATGAGTATAGAATTCTCATTCGTGCTCGCCATGACTAATTGTCATGGATTCATGATTGATGTATTGGCGATACCCCCTTTGACGAAAGGATTTGCCCTAAGTCACGCCACGGCCAATATACACTATATATGCTAAAATGTGTGGCCCAAGTGTTTGTGGAAATGACTGAATGGATATGGAACTTGGATTCCTGCTTGCCATGACTATCCGTCGTGGGTGTACGCGTGTTATGATTGGGGCAACTCCCTAGTGAAAGGATTTGGCCTAATGCCTATGTGATCGACATATGTCGTGTATGTTTATGTATGTTTGTTTAAGTGTTTCTTGAAATGTCTGAATGAGTAGTAGTTAGCAAATTGTAAAGTATAAGGGTGTTGAGATATGATTCTCAACCTCTTTTAACTATGTGTATGATCTCCTTTGATAGTTGTGTGATTAGGAATTGAACATGTACAAACGCATGCTTGTGTTGTGATTCATAACATGCTCAACTGCTTTATGATTTTAACTATGTAATGCATATGTTTAAATTTATATTTACGTTGTATGATCCGTCATGGGTGATGGGGGAGCGGAGCAACGAGTGCGTGCAACAGCCCTGGCAGCCCTAAATGGATAATACCAGACCTTGACTGTATGAGTTGAATCTTGATCCATTACTGCTTTATCTATCTGCAATTGATTGTGTTTGGGGCTATGATTATGGCCCAGGCAATCGGTAACGGGATTGAACTCGTGGCTGAGATACATTTGCCACGTGGGATGTGTTCGACGAACTCGAGTCGTGCGTTGCCTGTCGGCAGTGGCTAGGCCACACGAAGTTGTTTATGCACTTCATGTCGTGCAGCTCAACGGGCGATCGTGCTAGTCGAGCTCGTCAAGTAACCCGATTTGTCTTATGCATGTTCACCCTGTTTGGACGCTACTGCTTGAACCTAGGGTACCAAACTTACCAGTGAAACCCCCTTTTAACCATGGTACCTTGATCCGCTAAGACGCATGAGCCGGGCATGGTGGTATGGGACACCGTGGTCGAGCTGTCGGCCTACGCTGGGGCTATGTGCCTCCCCGTAGTGACCATTGCGCAACCAACTCGTGAGCCGAATATGGTGGTATGGGACACTGTATTCGAGCTGTCGATACTTACGGCGAGAGCCGAGTATGGTGAGACCTGTACTCGTGCTGACGGGCGACGAGTCCTCCGTAGTATCTTCGAGTATACTCCAAGGGTCTGTGATTGGAGACGAGTCTTTCACAGCAACTAGAGTATGAGTGGAGCCGAGTACGGTGAGACATGTACTCGAGCTGACGGTCAGCAATTGAGCCGCATACGGTGAGATCTGTATCCGTGCTGACGAGTGACGAGCCCTTTGTGATGCCTTCACTATGCTTCTCAAACCATAATATCGTATGAGATTAACTAGGATTGACGACCCTAGAATGGATCATGTTTGGGAATGATACAAGGGAGGTACCTTAGTTTCCCAATACTGCTGGTTGAAATGGACTAATAATAACTTGGTAATCATGAGCATCATCGCACCGCATGTGCTTTGTAAATGTGGCGCACTGAGGGAGTTAAGCATTCGCGAACGTAAGATGATGTCGCTTGAGGGTGGTTTGGCAATGGCATACAGCATCATGTCATTTCATTCTTACATTTAATAAAAGTAGTTAGAATTGTTTGATTTGTACTGCTTTATCATTACTGCTTGATTGAATTGATAACATGTTAACCTATGCTTTACTGTTCCACTGAGTTGATCACTCACTCCCACGTTACGGGACGGTGTTTGCAACACCAACCAGATTTGTTGAGTTTCAGGTGATGGCGATGCTTGTGAAGCAGAGCCGGACTACTTCTGTGATGATAGGAGGAGTTCTCCTATCTGTATCTCTCTGGCAGGTCAATGAAGACCTGATATTGTATTGACGGGGCTATGGTACATGGGATAGGAGGCATTACACTTCCTCACATTTGGTACATTTTAGAACTGCACTTGTATTTATTTAACCTGGTAATGTTATCACACTCTGGAGACTCATCATAAGTTATATATTTTATCTATCTATCACAGTCTTCCGCTTGCAAATTTAACTGTCTTTGGAGTATGATATGCTGTTTTGGCTTAATCTCACTCATGTTCAATGCACGAATACAGTCAACATTCAATCATCATTCATTTTGTTGCATAAGTGATGTTCTGGAACTCGGGAGTTGAGTTTATGTTCGACCCCCGATTTTCTGGGCGTTACAAGATGGTATCAGAGCATGATTTGGATTAAACCGGACCTGGGTTATGGTCACACGACGCACACTGACGCACTTTGACTTAGGAGGGAGCGACGGAACATAGAAACAGTCATAGGTATTCCGATTTCGCCAATCGGCGAAGTTCACTAAAGTCGAACGCCGAAATCAAGTCCGTATTCAACCATGGTCGCACGGGTCGACCTTAAAACATTCCTAGGTCGTCTATTAAAGATTCTAGATTACCCTAACCATTGAAAATAGATAGAATACGGAATAAATGTGATGAAGATAACTACTCCGAATCCTCGGAGCTTCTCTGTACTCCTCACAGAGACTTCTCAAATCCACGAGGAAAGAAAGCAGAAAATAGAAATAAATTCAAATTCGAAACTGATTAATGAATGACTAAAAACGAGTTCACAACCCTTTAAATAAGGATACCAGGTAATGGGAAAGAAATCAGGAACAAACTACAACTAAAACTTCTAGAATTCGCGACTTACTATGGGTTGTGATGTCTACTAGTGGGTAAAGTTTTCGGTCAAAAAATAGTAAGTGTCCTAAACGACTTCACCAAACCATTCTCCTAATTATTCTAAGCTCTTTACATGATGAGCACAACTCCTAAAGCCCAACAGATGAAGAGTAATTAAAGTAAAACTACCATTTTTAGCAAAACGAAATTGAAACGGGGAAATGACCATCAATCGGGGGGTCTTCTCGCAATTTCGGGCTGCGCAACCCGGCATAGCAGGGTTGGTTGGCTTCATTAGCTCGTTCTACCCCAAATTCATATATTTTACGTCAGATAACTCATTCCGGATTGCAATTTACGTCCGGTTTGACCTGAAACTACCCGAAATTGAGCGAACCGGATTCGGGGACCTCCCCACTTAAATCCGATGGGACCCAGGGTCGAACCAGGGTGCGTTTGGTACCTTGGGACCATGGAGAACACACCCCACCCGCGGCGGCAGCCCACCGGCCACCTTGGACCGCGGTGGAACCGCGGTTCCGGCGGTGGACCGCGGTCAGGTGGGCCCTCTGGTGTGGGGCCGGGCCTGGGATGGGTCGGCCCGACCTCCCCTACCACTTGGCACGTGAGGTTTTGGCTGGGGTTTGGGATTTTTAGGTCTGGAGCTCCCCTCTCTCTCAAACGCCCCTCCAATCTCTCTTTTCCTCCTATTCTTGTTGTTTTCTCTTCAAATCGCCACTCCAATCGTCTCATTTCCCATTTTCGGTCATCACCCACTCCCTTCCATCGTTCACAGTAACACCCACCCTCTACCCTCTCCGTTTCCCTCATTTGGACTCCCACACGGCCACTTGGAGCTCAAAATCGGGCAAGCCCTCTAACCCATCCATTTTCTTCATTTTCCTTTCTTTCTTTCTTATCAGTTGGGCCTCTACAACCCCTGATGAGAACCAAATCTATGGAGAACCAAACCTCCAGCCCTACCTATCCTCCTACCCTCATCATTGTCTCATTTGAGCTCCTACACCCCTCATTTGGAGCTCAAAAACGTGTAACCTCTCTACCCAACCCATCTCTCCACTTTCCTTTACAAATCCCTGTTCTTTGGGCCTCTACAACCACTGTTGAGACCCAAGTTCGTGGAGAACCAAAAACTTCAGCCCCTTTTCTCCCTTTAGGGCCCGTTCGGCCAACTGCATTAGGTGAGTTAGGGTGGATAGAATTGAAAAGGTAACAATAAATGTATGTGTAGGTATGGCCCTAGATTGGTTGTATCCCATGTTTTCCAATGCCATGTTTGGAATGTATGCAATAAAGGGTATATCCCGGGTGTTCCTCTTACACTTAGGAGTTCCAATTCCTGGGATTTGGAAATCCCATCTCACACTTTCCGACACAAGGCTCATTTTCCAAAGCCTATACCATTAATTTTAATCCCCTCCCACCCTCCTACCAAACAAGCTACTTCTAATTCCAAGGTAGGATTAGTAATGCGGTCCCATTCAATACAACTTAAGACCACTTGCCAAATAGTGTTGAAGTGATAAAGTCCCTTGATATACATTAACCTACCGCACTCTGATAGCTTAAGCTTTTGGAGTAAATGGTTGATTGACAAATAGACCCTTAGAGTTTTGGACCTAGGGCGGTACTCCTAGTTTTTAACAGACCTGACCGTATAGGAAATCCAACAAATTAATAATGTGAACCTTAGGACCCTCTTAGTTAGTATGAGCATGTGTGACATGCTCGGGCGTAGTTAAATTCAAGTTCGAGCAACTCAATTCCACTTAGACAACTTTGACCCCTAAGTGACAAAAACCCCTTGGTAGAATTAGGCATCTTGCCTCAAACTCACACCTGCCCCTGACATCAACCACATTACCCATCATTTTTTTGCTCCTCTCGATCCCCATAGGTATCAATGCCATAGTACACATCGTCGATGAAAGGCAGACCAATGTATTTCCCATTTCATGTCAAGGATAGGTTATAAATTACACCTTGATCCGACTTACGGATCAGGACATAGCTCTTGAGCCTTGAGGGTGAAAATAAAATTTTAAGAGGGGTAGAACATTGTGAGCCCAAGCTAGTTAGGTCACCTAATACACCTCTTTGATCTGGGTGGCGCAGCGGAAACGTGGTGGACCCTACCCCACTGGCCCAGGATCGAATCGGTGCTCAATGAATACGAACATTATAGAAGCCCTAGCAAGTTCTACTATGAGAACCCGTTTTAGGATGATTTAGTAAGATTTGATTCACCCTTTCCTTGGATATAGATAATATCGAGGACTCTTTTAGACTAAGACCTAAAGGGCAACCTTAGAATAAATTTGAGCCTTTCAATGATGGACATTCCCTACTCTTAGAGAGTGATCGGACTACGGAGTTACTGAAATATACAACTGCGAAGTTTTCGCGGCTTGACCCAATTCCCAATCCTGGGTGACTACCGATGGACTCTATGCTGACGAGCGGACGACCAGGATCTACCAGGATTCGGAAGGGATACGATGAGCTTCCTACCCTGGCCCGGTAGATGATCGATGTATCGGGATCGAGCCCACTATTACCGTCTCTCCGTGTTGGTCAAACAATGAAAACAGTTATCTTACTCTAAATTGTTGGGAATTGTCGTCGAGACTCCAAATAGGTAAAGAAATAAATGGTAGCAAACCATCAGGGTATGAGAAATGGATAGAGAAATAAGTTTTAAGGGGGGTAGACTAAAATGAATCAGCTGGTATATACCCTACCACGCGTAGAAACTTGGAAATCAATCAGTCTTAGGCAAGTGAAATAATAGAAATCTTCCCTTATTACCCTTAGCCAATTTCGGGGACAAAATTTTGTTTTAAGGGGGGTAGATTGTAATATCCCGGATTTTTGCCAACCTGGGATTAGACGTCCTAGGGCAATGGGTTGATCCTAAGACCTTATCAACTTGTCAAAACTCAATCCCACAGTCTAAAATTGCTCTTTAAACCATTTTCTTCACAAATCCCACCCTTCACTACCTTATGCTTTCAATTTTTCAAACCACTTTCGCCCTAGACACTAACTTAAACTAGCTAAGTAGTAAAACTTGGATCACTTTATATACAAACTACAAAGGCCTAAGTACCGTCTCAACCAGAAAATAATTAGGATTAAATCCTTTAGAAATTTAACAAAGTTAACTAAGTGCAAAACTCGATTAGCCATGAAATCCGTTGGGATCGCTTTAAATACGATCTGCAAGACCCAAAACTTGCAAAATCAGTGACTCTAAGTTACCCTAAAGTTTAGAACCAAACTCATTTCCCGTCTGCTCTCGGGAATGAAACGAAACTTCGTATTAGGTCTAGACCGCACATCGGGAGTCCGATTAACACGAAGCTAAGGAACTAGCACCGCCTCACTGGGCTTGACAATCATCTCAAAAATCAGATCCAGCCGATGTCCCACGGCCATTCGTTTCGATCCGGAGCGAGGGAGTGTGAAAAACACTATTTCCATTCCAAAATAAATATCTGGAATAGTGATCTGGCACCATTCGCTTGCGCATCAGTATTAAGCAACCAGACCGTCAGAATCAGACTAAATTACACCCTCGGATTAAGAAAAATTTCAGGAACATTTACATGAACTTGGAATTTCGGATCGTGGCCCACTGACCGTTGAACTGAAAGTGGTCCGCCACGTGCGATCTGGGAATCCGATCGAGTCGAAAACGTAATCCCACATAGATCCATGTGTGGTGAGCTTAAGTCTGACGTTTGACTCAAGGAGGGCCACCAGAACCTCTCTTTTGAGCTGGAAAAGTGACGAAATACCTATATTAGCAGTAACCCTTGAACAGGAGTCTATTTCGGTGAGTTTTGAGACTATATAAGGACTTTAAACCCTCTCTCATGGCAGCCATACGAATTTGGGATTTGAGACAGGGAAAAGAGAGAGAAAGTGAGGGAGAAGTGGGAGAATCTCCCTGCCGTCGTTCCCTGCCATCACACGGCCCACACCGCCTCATTCCAGGCGCTCTCCCGACGGTATCCACTCCGTTTGAAGGTGAGAAACCCTAACCCTAGGTCTGATTTGAAGTATGTAGGTTGTAGGTTGAGTAAAGGCTAACCGATTCCGCTCTTTAGGCTAGAAAACTCCTGTATACGGAAGCTCAACAACCCTATCGATTCCGTTGCGATTCTACGACAAAAGGTGCGGACTTTAGGTGTATAGGTTAGGGTTTTCAACGCTTTCAATGTCAGATAATGATAGATTCATGATCTGCATGCAATTGCACATGTACAAAGTGCTTTCCGTTTCCTGTTTCGATTAACGTTGTAGAATATGGAATTTCACATACTCTAGGTATACGTAGAAATACCGTATACGTATTTTTTTGGAGAAATGTTTGACATGTTTATTTAATGTATGATTATACTATATATGGATAAAATACTAGTTTGGCGAAAGGAATCACCATAATACATGTTCACTTGTAAATGCTACGTATGTTGAAATTGTGTATTCTAGAAATACCGTATATGTGTAAGTTTTGGAAATGTAATTGTCATGATTATTTGTTGTATGATTATGGTATACATGGATAAAATACTCGTTTGGCTAAAGGATAACCCTAGTACATGTTTTACTAACATACACCATGTATGTTGTAATAGTGTATTCTAAGTGTTTGTGGAAATGGCTGAATGAGTATAGAATTCTCATTCGTGCTCGCCATGACTAATTGTCATGGATTCATGATTGATGTATTGGCGATACCCCCTTTGACGAAAGGATTTGCCCTAAGTCACGCCACGGCCAATATACACTATATATGCTAAAATGTGTGGCCCAAGTGTTTGTGGAAATGACTGAATGGATATGGAACTTGGATTCCTGCTTGCCATGACTATCCGTCGTGGGTGTACGCGTGTTATGATTGGGGCAACTCCCTAGTGAAAGGATTTGGCCTAATGCCTATGTGATCGACATATGTCGTGTATGTTGATGTATGTTTGTTTAAGTGTTTCTTGAAATGTCTGAATGAGTAGTAGTTAGCAAATTGTAAAGTATAAGGGTGTTGAGATATGATTCTCAACCTCTTTTAACTATGTGTATGATCTCCTTTGATAGTTGTGTGATTAGGAATTGAACATGTACAAACGCATGCTTGTGTTGTGATTCATAACATGCTCAACTGCTTTATGATTTTAACTATGTAATGCATATGTTTAAATTTATATTTACGTTGTATGATCCGTCATGGGTGATGGGGGAGCGGAGCAACGAGTGCGTGCAACAGCCCTGGCAGCCCTAAACGGATAATACCAGACCTTGACTGTATGAGTTGAATCTTGATCCATTACTGCTTTATCTATCTGCAATTGATTGTGTTTGGGGCTATGATTATGGCCCAGGCAATCGGTAACGGGATTGAACTCGTGGCTGAGATACATTTGCCACGTGGGATGTGTTCGACGAACTCGAGTCGTGCGTTGCCTGTCGGCAGTGGCTAGGCCACACGAAGTTGTTTATGCACTTCATGTCGTGCAGCTCAACGGGCGATCGTGCTAGTCGAGCTCGTCAAGTAACCCGATTTGCCTTATGCATGTTCACCCTGTTTGGACGCTACTGCTTGAACCTAGGGTACCAAACTTACCAGTGAAACCCCCTTTTAACCATGGTACCTTGATCCGCTAAGACGCATGAGCCGGGCATGGTGGTATGGGACACCGTGGTCGAGCTGTCGGCCTACGCTGGGACTATGTGCCTCCCCGTAGTGACCATTGCGCAACCAACTCGTGAGCCGAATATGGTGGTATGGGACACTGTATTCGAGCTGTCGATACTTACGGCTAGAGCCGAGTACGGTGAGACCTGTACTCGTGCTGACGGGCGACGAGTCCTCCGTAGTATCTTCGAGTATACTCCAAGGGTCTGTGATTGGCGACGAGTCTTTCACAGCAACTAGAGTATGAGTGGAGCCGAGTACGGTGAGACCTGTACTCGAGCTGACGGCTAGTGATTGAGCCGAGTACGGTGAGACATGTACTCGAGCTGACGGTCAGCAATTGAGCCGCATACGGTGAGATCTGTATCCGTGCTGACGGGTGACGAGCCCTTTGTGATGCCTTCACTATGCTTCTCAAACCATAATATCGTATGAGATTAACTAGGATTGACGACCCTAGAATGGATCATGTTTGGGAATGATACAAGGGAGGTACCTTAGTTTCCCAATACTGCTGGTTGAAATGGACTAATAATAACTTGGTAATCATGAGCATCATCGCACCGCATGTGCTTTGTAATGTGGCGCACTGAGGGAGTTAAGCATTCGCGAACGTAAGATGATGTCGCTTGAGGGTGGTTTGGCAATGGCATACAGCATCATGTCATTTCATTCTTACATTTAATAAAAGTAGTTAGAATTGTTTGATTTGTACTGCTTTATCATTACTGCTTGATTGAATTGATAACATGTTAACCTATGCTTTACTGTTCCACTGAGTTGATCACTCACTCCCACGTTACGGGACGGTGTTTGCAACACCAACCAGATTTGTTGAGTTTCAGGTGATGGCGATGCTTGTGAAGCAGAGCCGGACTACTTCTGTGATGATAGGAGGAGTTCTCCTATCTGTATCTCTCTGGCAGGTCAATGAAGACCTGATATTGTATTGACGGGGCTATGGTACATGGGATAGGAGGCATTACACTTCCTCACATTTGGTACATTTTAGAACTGCACTTGTATTTATTTAACCTGGTAATGTTATCACACTCTGGAGACTCATCATAAGTTATATATTTTATCTATCGATCACAGTCTTCCGCTTGCAAATTTAACTGTCTTTGGAGTATGATATGCTGTTTTGGCTTAATCTCACTCATGTTCAATGCACGAATACAGTCAACATTCAATCATCATTCATTTTGTTGCATAAGTGATGTTCTGGAACTCGGGAGTTGAGTTTATGTTCGACCCCCGATTTTCTGGGCGTTACAGGTACATTGAATGGATAACCCACCATCATTTAAAATTATTGAGAATAACACACATGTGTTATATCTAAACCGTTCATTTGTTTTGTAACCTCATTTTATAGCATGGACCTAAAAATGAGGTAGATCCAAAACTTATATGGCTTAAAAGAAGTTTTGAACTGTAAGTATTCAATCCCCTTTGCTTTCTATGGTGGGGTCCACTTAAGCTTTAGATTTACCTAATGTTTTGGCCCATGCTCTAAAATAATCTCGATAAATGGGTGGACGGTGTGGATATAGCTCACACATCATGGTGGGACCTACACAACTTGCTAACATTGAGTGAAATTGGCATAAGACCGAATGCAATTCCATTTAATGTAATTCCAAGCTTTTCCCTTCTTCCCAAACATAGTGTGGAATTGGCACAGGACCAGATGAATCCCATCCCACCTAATCCTTTCTAATCCCACCGCCCAAACAAGCCCTTAGAGATTTTCTTATTTTGAAAAAAGTTTTCTCACCATAAAACCCTATGATTTTCTAACTCATTTTTAAGGGTTTTATTCACCTGATGTTTTAGGACATGGGATGTGAGGCTTTAAATTTACCTATGGCGAGCTTGCACATATTCGGTGGAGACAGACGTTTGAATTGATCTTCCTATCAGACTCTGTAGACAATCTGTAACACCCCGGATTTTTGTCAACCTAAAGTTAGACGTCCATGGGCAATGAGTCGATCATAACACTTTAAATCGCTTCTCAGAACTCAATCTTAAAGCCTCAAATTCTCTTTTGTAACGACTCAGAAAAATCCGTACAAAGACTCGAGTACCACCAAAGGCAGAAATCACTTAGGACCAAATCCTTTAGAAATTAGACGAAATTAACTAAGTGTTAAACTAGATTAGCTGTGAAATTCGTTTAAACCACTTTAAATACGAACTGCAAGACCCAAAACTTACAGAATTGTCGACGCTACATTACCCTATAATATAGGATCAATTTCATTACCCAGTTGCTCTCGGGAGCACATTGAAACTCCATATCGGACCTGGACCACGCGTCGAGAGTCCGATTACTGCGAAACCAAACGGTTAGGACCACCTTGCTGTGCTTGACAACCATCTCGGAAATTAAATCCAGATAGTATCCAAAAACGGACAACTTGAGCCCAGAGCGAAGTATGTAAGAAACGTGAATATATTTAGAAATGAAATTCGAATTTAAGTAATATGAGACTTGTCGCTTGCGGGCCAAATATAAGGATTCAGACCGTCAGAATCTGACCCAAATACACCCTCGGATCAGGAGAAATTTTCCACACACGTCAGTACACTTGTGGCCCTGATCGAGTACCGATGACTGTTGAACTAAAACTGGGTTACCATGGTCGATCTGTAGACCCGATCGGAACAAAAACTCTGCCTGACTTGGATCTGAGGTTAGGGAGCTTAAGTCCGACCGCACGCAGAAAGGGGGATCTAGAAGTGCTCTGTTGGATCGGAACAGTCCCCTTTTGGTTATAACCTAAGTATACCATAGCCCTGGGGCCATTCCCATCAGTTCTGGGCCTATATAAAGGCCTTAAACCCTCTCTCATTTACTCCATACGAATTTGAGAAACCCTAAGGAGAGAAGAAAGAAGAAAGAGAAGGAAAGAGAGAGAAAGTGAGTGAAAGATAGGGAGTGGTTCTGGAGAATTGTTCCTGCTATTCTACGTGCTTGTCTATCACTACCAAATAGGTATTTCAGTGATTCTGACTTCATTCTTAGGTAAGAAAACGTAACCCTAATCTGTTCTAGGGTTTCAATTGTTGCAAGTAGCGACATAACTGACTTAACTCGTGTTATAGGTTGTCATTCCATCGTTGACGAAGACTTAGAGTCTCTATCAAATTTTTTATGCTTCTACGGTGTAAGGTACGGACTATAAACGTATAGGTTATGGTTTTCAAGGCTCTCAATGTCGGTTAATGATTTATAACTGACGTGGGTGTTATTTCACATGCAAAATGTGTCGTCTGTTTCGTCTTACAATTATATATGAACTATGTGGAATATAGTGTATTCTAGGTATATGTTGAGATGTTTGAATACGTATGGAATTTGAATTTGTGCCTAACATGATTATCTGTCGTGGATATATGTTTGTTATATATGTGACAACTCCTTAGCGAAAGGATTTGCCCTAAATCACGTTACAACCAATATACGTTATATATGTTAAAGTGTGTAGCCCAAGTGTTTGTGGAAATGATTAAATGAATATGGAACCCGGATTCATACATGCCATGATTATCCACCGTGGGTATATACGTGTGGTATACGGGGCAACTCCCTAGTAAAAGGATTTGGCCTAATACATGTGTAATCAACATACATCATGTATGACGATGTATGTAGCCAAAGTGTTTGTAGAAATGTCTGAATGAGCTAATTGTTACTAAGAAGTACTTTGTATGAGGGTTGAGATATGAATCTCGGTTACCTTAATTATGTGTATGATTTCCTCCATGTACGTTACATTATGATGTCTGTTTTATTTATGGACTGAATGTGTGTGAAATCATGTTTGTGTTGCACTTTACAATATGCTCATGTGATTGTAAGACTTGAATCATTTGTTCATTACTGCTTGACTGTCTCATATGATTACCTGTTGAAATTGAATGAGGTTGGGACTATGATAGGCCCTGATTCGGTGGCTGAGGTTGTTTTCGCCACCTTGGACGTGTTCGGTGAACCCGAGTTGTACATTGGTCGTTGGCAGTGGTTAGGCCACACGAAGTTCTCACGCACTTCATGTCGATCTATTCGATGTGCGCTCGTACTAGTCGAGCTCGTCAAGTAACCCGATTTACCTATTGTATGTTCACCATGTATGGGCGCTAATGTTTGAACCTAAGGCACTAAACTCACCAGTGAAACCCCGTTAAACCATGGTACCTTAATCCGCTAAGACTCATGAGCCGAACATGGTGGTATGGGACACCATGGTCTAGCTGTCGGCCTACACCGAGGCGACGAGCCCACCCATAGTGACCAGTGAGCAACCAAAGCTCGTGAGCCAAATACGGTGGTATGAGACACTCATGTATTCGAGCTGTCGGCCTACACTGATAAGGTGACGAGCCCTTTGTAGTGACCTCGACCATACTCTGAACCTACGTTCAGGTGACGAGCCTTTCTGTAGTAATCAGAGTATAACTAGGCCTGCACTGATCAGGTGACGAGCCTTTTGCAGCGACCTAAAATCGTAACATCGTATGAGAGTTACTTGGACTGATGACCCTAAGATGGATCATTGTTTGGGAAATGACATAAGGGAGGTACCTTAGTTTCTCAATCCTGCTGTATGAAAAGGACTAATAAGAATTTAGTAATCATATGCATGCACCGCGTTACGTATGCGTTTGGTGTAACAGGTCAAGCACTGAGGAAGGGTTGCATGCGTAATCGTGAGATGAAGTCTCTGAGGGAGCGTAGGCGAGGGCATGCATCATATCATTCATATCATTCTTACATTAACAAGAGTACTTAGGACTTGATTGCTGTATTGTGTTATCATTACTGCTTGACTGAATTGATCACATGTTAACCTTTGCTTTATTGTTCCACTGAGTTGATCACTCACTCTCACGTTACGGGACGGTGTTGTACACACCAACCAGACTCTGTCTTAGCTGCAGGTGGTGGGGATGCTTATGAGGCAGAGCCGGACTTTTACGATGAGGAGGAGGAGCTCTCCTATATGCAACTCTCTGGCGGGTCTTTGTCGACCTGGAGTTGCGCTGACGGGGCTACAGGGTTTTGGATAGAGAACATTACATTTTCTTATTTGTATATTTTGGAACTAAACTTGTAATTATTTAACCTGGTGACAATCATACTCTGAGGGCTTACTATCACTTTTATACTGTTTATATACATATCATAGTCTTCCGCTTGTGTAATTTAAATTGCCTCTGGAGTATGATACGCTGTTTTGGTATAATCCCCATCATGTTTAAGGCACTAATACAGACAACATTTAATCATCATTATCTATGTTACATAAGTGATGCGTTAGAACTCAGGAGTTGAGTCTATGCTCGACTCCCGATTTTCAGGGCGTTACAAGATGGTATCAAAGCATGATTTGGATTAAACTTGACCTGGGTTATGGTCACACGACGTACGCTGACGCATTTAGATCTAGGTGGGTGCGAGAAAAATGTAGAAACAAGCTTAGGTTTCCCTGTTTCGCCAATTGGCGAAATTCACCGAAAATGATCGTTGAAATCGAGTCCGTACACCTCCGCGATCGCATGAGACAACCCCGGATCACCCCTAGACCGTCAATCGATTGGTTTAGATAACAACGTACCCCATCCCAGCCTTCAACAATTGGTAAATGCGAATAAACACCAAAAGCTACTTGAAATGATCCGAAATGACTTAAAACGGAGTCGGGGGCTTAACCGAAAGTCCAGGGGGACCCGGAGTGGGTCCCGCATGTTTTTGGGGTCTAGGGGGCAGGAGGACCTCGCCCCATCGGCGAACCCTTGCCGGAACCTCCAGAGGTCGGTGAGGACCTCGCCGGTTTGGTGAGGCCTCGCCGCCAAACGGGCCTGGCCGGGCGGGCCGGCTCGGGCTGACGCTTCTTGGGTATTGTGTGGCCCACTAACGCATGAGGGTTTGATTAAAACCCCTCCTATGTTGCCTCTCATTCACAAACCACCACTTCAAGCTCGCCTTTTCTCAAGAAAATCCAAAAATCTTCACTCAAACCCCCCCTCCAATCACTTTTCCTTTCATTTTCGTGCACCACTCATGCCACCCTTTCAAACCTCTCGCTCATAGTTGTTCACCTTCTTCATTTCCTTCCATTTGAGCACAAAAAAAAATTGTGTTCCGTAACCTTCACAACCTCCACATGTTGGGACATTTAGGGCCCGTTCGGCCAACTGCATTTGGTGAGATTAAGGTGGATGGAATTGTAAAAGTAACAATAAATGTATGTGTAAGGTATTGTCCCTAGATTTGGTGTATCCCATGGTTTCCAACACCATATTTGGAATGTATGCACTTCAAAGTAAATCCCGGGATTTCCTTTCAAATTACACTTGGAAATTCATCATCATGGGATTTGAAAATCCCATCTCACACTTTCCAACACAAGGCTCATTTTCCAAAGCCTATAAAATTAATTTTAATCCCATCCCACCCTCCTACCAAACATGCCACTCCCAATCTCGAGGTGGGATTAACAATGCAATCCCATTTAATACAACTGAAGACCACTGGCTAAATAGGCCCTTAGAGCTTTGGACCTAAAGTTGGTAGTCTTAGATTTTAAAAATTTTGACAATATAGGGAATCCAATAAATTAAAAACGTGAACTCTAGGACCTCCTTAGCTGGTACGGTCATGTGTGTAGTGCTCAAGCACAGTTAAATTCAAGTTCGGGTAACTCAATTCCAATCAGACAACTTTGACCCTAAGCGATAAAACAATTTCATGTATTAGCAATGGTATGAAATCATCTAGCGTAGAGCATAGACTTTGGATTACAACTCTTGGATTACCGCTGCTCCTAAATGAAGACTAGGTTACTGGTTATACTAAGGAATGTAAGAGACCGATTATGCTAAGATAATTGAATGATAGACTTAGTTAGTCAGCTTGATTAGGTTGGAGTGAAAGCTCATTCTTTCGTTGAATCCCCTTAATACTTATAGGCTTCTTTAATAAATCTTAGAAGCTGTTTTGACTTAGAAACTAGTCACATTCAGAGAAAACTTATGTGTCCCTCGGATTGAACGTTAGGTCAAGTCAATACACCCCTTAGAATTGCCTTCTCAAGGATATATTACAATCGGGAACACAGATTAGAGAAACTATATATAAGCGAAATGTTCGCGGTCTCAATCCTGGTAGCTACTAATGAACTCAATGCTCTGATCAAGCAGAAGATCAGGATTAACTAGGATTAAGAATTGATATGATAAACTTTCTGTCGTAGCTAGGCAGAAGGTCCATGTATCCAACTCAGACCCACTACACAACTTTCGTTCCGTGTTGGCCCGACCACTTGCAACTAAAAGTTTATTATTTCGTCTTTGAGAAGTGTTAAGAACATATAACCAATAGAGATTTTCTCTTTAGACCCAAGGAATTTCCCAAATGGGCAACAGACAGTTAGGAATTAGGTCCCAAATCACATGTCATGTTGGCATATATATTGTGCATATGAACGTAGAAAGATAGCCTGCCTGTTAAATTAGACATGATTAAATAAGGTAAGTCGGGACCGTGATAAAAGTCCTCATTTGGTAGGATTAGTCGTCTTGCCACCAACTCACACTCGTCCCTGAAATCAACCACAACCCCCATCGTTTTAGCTCCTTTCCATAACCATAGGTACCAATGTAGCAGTACACATCAGCGATGGAAAGAAGACCAATGTATTAGGAGATCGTATCTCATTTCATGTGATTGTAAGACTTGAATCATTTGTTCATTACTGCTTGACTGTCTCATATGATTACCTGTTGAAATTGAATGAGGTTGGGACTATGATATAGTCCAGGCAATCGGTAATAGGCCCTGATTCGGTGGTCGAGGTTGTTTTCGCCACCTTGGACGTGTTCGGTGAACCCGAGTCATACATTGGTCGTCGGCAGTGGTTAGGCCACACGAAGTGCTCACGCTCTTCATGTCGATCTATTCGATGTGCGCTCGTACTAGTCGAGCTCGTCAAGTAACCCGATTTGCCTATTGTATGTTCACCACGTATGGACGCTAATGTTTGAACCTAAGGTACCAAACTCACCAGTGAAACCCTGTTAAACCATGGTACCTCAATTCGCTAAGACTCATGTACCGGACATGGTGGTATGGGACATCGTGGTCTAGCTGTCGGCCTATGCCGGGGCGACGAGCCCACCCGTAGTGACCAGTGAGCAACCAAAGCTCGTGAGCCAAATACGGTAGTATGGGATACTGTATTCGAGCTGTCGGCCTATACTGATAAGGTGACGAGCCCTTTATAGTGATCTCGACCATACTCTGAACCAGCGTTGAGGCGACGAGCCTTTCTGTATTAATCAGAGTATAACTAGGCCTGCACTGATCAGGTGACGAGCCCTTTGTAGCGACCTAGAACCGCAACATCGTATGAGAGTTACTAGGACTGACGACCCTAGGATGGATCATTGTTTGGGAAATGACATAAGGGAGGTACCTTAGTTTCCCAATCCTACTGTATGAAAAGGACTAATAAGAACTTGGTAATCATGTGCATGCACTACATTACATGTGCGTTTGGCATAGCAGGTAAAGCACTGAGGAAGGGTTGCATGCGCGATCGTAAGATGAAGTCACTGAGGGAGCGTAGGCGAGGGCATGCATCATATCATTCATATCATTCTTGCATTAACAAGAGTACTTAGGACTTGATTGCTGTATTGTGTTATCATTACTGTTTGACTGGATTGATCACATATTAACCTTTGCTTTATTGTTCCACTGAGTTGATCACTCACTCCACGTTATGGGACGGTGTTATACACACCAACCAAACTCTGTCTTAGCTGCAGGTGGTGGCGATGCTTATGAGACAGAGGTGGACTTTTACGATGACGAGGAGGAGCTCTCCTATATGCAACTCTCTGGCGGGTCTATATAGACCTGGAGTTGCGCTGACGGGGCTACAGGGTTTTGGATAAAGAACATTACATTTTCTAATTTGTACATTTTGGAACTAAACTTGTAATTATTTAACCTGGTGACAATCGTACTCTAAGGGCTTATTATCACTTTTAGACAGTTTATATACATATCATAGTCTTCCGCTTGTGTAATTTAAATTGCCTCTGGAGTATGATACACTATTTTGGTATAATCCCCATCATGTTTAAGACACTAATATGGACAACATTTAATCATCATTATCTATGTTACATAAGTAATGCGTTGGAACTCGAGAGTTGAGTCTATGCTCGACCCCCGATTTTCAGGGCATTACACAATCTAACTCAACACTCACGTAACTTGACAAACCAGGGCACTTTCAATCTCCCCCTTTGTCAATTACGTGATAAAGTCCCCGAAGCACCCTAGAATATTCTAGACAAACACACCTTAAATTGTGTGTACATGCTTTTACACAATTTTACAATTTCTAGCCCATGTACACAACCAGTAGCTGCTCCCCCTGACTTGTGAACTCCAACTCCCCCTTACTTGTTGCAGCTGCTCCCCTTAAATACCTGCACAACCATTCAAGCAGATACACAATTTTTCGTTTGGGGTGTTTGTAAATGTTCTCCCCCTTTTTATCAGTCATTGACAAAGATATATCAAGTGATATTGACTGAAGAGTGAATTACTTGGGAGAACCGGTTAGACAGAAGCAGATCAATTGATGTATAATAATTAACTCAGTTTAAGCAGACATCAATTTCATAACGTATGGATACATAGTAGATCAGATAAAACAGTGATATAGCAGATAAAATAATCAGTAAAGCATAATACATGCATACCATATCAGAAACTTGATAAAGCAGGGGATCAGAGAACTTAATTATGGCAATAAAAATATGAATTCTATTCAGCCATATCCCAAAATATCCACACATATACTGCCACAGACAGCAGTAGACTTAAGAGTTTATCCCATCAGAACCAACCCAAAACAAAATATGTTTAGTCCAACCATGGACATATACAATTAAAAAAAAACGTCAGATTTTTAGATTAGTTAGTTATCACATACACTCAGACAAGCGTAGAATGTTAAAAAAAAAAAAAAAAAGAAGATACTAACATTCGTACGCAGAGATATGAGTGAAGTGTAGGTGATAGCATGCAGTGAATCATCATCATGGAGCGGAGTGGAAGGGTGTTGTGTCGTCCTGGCGACAAGTTATCACGTCTGCCAATTGTTGGACGGTTTGTTACACACTTAGCACCATTCGTTCCAAGACAGTAAATCTCTCATTCATTGACTCCCTGAGCTCATACTGAATGACGGAGAAATTTAGTGACCTTGGACCGAACTTCAGGATCTTCCATGTCCATATCAGGGATTCCTACAGGGGATGAGATAAGATTGAATATTCCTACAACAGACCCTGGAGTGATCAGCACATCGTCACCATCTATAGTTACAGAGATGGATGGAGGATCAGATGTCGGAGAATGATAGGCAGCAAAGAAATGGTAAGTTCGTTCAAGCTGATATGATCCACCGAAGTCGAGAACTGGTGACCAATCTAAAGTCACAAATAGAGGTTCCAGATTATATGGAATCAAGCAGCTTCTGTCAACTTTCCTTTCGGGAATGACTTTCCTTCCTGCAAATCTTGCCAAGACGGGATTGACTTGCACTGGTGGTGGTGTTTGTTCTTCCGACTGGGACCCACCATGTCTTAAGCGGTACTTTGTGGGGATCTCATGTTCAGGAACACTTGCTTTAGCCTTAGAGGCAAGCAGCTTTTGTCGGGAGGTTTTCGAAGATTCCCCCTGTCCGGATGCATTCCCTTTGTCTTTTCCCATGGGGACAACAAATTTGAAAATTTGAGCAAAGAGGATAAAATTCTTCTTTTAATGAAACGAAAAATACCCGACCAAAAGTGAGAGAAACTCTGGAATTGAGTGAATGGATGGATAGTACCCATTTTTGAGAAGTTTCTGGGACCCACCACTGGTCTTCTGGCCGTTGATTCGAGCAAAAACAAAGACAGACGACTTTTTTTTTAAAAAAATAAGATTTTTCCGCTCAACCGCCTTTTATCGAACGCCAGACTTCGATTTGATCGAACACTCTTTCGATTTTATCGACGATCCTCATTAGATGTTATCGATAATAGTTTCGATGATATTCTCGATCAAGTGACTTTCCACATTCTGAAGAGACATCGATAATATCGACTCTTTATCGATTTGATCGAAAATGCTCATGACAATTTGGCAGACATATCAGACATGAATGTTTTTCAATTTTCAGCCTTCAGATGATTCTTCAAGTATACTGTTAGTGTTTCTATGAATCAGTAGTATACTCAACAAAATTATGTACAATCACTGTACACATCAATATTATAAACATTTGAATGTTTATATACAAAAGATGGAGGTAAAGAACCTCAGATGTATCATTGACAGCTCAGCAAAAACATTTCCTCATTTTAGCACAGGTTCAGATTCTGATGCATGATCTGAACTAATTCTTCCTTACCCATTTCATTTTGTTAACCGATTTGAGTGGTGGTGCAAGGGCATTGCTTCTATCCATATCCTTGAGAGGACTTTTGAAGTTCTGTATTTCTCTGGTTGATAATTCGTTAACATAATTCTGATCAGAGTTAGGTTTAGTCCTCCTAGGTGTTATGCATTCAACCTTATAATGGCCTGAATCACCACACAAATGACATACTGGAGTTGTTCTGGTTTTACTTCCAGAAGCGGCAGGTTTTTCAATTCTAGGTGCTACATTTCCAGCCTTTGGCTTAAATTTTTCATATCCTAGGCTGCTTTTATCCTTTCCAGGTCTTTCCATTCGTAACAGTTTTTCTAGCTTTTCGCCACTCTGGGAAAACTTGTAGTTTATCTTGGCCATTTTCTTGGATTCTTCTAGATCAAATAGGAGTGTATGATTTTCATTACAAAGAAGTCTATTCTTATTTTCTAGCAGTTCAACCTGTTTGTTCAGTTTATCAGACTCATTTTCAAGAAAGGTATTAATTTGTTCAAGTCTATCATTATCCAAATGATATTGCTGCAGATCATTTATTAATTGTGTGTTGATTTTCAATGTTTTATCCAAATCTTTCTGCAGCAACTTACTTTTGTTCTCCACTATTTCGAGTCTTTTAAGAATATTGATGCTATGAATATAAAGTTAATTATAAGCATCTTGCAGTTTATCTTTTTCGATTTCTTCTTCTTCTTCTCCAGTTTCCTCATTATCAGATGAAAATGATTCTGTGGCTTGCTCTTCTCTCTCATTTTCAGATTCTGTGGGAATGATTAGAGCAGTGAAGACCATGAGAATTTTTAAGGATTTCTGGTCAACATTGCTCTTTGAGTCACTGGATTTTGAATTTGACTCCTCAGTATCATCTCACGTGGCAGCCATTGCTTTGCCCTTAGTTTTTCTGTTTAGGCATTCGGTTGATAGATGTCCATACTCCTGATAGTCATAGCATTGTGGTTCTTTGGTTCTTCTACCAAATTTTCCTGCAAAAGGTTTGTTGTTCACCTTTCTTCCTCTGGAAGGCCGACTACGATTCTTTTGAAAGAATCTTCTGAATCTTCGTGCCAACAAAGCCACTTCCTCATCTTCATCCTCTTTTTCACTTTCACTGTCCTCTTTTAATGTTTTCTTTGAAGTTTTTAGGACAGTTGTTTTGGATTTAGGGATTTGTTTGAAGTGTAGTTCGAAAGTTTGTAGGGAACCTACCAGTTCTTCTACTTTCATCTCATCTATGTTCCTACACTCCTCAATTGTTGTAACCTTGGGATTAAATCGTTCCAGAAGGGATCTTAAGATTTTCCTAAAAAATTTTGGTACCGAAACTTTTTCTCCCAATCCACCCATGGAGTTACAGATTATATTCAGTTTTGTGAAAAACTCCATAAATGTCTCATGCTCTTCCATTCTAAGACTTTCGAACTGTGAAGTCAGAAGTTGTAGTTTGGACCTCTTCATAGTGCTTGTGCCTTCATGGGTTGTTTCCAATAGATCCCGTGCTTCTTTGGATTCCCACACATACTTATCTGATTGAATATATCTTGGTACACGACACAGTAGATGGTGTTAATAGCTTTTGCTTCAGCAGTCTGTTTTTCTTTGTCGAACGCCGTCCACTTTTCTTTGGATTTGGGTTTTATGATAGTTGTGCCACTATCAAGTACAATTTGCTCAGTCGGTGGCACGTATCCACTTTCAACTATATCCCAAACACCATGATCCAAAGATCTCAGAAAGTAGTGCATCCTAGCCTTCCAGTCTGTATAATTTGAGCCATCAAATACTTGAGGTCTACTGACTGATGAGCCCTCTCCTTTGGTCATATTCCTAACTTCAGTCAAGATCACTCTCTAGGCGGTGAAGCCCTTTAAAGAGAGACCTGCTCTGATACCAATTGAAATGGTAGTGAAGACCGCACTAGTTAAAGAAGGAATATGCCAATATGTCCTAGAGGGGGGTGAATAGGACTTTTAAAAGTTTTTAAGATTTATTTTAAAATCCTATTACACCAATCCTAACAACAGACATATATTAGGATTACTCAAAAATAACTCTACTAGCTTCCAAGCCCGGTAGAGGATCCAATCACAAACCTTTTTAAAGGTAAACAATATACAAACTAGCTTATGATGGATATGACTATATAAGTGTGTGAGGTGTGATCTCAGATATTCATATATGTAAATATTGAAGCAAATCACACAATCAGAAGAATAACAATCTCAAACACAATCATTTTTATAGTGGTTCGACGATCAGTCTACTCCAATCCCGGCAGACGCACTCAACCCTTGAGTGTGCCGGATTTCACTAAGGAGGTTTCATAGCGGTTCACCTCAAACCTAAGGTTTTAAATCAAGTTCACCTTCAACCTTTACAACCTACACTGAGGCTGACTGTTTATGCTCTCACGAGCAAGGGTCAACACAACGCACCCACTTTTAGGCACACTGGCCATGGATCTTTCATAAGACCCTACTAGAGGTTTCTACCCGGTTCACCTCAAACCCGAGGTTTCACAGCGGTTGACCTCAAACCTAATAAGGTTTTGCTGGTTCACCTTCAACTAGATGTTTATGCTCTTCACAAAGCAAGGGTCCACACAACGCACCTACCATGTACACTCCCGCCAGAGGCTTCCTACGTGGACTAAAAAGGGTGAGAACCACTTAAAACCCAATCCTACAAAGGAATGATCACAAGTGTCCTCTTAGACTCTAGATACTTACAAATAAGTTGATGAGTCCCGTTTAACACAATACCGAAGATCTCCTCCTCCTTGTTGACGAAGAGTCTTCTGCTCCCTTGATCCATAACACAAAAAGATATACCAATACTTGGCTTCGGGTTAGGTCAAGGTGAAGATGGAATCCTACTCTCAAATTGTTTTCCTATCAGGAAGATAGAGCGATTCCAATCTTATGCATTTAAGGCATCCCAGCTTAATGATTTGCCATTAAGGTAGTAGCTGGAGGATCTTTGAATGCGGAAGTTCATTCCCCAATCCACTCTATTGAATATCAATGGTAAGAGTGGATTAGAGGATGAACTTCCTTGAGAGAAAGGGCTTTGGATATATGATCTAAGGTTAAACATTCAAAAGCTCTCTCTACTTTCTCTCCCCCAGCAATAATAGACAAGTCCTCTATATATAGGCAAAAGGTTCCAACGGATATAAAACGGTCACATTTATGTCTGAGTTCGAGATCATCGAGCAGGTTCGATATCATCGAGCGTATACTCTCGATAGCATCGATGGTCTGCTCGATGACTCGAACTCAAAGTCATACGCTTTTGAAACCTTTAGCCAGCTGGTCGATGATTCGAAACAATTGTCGATGTCATCGGATTTCGAACTCCGATTCCATCAATGATAGGTTCGATTCATCGACACTTAAAAGTGAGGGAGACTTGACTTGAAATATTTCAGGTTTTTATGAATGATCAGGGAACCATCGAGATCATCGGAATTTGAATGTCGATTATATCGATATCAGCGTCGAGGCATCGATAAATCCAACGAATTTTTCATTAGGCTTATTGGACAGTTTGTGTCCAGTTTCGATGCAATAGACCTGGTACCGATGTCAATGATATTTGAATATTAATTCTATCGAAGGGTCCCCGATCATAGTTAAACCACCCTAAAATATGCTGGAAAAAATGCGTGCCCTCAATCGATATCATCGATGGACTCCCGATTTTATCGATATTTGCTTTCAGATTATATCGAGAAGAGCATCGATATATCGAAGGATTTTGAGATTTTCTTTAAAAAACAGGGGCGCCGAAAATCTGCCTGTCTATCTTATCGAGCCACTTTCGATGAGCTCAAGATTTGAGTATTGATGATATCGATAGGTGTATCGATACATCGATAATTCCTCCAGATATGTTGTGAGGTTATTGGACATATTTGGTCCTCTTATCGATGGTATCGATGAAGCATTGACGACTCGACAGCGTAGGTCGATCTATTCAGGGTGTTTCGATAAAATTGACAAGACAAGAAAAACTTAGAGATTTTCTTGTTTTGAAAAAAGTTTTCTTAACCTAAAACCCTATGATTTTCTAACTCATTTTTAAGGGTTTTATTCACCTGGTGTTTTGGGACATGGGATGTGAGGCTTTAAATTTACCTAGGGCGAGCTTGCACACATCCGGTTGAGGCAGACGTTTGAATTGATCTTCCGATCAGGCTCTGTAGACAATCTGACTTAACACTCACGTAACTTGACAAACCAGGGCATTTTCAATATATATATAGCTTTGCACCAGTTCGCATTGAACTCGTGCAAACTTTTTTGAGAACCATCATATGTGATTTGACTCGAAAATCTGAATGGTCCACATGAAGTAGGACATCATTAAACCTCCTAGGCCCAATTTTAACTTTGATCCAAAACTCTGGTGGGGCATGAAAAATGAAAACAGTTTTCCTTCCTTGATTTGTATTTCTCTTTTCTATGGCCCACCTGAATTTTAGATCAGGGTGAAAATTTGTCCTTTGTGGTTTCATGGGATTCCACAACACATGGACCGTTCGGATTAGACGCCCATGACACGTGTGCAAAGGTGCGCAGGTGAGCATGACTCTCTCTCTCTCTCTCTCTCTATCTCTCTATATATATATATATATATATATATATAATATATATATATAGGAATGCTAGCTGCGTAGTGGAGTTTTGGGATTTTGCGTCGTATAGACCCAACGTACTACCCCGTTTTTTCATTGGACCCGAACAAAACCTTAAGCACCAAAGTAGACTATAGTTGTACGGACGAATCCAGAAAGACAAAAATACCCCTACTTTTTCCAGCTGCTTTATCCTAATAGGGAAAGATATTTTCGTTAAAAAACCAACGTCTGTACCCTAACAGTTGCCTTTGGTCAGATAAGTTCGGGCGGTGATTAAAAAAAGGGCTTTGTACGGACTCGTCTACAGTGCTAATTTTTTCTTGAGTTTTTTCCTATTGTACGCCTCACCTTTAAGCCAACAACCTTATGACGCCCGTCCAAACTTACCATATCAAACTGCGCCCCTGGTGTACAGGCGACTTTTCACCGGACCAAAATACCCTGCCATTTCTTCTGATAGCGAATTAGCTGGTGTGCGAAGACGAGCGCTGACACTCCTCGAACTCTGAGTTGTACGAACTGTTCAAAAGAGGTCAAAGTTACATGGGCCCCATAGTTACGTATTTATTATATCCACGACGTTCATCCATATTTCGAGATCATTTCAGAGCATTATCAAAGTAAAAGAAATCATATCCAAAGATCAACTGGACCACACCACAAATAGCAGTGGGAAAATTGATTTTCACCACTAAAAATTTCGTAGGGCCCACCATAACATTTACTTTCCATCCAATCTATTCATAAGGTCACAAGGACTTGGATGAAGAGAAAAAACAAATTTCATATTGATCCAAAACTTCTATAACCCCTAAAAGGGTTTCAATGGTAGACCTTCAATTCCCCACTACCTTTTACAATGTGGTCCACTTGATAGTTAGATCTGTCTTATTTTTTGTCTCAAGCCCTAATATGGGCTCGCCAAATAGATGGACGGTTTGGATATAACACAGACCTAATGATGGGACCCACAAAAGGGTCTGGTAGGTTTTTTTTTTTTTTTTTTTTTTTTTTTTTTTTTTTTTTTTTTTTTTTTTTTTTTTTAAAAAGGAGAACTTTTTCTACCCTACATTTTTCTCTAATATATATTTATGTAAATATGTATATATAAGCAAATAAAAATATTTTCCTCTCTTTTATTCGTTTCTTCTTTTTCATTTAATAAGCATATCTCCTAAATTAGAATGACTTACTTGACGTACATATGATTTTGGGGTAGGAGAATCTACTTTAGCTAACCAACCAAGTTATTTTCCAAGATTCCATTAGGTCGATGGTCGAAAATCCATTTCATTCACTTCGCGGTCAATTTCAATAAGTTTGTTGTCAATTTCATTCATTTTATTCACTTCACGGTTAATTTCAATCAGTTCGCGGTCAATTTTATTAACTTCACGGTCAATTCCATGCATTTCGTGGTAAATTTCGGCGAATTCCCTTCATTTCATGGTCAATTACATGCATTTCGCGGCCAATTCCCTTCATTTCACGGTCAATTCCATGCATTTCGCGGTGAATTTCCTTCACTTCAAGGTCAATTCCATGCATTTCACGGTCAATTCCCTTCACTTCGTCGTCAATTCCATGCATTTCACGGTCAATTCCCTTCACTTCGCGGTCAATTCCATGCATTTCACGGTGAATTCTGACGAATTGATCGCGAAATGCATGGAATTGACCGTTAAATCTCCATAGAATCTCCATCCTACTATCACATTACATCTTCCATGTTCCATTCTACTCAAGGCTACCTGCATTCCTTTTCTGAGAGGACGTGGATGCATTGATAAACGTGAAATCTTGAAGGTTTGGAAGATGAAGAGAGAAGTGTTTGGAAGATGAAGAGTGTTTAGAAGATGAGAAGATGGTTGTGAAAATAAGAAGAGAGGTGTTTGAAAGATGAAGAGTGAGGTGTTTGAAAGATGAGAAGATGGTAGAGAGTTTTAGCAAAAGAGAGGATTCTAGGAAGAGAGATAAAGAAAGGGTTTAGGAAAGAGGAAGATGAGGGTTTGCGCGTGTGGGGGACCTTAAATACAAGTGTTCTCAAGTATAAGTGGGACCCATGATGGGACCAACCCAAAAAAATAAAAATAGTGCTCGGTGGCACTACCGTACCCCGGGTTGCAATGCCACCCGGACTTCCAGCGGCCGGTGGTACTAGCGCCAGATCGGAATTGACCGCGAAGTGAAGGGAATTGACCGTGAAATGCATGGAATTGACCTTGAAGCGAAGGGAACTGACTGCGAAATGCATGGAATTGACTGTGAAATAAAGGGAATTGACTGCGAAATGCATGGAATTGACCGTGAAGTGAAGGGAATTCACCAGAATTCACCGCGAAATGCATGGAATTGATCGAGAAGTGAAGAAAATTGATTGTGAAATGCATGGAATTGACCGTGAAGTGAAGGAAATTGACCACGAAATGCATGTAATTGACCGTGAAGTGAAGGAAATTGACCGTGAAATGCATGGAATTGACCGTGAAGTGAAGGGAATTCGATGAATTGACCACGAAATGCATGAAATTGACCGCGAAGTGAAGAGAATTGACCGCGAAATGCATGGAATTGACCGTGAAGTGAAAGAAATTCACTGGAATTCAACACGAAATGCATGGAATTGACCGCGAAGTGAAGGGAATTGACCGCGAAATGAATGGAATTGACCGTGAAGTGAAGGGAATTCACCACCCAATGCATGAAATTGACCGTGAAGTGAAGGTAATTGAACAGGAAATGCATGGAATTGACTGTGAAGTGAAGGAAATTCGTCGGAATTCACCGCAAAATGCATGGAATTGATCATGAAGTGAAGGGAATTGACCACGAAATGTATGGAATTGACCATGAAGTGAAGGGAATTCACCGCGAAATGCATGGAATTGAACGTGAAGTGAAGGAAATTGACCGCGAAATGCATGGAATTGACCGTGGTGAATTCCGGCGAACTCCCTTCACTTCACGGTCAATTCCATGCATTTCGCAGTCAATTTCCTTCACTTCGCGATAAATTTCATGCATTTCGCGGTGAATTTCCTTCACTTCACAGTTAATTCCATGCATTTCGCGGTGAATTCCCTTTACTTCACCATCAATTCCAAGCTTTTTGCGGTTAATTTTCTTCACTTCGCGGTCAATTCCATGCATTTTGCGGTGAATTCCGGCGAATTCCCTTCACTTCAAGGTCAATTCCATGCATTTCGTGGTGAATTCTCTTCACTTCATGTTCAATTCCATGTATTTCGCGGTGAATTCCCTTCACTTCACGGTCAATTTCATGCATTTCGCGGTGAATTCCGACGAATTCCCTTCACTTCACGGTCAATTCCATGCATTTCGCAGTCAATCCCCTTTACTTCATGGTCAATTTCAT
>JAJHSJ010000002.1:30630783-30760725 GCA_021015155.1 Magnolia officinalis
AAATATTATAAGTTTTTTCTCTCTGGTGAATTCAAGGTTCATACCGCGTTAAGGAGATGTCCCTCCTTTTTCCTTTTCCGCGACCTTATGTTGTTAACATTCCAAACCTTTGAAATATTTTAGAATTCTCGATTCTTCCTTCCCTCTCGAAGTTAATGAAACCGAAGTGTAGTCTGCTCATAACCCACTAGCCATAAGATCAAAATGGTGATATACATAAAATTTTATATTATTAGAAACCATTTTAGGTTGATCTTTGACCATAGGCATATTAAGATATTTATTAACCCCTACCTTGGAAATAAATTTAAACAAGGACTCTCTTAGACTAAGACCCAAAGGATTAACCGCTAGCCCCTGCACGCTATTTCAGCCCCTCCTTTAAGATCCGTGACACCGGCGTAACCATATAATTGACCTCCTGCATTCCCAAATAGGTCGCCTCAACGGCCTATGACAGTGTCGCCTAATAGTTCGCAACAAGCTCGTGTACATGCGCTCACCGCCGAAGCAGCTGAATCAACGGTTATAGTACTGCTAGCATTTGAAGTCACTACCCACGTCCAAGGTATACCTGTATTCCTTTTAGTGGACACCGGGTCCACTGTTTCTATGATAACATGCTCTACAGTCAAGCGATTAGGGTTTGACACTACCCCTATGATTGGGGTGAGAATCATCGCTGCATTAGGGACCTTCTCAGGCGCCACTAAGCTTTGTAAGAGTTGCCCGACAGACTTAGGGAGCAGAGTGGTGTGCATTGACCTGATTGTAACCAAGATATATCATTACGACGTCATCCTCGGCATGGATTGGCTCACCAAAATGAAGGCAGAAATTGACTGTGAAACCAGATTGGAAATAGCCCATGGGCCCGAGGGCACGACCTTCACCTTCCCAGTTCAGGTCAGTTAGCCCTACCGCATTAGTTGTTATGCTTCCCTATTGGAGAATTATGATGGTCAGTCACTTGGGGACATGTCAGTGGTTCAAGAGTTCACGGACGTGTTTAGAATGATCCCTAAACTACCTCCTTAGTACGAGATCGACTTTACCATCGACCTTGTGCCAGATGCGACACCTATCTCCTTACCAACGTACCGCATGCCTCCGTATGAAATGGAGGAATTGAGAAAATAAATTGATGATTTATTGGACTCAGGTTTTATATGGCCGAGCGTATCTCCTTGTGGAGATCCTGTGTTGTTTGTGAAAAAGAAGGATGGATCGCTGCGGTTGTGTATAAATTATCGCAGGCTAAATCACGTCATGGTAAAGAACAAGTATCCTTTGCCCATGATAGATGACTTGTTCGACCAATTGAAAGGGGCTCAATATTTTTCTAAGATATACTTACAGTTTGGGTATCATCAGTTGCGCGTCAGGAATGAAGACATGCAGAAAATAGCTTTCAGGACCAGCTTCGGGCATTACGAATTCCTCGTGATGCCGTTTGGACTTACAAATGCATCGGCCGTATTCATGGATCTCATGAACCGGGTGTTTCGGTTGTATCCTTACCGATTCATCATCGTATTTATAGACAACATTTTGATATACTCAAAGAGTCGGAAAGATCATGAAGAACACTTGCGAGCAGTCCTTGATATTCTTAGGCAGAATCAGTTATTTGCTTAGTACCGAAAATGCGACTTCTGAAAGGAAGAAGTCAAGTTCTTAGGACACATGATTTCCAAAGAAAGAATCATCGTGGACCTTGCTAAGGTGACTGAGGTATAAGACTGGGAGCAGCCTAGCTCAGCTATAGAAGTTAGGAGTTTTCTCAGACTAGCCAGCTATTATCACCGATTCATTAAAGATTTCTCCAAGATAGCCCTACCATTGTCCCAACTCACTCGGAAAGATCTTAAATTTGCTTGGAATGAGAAAGCAGAGGCAGCCTTTTAAGAATTAAAGGACAAGCTGACGTCTGTGCCCATGCTAGTGCTGCCAGAGAAAGGGGTCAAGTATACTATTTACATTGACGCCTCTTGAGTCGGTTTGGGGTGTGTACTTATGCAGAAGGATAGGGTGATCGCCAATGCCTCATGACAGTTAAGGAAACATGAAGAAAATTACACCACTCACGATCTAGAGTTGGCGGCAGTCAATTTCACATTAAAGCTTTGGAGACATTACCTCTACGGAGAGGAGTTCGATCTCTTTTGCGACTATAAGAGCCTCAAATACATCTTTACATAGAGGGACCTGAAATTGAGGCAACGCCGTTGGATGGAGACCTTGAAAGACTTCAAGTTTGAAGTCTCCTACCATCCTTAAGCCACAAGAAAACTATAGAATTTGCAGTCCTGCTGATGGTAGGAGAGTTGAATATGGAGGAGTTCATGTGAGATTTCAAATAGAGGCTAGCAGTGGAGGAGCCATTCGAGAGCATTGCACACCTCCACGTACAACCACTTATTGATGATCGAATCATTATAGCTCAGAAAGAAGATGAGTTATTGTTAAAGATGAGAGAGTGTGCAAGTGACAGTGAAGAATCAAAATGGAGGATTGGCTTAGATGGAGGTTTGCGGTATCATGGCCGCCTATGCATCCCGAACCTTCACGACTTAAGGAGAGAAGTTTTAGATGCCGCTCACAATTCAAAGTTGGTTATGCATCCGGGTAGTATGAAAATGTATCGGGACGTGAAGCGTTCGTACTGGTAGGACAACTTGAAGGCCCAAATAGCAGACTTTGTGTCCCGATGCCTCACGTGCCAAGAAGTCAAGGCCGAACACAACCGACCCCTAGGTTTACTTCAGCTCATGCCCATAGCTGAGTGGAAGTGTGATTTCATATCTATGGATTTCATTTCCGGGTTACCAAAGACAAGAAAGGGGCATGACTCCATTTGGGTGATTGTGGACCGGTTGACAAAGTCAGCCCATTTTCTCCCGATTCGAGTTTCTAATTCGGCAGATGACTTGGCCAAGCTGTATATTAAAGAGATAGTATAACTACATGGAGTTCCTCTAGAGATTGTGTCAGACCGAGACACACGATTCACGTCTATGTTCTGGACTCGAATTCAAGAGGCGATGGGGGTGAAGTTGAAGTTTAGTACCACGTTCCTCCCACAGACAGATGGGTAGATGGACGGGTAAATCAGATACTCGAGGACATGTTACGAGTATGTGTACTTGACTTCAAGGACAGCTGGGATGACTGTCTCCCTTATGCGAAATTTGCTTATAATAATAGCTTCCAAGCAAGCATTGACATGGCTCCTTACGAAGCCTTATATGGACTCCCATGTCGGGCTCCGCATTGTTGGGCTGAAGTTGGTGAGAAGAGCTTGGTTGGCCCAGATCTGGTTCAGGCGACCTCAGAAAAGATTGATATTATCAGGCATCGACTCCTTATAGCCCAGAGTAGGCAGAAGAGCTACGCTGATACGAGACGGAGACTGTCAGAATTTGAAGTTGGGGACCATGTATTCCTTAAAGTTTCCCCAATGAAGGGAGTACTTTGTTTTGCCAGGAAAGGGAAACTCACGTCGAGGTTCATTGGGCCATTCCAGATTTTAGACCGAGTGGGTGTGTTGGCGTACCGTCTCGCCCTGCCCACACCACTTATAGGCGTACACAACATGTTTCATGTGTCGATGCTGAAGAAATATGTTTCCGACTCCAATCATATTATCAGGTGAGAGCAAGTACAACTAAGGGAACATGCCACCTATGTATTGCGGCTCATGCGTGTTCTAAATAGGAAAGAGTAAGTGTTGCGCGGCAAGGTCTTCCCACTCGTGAAAGTGTTATGGACACACCACACCGAGGAGGAAGCTACTTGGGAAATGGAAGCTGAAGTCTGTAAGAACTACCCACAAATCCTCGAGGAGTACGAAAAGGTACTAATTTCGGGGACGAAATTTTTTCTTTAAGGGGGGTAGATTGTAACGTCCCAGAAAAATCTGTACAAAGACCCGAGTACCACCTTAGGCAGAACAACCCGAGGACCGCATCTTGTCGTATAATTTAGATGGGATTCAGTTAAGTACTAAATAATCGATGGATTAAGCTTAGGCCACCATTTTCACAAATGGGAAGGTCTAGAACCAAGAATACCACTGGTTCAATGCCACCTGAAGACCTAGGAGAAATCTCAAGGGCCTGTCGCTCTCGAGAGTACATTGAAACTCGGTAACGGACTTAGACCACACATCAAGGGTCCGATGACCACGAAATTATAGGAAAATGTCCGTCCTGCTGGGCTTGTGTGAGACCCGACCCGAGTTCGCATGTGTGCATGTGTAGGTATGCGTTTCGTTCATTTTGGTCTCGTGGTCCTACCGGTCAAATTTTGGCGACCCGCAACCTTCGGATAGTGTTTACGGTCACCTTTGAGTTCGGTCACGTAGACCCGACTCGAATTGACCTGAGACCTATGCCATTGCGACCGCATCGTCGTCGTGGTTCCAACGATGCATCTCGTGCGAAAGTCCAACGTGTCCATCAAAAGTTATGGGCAGCGCATCATTTATACCATTAATCACATTTTTTGTAGGACCCACATGATTTGCACATTTCTCCATGTGCACGCTTGCCAATGGTGATGACATCACCATTTCCATGATGTCATATGGCCTAGTCTAGCAATGATGGACTCCCTTCTCCAAACTCATCATGACTCTTTCTTTTTCTCTTTTCTAGAAGTCATCATGAGATTTTTTTTCTTCCCCATGCAATTTCTCTTCCCCAATTTGAAATTTTCTGAAATTTCTCCTCTAGGGAGAGAGAGAGACCACCACATCCTCTTTTTTAGCAAATGTAATCATTACTTTGAATAAAAGTCCCTTCTTGTTAGCAAATGCATCTCATTCCTCTCTCTCCTCCCTCATTTCCTCCTTTCTCTCTTGCAGAAATAAAAATAAAAATCCAACCCCTTTTTCCCTCTTTTCCAGCCCCTTCTCCTCTTTTTTCCCTCAATCCCTCCATTGAAAACCCATCTCAACCCTTCATCTTGCTTCCTTGGACCCTTATAAGCTTGGAGTGGAATTTTGATAGAGATCTTAAGGTGGGTAACTATGATCTTGCTGATCTAATTTTCTACCCTTAAAATTTTCTTATTTCCTTTATGTGGATCATATGGGGCCCACCAATCCATGGTTGGGACCCCATTTGACCCTATGGATGTGACCTTTTGGCCCATCCTACATGCATATCATGAAACATGATGGGGCCATTCTCCATGGACCCCATCATGATGTATTGTATCATTCACTTTATTTCAAGGGCATTTAAACCCTAGAAGTCATGTTGGGATGACATCCTAACCACCCATTCTTGTCATAGATCATGCATGCATTAGTTTAATGTTGCATGTTCAAGTAACATTGTTGTATGGTTGAGATTGACTCTTGGGAGGGCGCATTAGTGGCGGGGCCCTATCCCCATGGCCGAATTACTTTCTTTTCTTCTTCTCTTTTCTCTGATGTGTGGATGATGATGTGTGTGTGACCCATTTAGTGGGCCTAGGATGTCCCAAAATAAATAAAAATAAAAATCCAGCAAGGTGGGACGCCCTTACCACTCAATTCCATGATCTTTGGACACCTTAATCAATGCATGCAAGTGTCCTAGTCTTAGTATGTGATCTGGACATTTGTGGGGCCCACTGAGGAAGGCCACACCCTTTTTATGGCTAAGATTATTGAGATATATGCTGATGTGTCCAGCCATGTATTGCTGTCCAAAAATAAAAATAAAAATCTAGACTGTTGCATGGACTGTCATGTTCAATCTTTGGCATGAATTTCTTTTGGATCATGATTTCCATTATTTTCCTTATAATTATGGGGTGTAATGAGAAGGTGTGGACCCCACCTTAAGGTGTGGTGGGTCATACCTCAGATGTCCCATGAAGTGGTACCCAAAAAGGAGGCCCATAGGGGTGGGCGGTCCACCTTGTTGGGTTGTCCAGCCCACATGTATGGAGGGAAAACATACACCTAAGCTTGGTTTCTCTAAGGGGTGGGCCACTTTTGTGGACCCCACCTTACTGTATTTTATAAAAAATAAAAAATAAACCTCCATTTTCCCCCTCCTGGATGAAGTTTGGGCCCACCTTATTAGGTAAACAATGCATGGACAGCAACATCTCTTCCTGGATAGATTGAAATTCCTAATTTAATTAAAATATTTATCAGTATCCAAAAATCATAAAATTTTGTATATAGGTGTTCCACTCATGGTAGGACCCACCTACAAAATTTTGGGGCCAATGGACACTTGTACACACCATGGTGGTGGCTGGACTAGCACATTATATTATGGTGTCCAGATCAGTCTGATTTTAGGACAGATTGACTTCTTTAAATAAATTAAAATATTTTTAGATGTTTAAAAATTCTCAAATCTTGTGAAGGTGTGTTCCACCCATGTTAGGATCCACCTACCAAATTTTTGGACCAATGGACCCCTGTGCACACCGTGGAAAGGGACGGACTGGCCCACCACGTTGGGACGTCCAGGTCAGTCCGAATTTTTGGACATACTGTTTCATTTAAATTAATTAAAATACTTAAGAATATCCAAAAATTCTGAAATTTTGTGGGGTGTGACCCACCCATGAAAGTATCAACGTACAAAATTTTAGGCCCAACAGATATTCGAGCTGACCGTGGTGTGGCAAGTAAATTTGGGTCAGTTTTGGGCCAAATACCCAGGCCCGTAGGACTACCCACCATGGGACGCCCTTACCTTGGGTTGTTGCTGGGCCTGTATTCTAGCAACATGGCCCACTTCTAGTATGTTTTAAATATTCCTCTTTCATCTGGTGGGACCCATAGTGATGATGTGGGCCATCAGAAAATAAATACTATAAATTAATTTATTTGCTGGACTCCAACAAACCCAGAAAGCGGGTGGGCTGGAAATTTAGCAATGGGCCCAATGTTACTGCCCCATAAATGTCTGTTTTGGGGAAGTTGTAAGTGCTATTATTTATATCCCTGTCTGTTGTCAAATTTGTGGTGCCAAAATCACTATTATACAACTTGCATAAGTGAAGCTCTCTCAAAATTCAACATTCATGAACAAGCAAAGCTCACAACAAGCAAAGCTCACAAGTACAAAGATCAACCTTGACTGCAAGAACTGCTTACAAGACATGACTCAAGCTGCAAGACTTCAAGAAGAGTACAAGGTAGTTTGTAAAGAAGTCAAGACACTTTCAAGATTGAGCTACATCAAGATTTCAAGATTAAACTACATCAAGACTTCAAGGCTCATACTTCAAGGTCACTAGTTCATAATGTTTCAATGTCCTTACTTCATGGTTGAGGTTTGATTGACCTTAGGTTGACCTTAGAAATAGGTTACTTTGGATACATAAGCCGGATGTTTGTTTTACATAAGTTTGGTCTGTTCTTCGACTAGTCCTAGGCCTTCTTCGACTAGTCTTAGAGTTGCTCCGACCAGTCTAAGAAATTCCTCGATCAGTCGTGAGTTTGTTACAAAAATCGGATAATTTCTGTTAGGCTTCGACTAGTCCAGGAATCTGTTCGACCAGTCGAAGGAACAGTGTCGACTGCATCTTCGACCAGTCAAAAGTCTTCGACTCAAAGTCCAGCGATGAATTTTAAGTTCTTCGACCAGTCGAAGGAGACTTTCGACCAGTCAAGGGTGACCTACGACCAGTCAAAGGAGACCTTCGACCAGTCGTAGAATGGTCAAAGCTTATCGCGCCTGATTTTTCAAATATCTGTTATTATTTCGACTAGTCGAAGATCTCTTTAAACCAGTCGAAGACACGATCTGTTCACCTATCAATAGAGCACGAATCTCAAAAGAAATTATCGAATTAATTAATCCATTCAAGCCAATCTTCCTCGAACTTCTGAGAGATAATTCTGTGCTCCATCTAAGCTAAGTGTGCTTATTTAATATTCTCTTTCCTTAGTTTTATTTAATTAATTTTGTTTCTGCTATTCCAAACTAATTTGATAAGAGGAATTGTTATTCCCTTTCTTTGGAATCAAAATCAATTAAGGCAAGCCCTACTTGGTTTAATTTAAAATCTATTAGAATTAGAACCATTGTAATTGAGTACTGGACATTGAACTTGGACATTCAATCATCTACTCTGACTTGGTTCTACCGGGTTGCTATAATGAAGGAGATAATCAGGTATTTTACATTTAATTGTAAATTCCTTTCTATTTTGGTTTCTTTCAAGATTTGCCAGAAAAATCTTGTTGTATTGGTTATCTGAGGAGAGCCAGGAAAACTCAGAAGTGGGGTTTTTTTTTTAATTGTGTAAGCCCACCGACAAAGACATAATTGTAAAGGTTTTGGGTGAACCTGGAAAAACCTATTTTGTTAGTGAACGCTAATATCCCTTGAGTGAGGATATTAGGAGTGGAGTAGCATTCTGTGTGGCTGTTGTTTAACAGTTGGTGAACACACAGGCGAACCACTATAATCCCTTGTGTTGTGGTTGAATGATTTATACTTCTAATATTTAATTATTCTTTTGTGGGATGTATGTATGGTGGTGAATGTTGTAATTATTTAATTCAAGAATTGTGAGAATTTTGTAATAGTTTAGAATTTATTTTCTGCTATTCCTTTATCAGCTTGATATTCAATTTCCTTTAAAAGTTGTTCCAGCAAGGTTGCCCTGCCATTTTTATGGTGTATGGCTGTCCCTAGAACAATACATTTGTGATTACAATTTATTTCAATTCAGTTTGTATTTATTTCTGTGTTCCTCTTTGGTTTGAGATTTGATACAAAGATCTTTCTAGAAATAAGGTTGTCCTACCATAAACTCTGGTTTTTGGTGTAAGGTTGTCCTTAGAACAACATTTGTATCAACCTCTCAAGATCTAAATTTTAAGGTTGTTCTACTTTCCTACATTGTGATTTATTTTGGCTATCATATTCTTTTTAATTCCGCTGTTATAAGTTTTATTTGGCATTGTCCTATTCACCCCCCCTCTAGGACATATAGCTAGGCCTTTTTAGAAGTATGACCCACTAGATTTGAGGAGGATTTAAGTTAGTGTCTTACCATTTTAACTTTATTTTTGGGCTTAATTAGTGCATGATTAAAGGCCCATTCCAATTAGATTCCTCTTGGGCTAGTCTTCTAGTTAATGGGCCTTATAACCTTGGTTGGGCTGGAACTTTTGATAGGCCCATTGGGCCCTTGGTTCCTATATTTACCTCGCCATTGTGATGGGTCTTATGGGCCACATACTCAAGTAGCTGGGCCCTTCCTTGCCCACTGTAATAAATCCATACTTGGGCCGAGATGTGAGGCCCAACTTACTTGTGTTAAATATAAGGATTTCTCTTATGTTAGGATAATGGGCTGCCCATTGGGCCCACCACGATGAGTGAACCCATGATCCTTATGGTTGGGCCCAAACCTCACTTGAGGGCCCACTACATGGCCTATGATTTGGGCTTAGGGTATGACCCACTAGACTATACATTGCTTAGACCTTAGATCTCTTATCATATGCATAACGGGCTACCTTTTTGGGACCCAGTTGAGGTTGGATGTCCTCCTTGGTGGCCCTAAGGTAGGCTCATAGAGGCCTTTATAGGTGGTTAAAGGCCCACCTTGGGTTGGCTAGGACCGTCCTTCTTTAGGGCCATGACTCTCTCTTAGCTTGTGGGCCATCCCAAATTACTGGGCCCCCACTAAAGGACTTCTCTTCTTCTTAGAATACCTATCTATGTGCCTAGACCTTGACCCTCCTTAGGATGGAGGATTCCATATTCCACAGGTAGCACACTTACATTTTTGTGATTCATATGCATCATCTGTATGAATTGATTGCATTGTGTGGTGGTCATTCAGGGATGGAGTTTCTCCCCTCATACACATTGTGTGCCTGCAGCTAATGCATGATCTATGTGTGTGACTCATGCATTGGCATAACATTTCATGATGATACTGCCCTTGCTTCATCAGGGCCTCGCCTCCATAAGGATATTCGTGGATGACCGTATGTGTGGACACCGAAAATATTATTTGAGCATACCGGGTGCATAGGATGTCCATGGGTGAAATTTTCAAAACTTCCATGGCACTAAGGATCTGCTCCAACGCCATGACTGAGTGAAAATTATGAGCGCACGAGGGCCTTATACCGTTAGGCCGCGACTCCCACTATCGTGTAGTCAGTTGAATAGGGGTGTGGCCTTACTTGCCTGATGTAAGAGGGCATTGCTAGGCTGAGTCTGACTAACTCGTGAATGGGTCTGCTACTGTCAGGCCTTGCTGGTGATTGACTATCCACAGACGGGTAGTGAGGTCTCTTACGCTCGTTTGATTGTGCGAGGTCTGTAGAGTGGTAGTCATTCAGTAATGTAATGGACCCCGGTGATTTCCTTATGGTTGGAAATGTACTTGACATGTGGGTTAGATATGAGCACGGGCATTACTTGCATCGCCTTAGCATTGGTTGTGTAAGCCCCTTCATGCATTGCCTTGGTATGTCGTCCAGTACTCATTGCATTATATTCATGATAGCCTTGGTAAGGTTAGTGATATTCTCTTGAGCATGTTTCTTTCCCTGTATCTCCAACTATTCTTTTGTGCACCATTTTCACACACTTACACCACCCTCTAAGCTTTTATAAGCTTATACACATTGATGCATGCAGGAGACTCTAGGCAGGCGTCGTAGCAGCAGAGCGTGGAGTAGAGCTGAGCATTTGAGGAATCCAGTGTTGCGGACCTTTCTCTCTTTTCCTTTTATCTCATGTATGTCCTTTTGGACCTTATGGATGATTGTAAAAGTTCAAATTTATAGTTGATTTTGCGATGTGTGCCTTTGTTATTCTCAGATGTACTTGTTATGATCTTGGTTATGCTCATATTGGAAATGATTATGCTGTTATGGAAATCCTCCTTGTAGGATCCCAGGATTAGAACATGCGTCAAGAGCCGAGAATGGGGTACTATGGAGGCTGTTGCGGCCACAACCGGCCATCGGGTTCCTTATGAGTCTGGTTACCAAGTCTGGGGCGTGACTGAAAAGGCCAAGCTATATGTCCTAGAGGGGGGGGGGTGAATAGTACTATGCCAAATTAAAATAAAATCAGCGGAAATAAAATAAACCAATAGCCTTACAACATGAATCAATTCACAAAGCTAAATTTAAATCACCTTGATAAATAGATATCGAGAGATTGATGCAAATTCAGTTCTAAGGACAACCTTACACCATAATCAACAAGGGCTTATGGTAGGACAACCTTATTTCTAGAACCTCTTTTGGATCAAGGACTCAATATTAATATAAGTAAATGAAATAGCAAGGAATTGAATTTAAATGCAGAAGTAAGATCTAAATTATTACAACAATCCCCACACTTGCTTGAAATGTAAATAGTTACAACATTCACATCCACTTGTACATTCCACACAATCGAATGATAAAAGATATGACAATTAAGCAAGTATTCAAACCACAAGTCAAAGAGTTATAGTGGTTCGCTTGTGTGTACACCAACTGTTTTCCAACAGCCACACAAAAAGCTACTCCACTCCTAATATCCTCACACAGGGGATATTAGCGTTCACTAACAAATAGGTTTTCACAGGTTCACCAAAAACCTTTACAATTGTGTCTTTTTCACTTGGGCTTACACAATCCAAAAACCCTCTTTTCTGAGTTTTCTGGTTTTCCTCAGACAACCAATACAATGAGATTTTTCTGGCTTAACCTCAAACAAAACCAAAAGTAAATGAATTTTACAGAATTGTAAAATACCTGGATTTCTCCTTTTTCGTAGCAGCCCGGTAGAACCAATCGGAGTAGATGATTTGAATGTCAAAGTTCAATTTCCAATACTCACATTCATAAGGTTCTAAGTTCTAATTGATTTTAGATTTAACTCGTTGGGCGTAGCTAAATTTGATTTTGATTCCAAGAAGAAGGAATAAGATAATTCCTCTTTTCAAATAAGATTGGAATATAAAAACAAAATCAAATTAAATAAGCTAGCAAAAATGAATATTAAATAAGCACAATCTAGCTTAAAATAAACACAGACTTATCTCAGAGTGATCACTTGAAAATTCTTGAATTGAATCGAGTTGAAGTTATGAAAACTCTGAATTTCGTGTTCAATTTATAGAAGCAGAAATCGCTCCTACTACTGGTCTTAGAAACCTACGACTGGTCGTAGCTCTAACAGATTTTTGAAAAAATAAGCGCGATCTTTAAAAGCCGTTCTACGACTGGTCGTGGGTCACCTACGACTGGTCGTATATTCCTACGACTGGTCGTAGGACCAGTGATTTCGTTGCTGGACTTTAAGTCGTAGCTCCACGACTGGTCGTGGACGAGTCGAAGCCACACCTACGACCGGTCGAAGGACCTCCAGGACTGGTCGTGGGCGTACCAAAAATTTCGAAAAATCTTCAACTACTTAGGACTGGTCGTGGAATTTCTTGGACTAGTCGAACCAATGCTAGGACTGGTCGAACAAGAGCTAGGACTGGTCGTAGAATAGACCAACCTTATGTAATTTAAATATTTGATTAATGTATCCAAAGTGACCTACTTAAAGGGTCAACCTAAGGTCATTCAAACCTGAACCATGTCGTATGGACATTGAACTTCAACCATTCAACGAATGTAGATAATTTGAATTATATCAGGCTTGAGATCTTGAACCATATCATGCTTGAGATCTTGAACCATATCATGCTTGAGATCTTCATCAACATAGAACTACTTCATGCGTTGTTTCTTTAGATTTGAACTTCAACATTGTAGCTTCTTGAGGCTTCAACATGTAGCTTCTTGAGGCTTCAACATGTAGCTTCTTGAGGCTTCAACATGTAGCTTCTTGAGGTGTCTTGAATTCCAATAAATGATCATACAAGTACAGAACACCGATAGATGTTTTGGCACACAAAATTTGACAACCAAAGGAGCATGAGATCATAACACTTACAATCTCCCCCTTTGTCAAATTTGTGACAAAACACCCAAATAATAATACTTCAATTTGAAACGAAGTACACACTACATATTCACAACAAGTTCAACAATAGAGAAGCATGCACAGATATATATGATAAGAAATAACTAGCATCATTCTCCCATAAGAAATAACTAGCATCATTCTCATAACTATCCCTGAGAAGCTTAACTCCCCCTGAGTAATAGGTACCCCTGAGAAACTTAACTTAATAGGAGCACAACTCCCAAAACTTCTCCCCCTTTTTGTCACAAAATGACAAAGGAAGAAGGGCAGCAATAATAATGAATATAACAGTTAGTATATAGATTCAAGAGAGCTTTAGTGCATAATTCAAAAAGTCAGTGAGTATGTAAAGTTAAAAACAAATATTACAGACTTAGAAAAACATTCAGTCAGAACCAGAGGATGGAGCAGGATTAGAAGGATCAATTTTGTGTAAACCCTTAGCAATCCGCCTCATATATTTGCGAAGATAAGAGAATTGCGTGTCTTGTGAAACACGAATTTGAGCCACTTGCTCTTGAAGGGAATTCAATCTCTCATCAAAATCAGAGGGCTGAAAATCAGGATCATCAGCCGAGTCTGACTCAAGTTCTTCAAATAAATCATCCATATTCACGTCTTCAGTAGGATCACCAGCTTGTCCTGCATCTCCTGCTTCAGCACCACCGCCACCAGCATCCACTTGGCCATCAGCCAATTCTAAAGTCATCTTGTTAAGATTTGAATTATTAAAAGGGAGATGATGGATGGGTTTTTCTCTAGTAGGCATAGCAACGAGCATATGATTTGCCAGCATAGTCAACAAATAACCAAAGGGTATATCACTATGTCCAGGATGTTGACGAGACAGAATAATGGAATGACAAATTAAGGAAGGTAAACATATTTTTGCACCAGAGATGACAGAATGCAAAACACGAACCATAAAAGCAGTGAGTTCGGTTTTATTGCCAGCACGAGGATAAAGATTAGAGATGAAAATCCTATGTAGTACTCTGTGTCTGGGTAACAAAAATCTTGAGGGAAGTGCATGACCTTTATGAGTCCAATGAACATCCAAATTACATAAATCTCTAGTAAGCATTCTACGTTCAGATTCAGAGAGACTGTCATGTAAAATATTAATTGGAATGCTCTCATCATTGACAGGTATTTCCATAATATCAGCAATCAAATGTCGATCCACTACAAACAATCCTTCTTGAGTATCAACTTTAAAAATTAAATTCTCAAGAGAAAAATCACAGATACATGCAAACATGGATTGGGCAATGGACTGGTATGCAGGTCCACCCCAATGCAAGATGTTATCCCATCCCACAGATTCCAACAGAGGAGGGATACCAAATGAAGCAATGTGATTAACATTCACAGGACGCTCAACAATAATATTTCGCATACGCAAATCCCGAACATTTGGAGGATCATTTTCGGGAGACCGAAGATGACGTTGTACAATAGAAGTTGATCTAGAAGAAGAGGGACCTCTAGTAGTTTTCTTTTTACCTCTAGCATCCATTTTTAATGGAGGATTTCAATGAAACAACAAGATGCAAGATAGAAAAGATGAGGTTTTAATAGATCAGATTTTTCAAGATAAAACCCCAATCTTGCAATGAACGACCCAATAGATTCAACAAGAAAGTGATTTGAAACACTAATATCAAGAATCTATAATAAAAATGCAAAGGAACCACTAACCTTGAAGAACTAAGAAGGTGGGTTCGACCGGTCGTAGCTAGAGCCGTTGGTGGGAAAAAAGAAATGAGGAAGAAGAGTCAAAATCCCCAAATTAAAGTGAAATCCCGAGTTTCACGACCGGTCGTGTACGTGTTCGACCGGTCGTAGCACGACCGGTCGTGTACACTCACGACTGGTCGAGTACGACTCAAAATTTGCAATTTTTTTTTCAAATAAATTTCAAATTTAAGCAAATAAATCATCAAACTTATGTACATTATGATACACTAAATCATGCAAATTCAATTTAAATTGCACATACCGAGATCAAACTTTAATTTATTAAACCTGCTTTTGTCGAGCGGTTTAGTGAAAATGTCAGCAAGTTGAGTCTCGGTTGGAATGTAATCCAAACATATTACCTTTTCTTCCACTAATTCACGAATGTAATGAAATCTAATATCAATATGCTTAGTACGTGAATGCTGAACTGGATTTTTAGAGATATTTATTGCACTGGAATTATCGCAAAATAAAATCATAGAATCCTGAGTAATTCCATAATCGCTCAACATTCGTTTCATCCAAACAAGTTGAGTACATGCATTTCCAGCAGCAATGTATTCAGCCTCAGCTGTTGATAGCGATATAGAACTTTGCTTCTTACTAAACCAAGAAACAAGACAATTTCCAATGTAGAAACAACCACCACTGGTTGATTTCCTATCATCAATGTTTCCAGCCCAGTCAGCATCTGCATACCCGGCTAATTGAACATTAGTTTCATGTGGATACCAGAGACCAAGTTTAGTAGAACTTGCGACATATCGCATAATCCGCTTAACAGCAGTTAAGTGAGATTCTTTAGGATTTGATTGATAACGAGCACAAATACCAACACTCAAGGCTATATCTGGTCTACTAGCAGTCAGATAAAGTAAACTACCAATCAAACTACGATACAATTTAGGATCCACATCATTACCTGCAGAGTCTTTTGAGAGTCTCAAAGTTGTACTCATAGGAGTATCAAAATTTTTACCTTTCTCAAATCCAAATTTCTTGATTAAGCCCTGAGCATATTTGGTTTGAGAGATAAAAATTCCATCAGGTTGTTGTTTTACTTGCAACCCTAGGAAATAGTTTAATTCACCAACCATGCTCATTTCGAATTTAGACTTCATCAAATCTGCAAACTCAACAGTCATATTAGTACAGGTTGATCCATAAATAATATCGTCAACATATATTTGAACCATTAGAATATCATCGTTATACTTCTTAACAAAGAGTGTCTTATCAACACATCCCATCTGAAAATTATGACTTAGTAAAAACTTAGTCAGTTTTTCGTACCATGCTCTGGGAGCTTGTTTCAGACCATAGAGAGCCTTCTTAAGACGATACACATGATCAGTAAATTTAGGATCTTCAAACCCTGTTGGTTGTTCAACATATACCTCTTCATGTAAATCACCATTCAGAAAGGCACTCTTTACATCCATTTGATAAATTTTAATCTTTCTAAAACATGCAATGGAGATAAAAAGTCTGATTGATTCAAGACGAGCTACAGGGGCAAATGTCTCATTATAGTCAATACCTTCAATTTGCGTATATCCCTGTACAACTAGTCTTGCTTTATTTCGAATAATATTTCCAAGTTCATCAGATTTGTTTTTGAAAATCCATTTTGTTCCAATAATATGTTTATCTTTAGGTCTAGGAACAAGATACCAAACATCATTTCTGACAAACTGATTAAGCTCTTCTTGCATCGCAAGAATCCAGTTTTCATCCGAAAGTGCTTCTTTTACGTTAACCGGTTCAATCTGGGATGTAAAGCATACGTAGTTACATATGTCCTCTAATTGTCTACGAGTGCGCACACCAGTGAGAGGGTTTCCAAGTATTAGAGAAGTTGGATGATCTTTAACAGTCCTTAATTCAGAATTAGGTTCACTTGATGAAGTTTCTTGTTTTTCAAGTATAAGCACTTCATCATTATCCGAACTAGGAATGGGTGTATTCAAAAGATCGTCAATCACAACATTTATTGACTCTTGAATCACACCGGTCCTGTTGTTCAGAACACGATATGCACGACTGTTTAAAGAATACCCTAAAAAGATCCCTTCATCACTTTTAGTGTCGAATTTTCCCAAATTTTCACGGTCACGCAAAATATAACACTTACTGCCAAAAACTCGAAAGTATTTGACAGAAGGCTTTTTCTCAAACCACATTTCATAAGCCGTTTTATTATTAGATTTACAGATATAAACACGGTTAATAATGTAGCAGGCTGTATTCACTGCTTCAGCCCATAGATTCCTAGGGAGCTTCATGCTATTTAACATAACATTTCCCATTTCTTGAAGCACTCTATTCTTCCTCTCGACAATTCCATTTTGTTGAGGAGTTTTAGGTGCAGAAAATTCATGCGATATTCCCTGATCGCTACAGAATTTCTCAAAACCGCTATTTTCGAATTCGGATCCATGATCACTACGGATCTTGTTGACTTGAGAACTTTTTTCAGTTTGAATCCGTTTTATAATCTTTTTCACTTCATCAAGGGTTTCTGATTTGTCTCTCAAGAATGAAACCCAAGTGAATCTTGTATAATCATCTACAATAACTAAGATGTATTTTTTGCCACCTCGACTTTCCGTTCTTGTTGGTCCTATAAGATCCATGTGGAGAAGCTCGAGTGGTCTTGTGGTGGTATTGGAGTTCACCTTTTTGTGAGAGCTCCTAGTTTGTTTACCATACTGGCATTCACCACAAATCTTGTCTACTTTTTGCATCTTAGGTAGACCTCTAATTAGTTCACCTTTGCTCAATCTGTATAAATTTCGATAGTGTACATGTCCAGGCGTTTATGCCATAATTCTGTCTCATCGGTATGGACCATGTAACACGTTTGTTTAGATGAGCTACTATCGCTTACTATATAGCAGTTTTCAGAAGTTCTGCGACCAGTTAATATTACAGAACCCTTTCATTTATTATTTCACAACCTTGATTAGAAAATTTAACATTATGGTTGTTATCGCATATTTGAGATATGCTCAACAGGTTGTGTTTTAAACCCTCAACATATAAAACATTTTTAAATAAGGGAAGGTTATAGAGTTGGACCGTACCTTTGCCAATTATCTTGCAGTTGCTACCATCACCAAATGTGACTGACCCATCAGTCATATCTTTAAGATCGGTGAATAGTGCTTTGTCGCCTGTCATATATCTGGAGCATCCACTGTCTAGATACCATTTCGAATGGCTTGTAGCTTTGAAAGCAGTGTGAGCAACCAAACAGACAGCTTTAGGAACCCATTTCAGTACTGTTTTGGGTTTAGGAGAATAATTGGTCTTCTTATGTTTATAGTTGTAAGAGTGACCTACAGAATTAGATTTTAATAGCTCCTTAAGTAAATCAATAATTTTTTCAGCTAGTGGGTTTCGAATCTGATTTTTAAAATAGCTGCTTTTGGGTTTAGGAAAAGTTTTTGTATTTTTAGAAAAAACTTGACTATTACCTTTTCCTTTTGAGTTAGAAGTCTCTCCTTTCACAAAATTGGAAGGAGTATTCTTCTGTTTAGGAGATGTGTTTTTATCATAACCCAACCCGGATCGATCGCCACATTTTCTTGATCCGGATAACAATTTTTCTAATTTTGGATCACCTTGGGCATATCTCCATGTGTCCTTCAAACTCAAAAGAGAAGATACTTCATTTTTAAGTTTCTCATTTTCAGATTTCAAATTTTCAATTAGGGAGGTTTTGAATTCTAGATCACACTTAGACTTTTCAAAACTATCTGAAATTTGAGATTTTTCTAAAATAAGAGTTTCAAAACATTCTTTAAGTTTATAAAACTTTTCTTTTTGAAGTTTAAGTTTGACAGCAATTTTACAACTTTCCTTATATAAGGCATTGTAAGCATCTTGAAGATCTTCATCATATTCATGATCACTATCCAAATTTTTTCACTTGTTGAATCATCGTGATCGGAAAAAGTAAACTTGGCTAGAGTCATAAGGGCCTTAAGTTCACTGCCCGACTCAGTTTCTGAATTTTCTGACTCAGAAGAAGCTTCAGAATCAGACGATTCATCCCAAGTAGCCAACATACCCTTCCTTTTGAATCTGTCCTTTTTAGGACATTTGTTTGCTAAATGCCCATATTCTTGACAGTTGTAGCATTGACTATCTTTCAATGATTTCCAAGTTTTAGACTTAGGTTTGGAACGTTTCTTTTCATTTGCCTTTTGAAAATCGACTCTTTTCTTACTTTTGAAAATCTTATAAAACTTTTTCGCCAAAAGGGCCATATCATCTTCAGACTTTTCTGAATCTGAATTTTCTTGAGTAAAATTTTTGGATGACTTCAAAGCGAATAGATTTGCCTTTAGGAGCTTTAAAACTTAATTCATAGGTTTGTAAAGAACCAACTAATTCTTCTACCTTCATATTGTCCGTATCACGAAGTTCCTGGATTGCGGTTACCTTAGAATTGAACCGTTCAGGAAGAGAGCGTAGTATTTTTGCACACACTTTACTTTCAGGGATCTTATCGCCAAGACCCCACATTGAGTTCACAATGTCATTCAATCTAGTGTAAAAGTCCATAAACATTTCATTTTCCTCCATATGAATTTCTTCAAATTTAGTTGTGAGGAGTTGGACTTTAGATTTCTTGACAATTGATGTACCTTCGTGTGTCATTTCTAAAATATCCCAAGCTTGCTTTGCAGTATCACAGGATATGATTCTTTTGAACTCATCCGGTGATAGTGCGCAAGTGATAGCATTTAGTGCTTTAGCATTAGCACTACTCTCATTTTTCTGAAGTGTGGTCCATTGGTAATACGGTGTAATTTTCATAGATTTTGAACCATCAACACCAGTTACTTCCATGATAGGAGGTTTCCATTCAGTTACTGTGGCTTGCCACACACTTTCATCCATTGATTTTAGGAAGATCCTCATTCTGGCTTTCCAATAGGCATAGTTGGAGCCATCAAAGGGAGGAGGTCTAGTAACTGAAAGGCTATCAAAATTTGACATCTTTTTATATAGCTTAGATCGTTAGCTCAGGAAATAAATCCAAATAAAAAGCAACAAATATGAGCTATTAGGCTTTGATACCACTTGAAAAGGCCAAGCTATATGTCCTAGAGGGGGGGGGGGGTGAATAGGACTATGCCAAATTAAAATAAAATCAGCGGAAATAAAATAAACCAATAGCCTTACAACATGAATCAATTCACAAAGCTAAATTTAAATCACCTTGATAAATAGATATCGAGAGATTGATGCAAATTCAGTTCTAAGGACAACCTTACACCATAATCAACAAGGGCTTATGGTAGGACAACCTTATTTCTAGAACCTCTTTTGGATCAAGGACTCAATATTAATATAAGTAAATGAAATAGCAAGGAATTGAATTTAAATGCAGAAGTAAGATCTAAATTATTACAACAATCCCCACACTTGCTTGAAATGTAAATAGTTACAACATTCACATCCACTTGTACATTCCACACAATCGAATGATAAAAGATATGACAATTAAGCAAGTATTCAAACCACAAGTCAAAGAGTTATAGTGGTTCGCTTGTGTGTACACCAACTGTTTTCCAACAGCCACACAAAAAGCTACTCCACTCCTAATATCCTCACACAGGGGATATTAGCGTTCACTAACAAATAGGTTTTCACAGGTTCACCAAAAACCTTTACAATTGTGTCTTTTTCACTTGGGCTTACACAATCCAAAAACCCCTCTTTTCTGAGTTTTCTGGTTTTCCTCAGACAACCAATACAATGAGATTTTTCTGGCTTAACCTCAAACAAAACCAAAAGTAAATGAATTTTACAGAATTGTAAAATACCTGGATTTCTCCTTTTTCGTAGCAGCCCGGTAGAACCAATCGGAGTAGATGATTTGAATGTCAAAGTTCAATTTCCAATACTCACATTCATAAGGTTCTAAGTTCTAATTGATTTTAGATTTAACTCGTTGGGCGTAGCTAAATTTGATTTTGATTCCAAGAAGAAGGAATAAGATAATTCCTCTTTTCAAATAAGATTGGAATATAGAAACAAAATCAAATTAAATAAGCTAGCAAAAAGGAATATTAAATAAGCACAATCTAGCTTAAAATAAACACAGACTTATCTCAGAGTGATCACTTGAAAATTCTTGAATTGAATCGAGTTGAAGTTATGAAAACTCTGAATTTCGTGTTCAATTTATAGAAGCAGAAATCGCTCCTACGACTGGTCTTAGAAACCTACGACTGGTCGTAGCTCTAACAGATTTTTGAAAAAATAAGCGCGATCTTTAAAAGCCGTTCTACGACTGGTCGTGAGTACCCTACGACTGGTCGTGGGTCACCTACGACTGGTCGTATATTCCTACGACTGGTCGTAGGACCAGTGATTTCGTTGCTGGACTTTAAGTCGTAGCTCCACGACTGGTCGTGGACGAGTCGAAGCCACACCTACGACCGGTCGAAGGACCTCCAGGACTGGTCGTGGGCGTACCAAAAATTCGAAAAATCTTCAACTACTTAGGACTGGTCGTGGAATTTCTTGGACTAGTCGAACCAATGCTAGGACTGGTCGAACAAGAGCTAGGACTGGTCGTAGAATAGACCAACCTTATGTAATTTAAATATTTGATTAATGTATCCAAAGTGACCTACTTAAAGGGTCAACCTAAGGTCATTCAAACCTGAACCATGTCGTATGGACATTGAACTTCAACCATTCAACGAATGTAGATAATTTGAATTATATCAGGCTTGAGATCTTGAACCATATCATGCTTGAGATCTTGAACCATATCATGCTTGAGATCTTCATCAACATAGAACTACTTCATGCGTTGTTTCTTTAGATTTGAACTTCAACATTGTAGCTTCTTGAGGCTTCAACATGTAGCTTCTTGAGGCTTCAACATGTAGCTTCTTGAGGTGTCTTGAATTCCAATAAATGATCATACAAGTACAGAACACCGATAGATGTTTTGGCACACAAAATTTGACAACCAAAGGAGCATGAGATCATAACACTTACAGTGACAGCTTGACAACCATCTCGGGAATCAAGCCCAAATACTGTCCAGAAATGCCTAACTTGAGCCGTGAGTTAAGAGCGTGAGAAACGCGAATATCCTTAGATAATGAACTGAAACTTAAGTCTCACGCAAAGTTAAAGAACTCGACTGTTAGTTTGTGACCAAACTTCACCCATGGAAAAAGAAAATTTTCCTGCGCATATCCGTATAATCGTGGCCCCGATTGAACACGTTTGACCGTTGATCAGAGACAGGCTCTCCATAGTCGATCTACTTATCCGATCGCACCGAAATCAAGTCCTGGCATGGATCCATTATCAGGGAGCTTACCCTATGACGTAGATGAGTCGTGGGCCTCCCTATGAGCCCTGTTCGTCAGAAACAGCCACCCACGGGGTATAAACTATGTATAAAGTGGCCATGGGGCCATTTGCATCACATCTAAGGCTATAAATAGCCTTCATTTCACCCCCTCTCTCCCATATCCGAATTTCGCAAACCCTAGAGGGAGAGAGAGGAGAAAAGAGAAGAAAAGAGGAAAGGAGAAGGAAAACTTTGGGAGATCGCTGCAGAGATCTTCTCCCACGAATCCTCGCGCCTAATCACCGCCCCGTTGCGCTACCAAACCTCCTTCGGCTATGATTTCGGGTAAGAAATACCAACCCAAATATCAATGTAGAGCTCCAGGATAGTTTTTCGTCAACCTAGCTAACTAGTTTCATCATTTAGGTGCCCGACGTTCTATTTTTGGAAACGTAGAATTTGGAAGAAGTCCGAGTCGAGCATACTAATGAAAGTTGTGGATTATAAACGCTTAGGTTGCGGTTTATCAATGCTTTCATGACAGCTAATGATTTCTGTCTGTCTTGATTGCTACCGTATTGTCTTAAATGTGTTGATTTCGTTATGAGATACACCTATGAACTGAGATAAATAAATGATGCACCCTATGTGTTTGTTGAAATGTTTAAATGAGCAATAGGAAGTCATGATTTCTAATCTAGGATTCATCATTGTCATATGCATGTAAATCTCTCTGTATAAAGAATTGATAAAACATACGTTGTAACTAACATAGTCTATGTGTTTGATAAATTGTCTAAATGAGAAAACTATTGATGACACTACAAGAAAGACGGTTTTTACTGATGAAACTTTTACCGATAAAAAAAATTCGTCGCTAAAAGTCACTTTTAGCGACGAAAAAAGATTTCGTCGGTAAAAGTTTACTTTTACCGACGAAATTGTAAATTCATAGGTAAAAGTCACTTTTATTGACGAAATTTTTCGTCGGTAAAGGTTGTTTTAAAATTTTGAAAAAAAAAATTCAAAAAGTTTAGTTTTACCTATGAAACTTTTCGTAGCTAAAAAACGTGAATGAGACTTTTACCTACGAAAGGTTTTATCGTTAATGGCTGTTAGCAATTTTTGAAAAAATTTTGAAAAGTTTACTTTTACCTATGAAAATTTTCATAACTAAAAAACGTAGATGACACTTTTACCTACGAAATGTTTCGTCACTAAAGGCTGTTAACAATTTTTCCAAAAAATTCGAAAAGTTCACTTTTATCGATGAACACATTCGTAGTAAAGGTTGTTTTAAAATTTTGAAAAATTTTCAAAAAGTATACTTTTACCTACGAATATTTTCGTACTAAAAAACGTGAATGAGACTTTTACCTACAAAAGGTTTCATCGCTAAATGCTGTTACCAATTTTTGAAAAAAAATCAAAAATTTTACTTTTACCGACGAATATTTTCATCGCTAAAGGTTGTTTTAAAATTTTTTGAAAAGTTTACTTTTACCTACAAAAAGTTTCCTAACTAAAAAATGTAGATGATACTTTTACCTACGAAACGTTTCGTTGCTAAAGTCTGTTAACAATTTTTCCAAACAATTCCAAAACTTTACTTTTACTGACGAACACATTCGTCGCTAAAGGTTGTTTTAAATTTTTGAAAAAAATTCGAAAAGTATACTTTTACCTACGAATATTTTCGTAGCTAAAAATCGTGGATGGGATTTTTACCTACAAAAAGTTTCGTTGCTAAAGGTTATTAACATTTTTTTTTAAAAAAAAAAATAGAAATGTTTACTTTTACCGATGAACATTTTCGTTGCTAAAGGTTTTCTTAAAATTTTTCTGAAAAGTTTACTTTTACCTACGAAAATTTTCGTAACTTAAAAAGGTGGATAATACTTTTACCTACGAAAGGTTTCGTCGCTAAAGGTTGTTAAAAAATTTTGAACAAAAAAATCGAAAAGTTTACTTTTGCCGATGAACATGTTCGTCGCTAAAGATTGTTTTAAATTTTTGAAAAAAAAAATCGAAAAGTTTACTTTTACCTACGAAACTTTTCGTAGCTAAAAAACGTGGGTGAGACTTTTACCTACAAAAATTTTCATCGCTAAAGGCTGTTAACATTTAAAAAAAAAAAAAAAATCAAAAAGTTTACTTTTACCGACAAACATTTTCGTCATAAAATGTTGTCTTTTACCTACGAAACGTTTCGTAGCTAAAAAACGTGAATTAGACTTTTACCTACGAAATATGTCGTAGGTAAAAGTCTCTCTTTAAAAAAATATATATATATTCCAGCTCAAATTTCCTGATATACACCTGTTACAATATAATTCATCATATTCTTCCTGATATACACCTGTTATATAATATATTTCATCATATTCACATTCACATCCATCTAAACCCAAACTACGTAAATCCATCCAAACATAAACTACATTCATCCAAACATAAACTACATCCATCTAAACATAAATAATCCTATGGAAAAAAATAAATGAAAAGAGAGAGAACATATGAGAGGTGATCCCTATCTCCTTTGATAGATTCAAGCTGCATGTGCCCTACCCAACTTCCTATAAGGAGAAGTTATATGGGTCTTGGAATAATGTTGGTGATAAATCCACCTTGTCTATTAATATTATCATATTGTGTTAGGACATGACTCTAAAAATGAGATAAATCCAAATCTCAAATAATCTATGCTATAAGAGATAATGGAGATGGAAATAGATGCATTGTGATGCTTGAGTTCGAGTAAGCTTGCCAACAAAGCAAGATTTTCTTGTTTGTTACCATGTGATTGGGCTACATTATTACATCAATCGAGTTTGGGGGATTGAGTTTAGGTTTGGGTTTTCAAGTTTAGTTTTAGGTTTAGGTTTAGGTTAGGGAGTTGAGATTAGGATTAGGTGTAGGTTTAAGTGTAGGGATTTGAGAATACATTTCGGTTTTAGATTTAGATTTAGGTTTTAGGTTTTAGGTTTAGGTTTAGGTTTTAGGTTTAGGTTAAGGTTAGGTTATAGGTTATAAGTTTAGGTTATAGGTTATGGGTTAGAGGTTATAAGTTAAGGTTTAGGTTATACGTTTTGGTTTAAGTTAAGGTTATAGGTTATAGGTTATAGGTTATAGGTTATAGCTTTAGGGAATTGAGAATAGGTTAAGGTTTACGTTTAAGAAATCGGGTTCTGGTTCGGGTTCGGTATCGTGTGTAGGCTTTGGTTTTCAAGTTTAGGTTTAGGTTTAGGTTAGGGAGTTGAGATTAAGATTAGGTGTAGGTTTAGGTTTAGGAAATCGATTTCGGGTTCGGCTTTAGGTTTGGGTTTTCAAGTTTAGGTTTAGGCTAAGGAGTTGAGATTAGGATTAGGTGTAGGTTTAGGTTTAGGGATTTGAGAATACATTTAGGTTTTAGGTTTAGCTTTAGATTTTAGTTTATAGGTTTAGTTTATAGGTTTAGGTTTAGGTTAAGGTTAGGTTATAGGTTATAAGTTTAGGTTATAGGTTAAGGTTTAGGTTATAAGTTTTGGTTTAGGTTAAGGTTATAGGTTTTGGTTTAGGTTTAGGCTTAGGTTTTAGGTTTAGGTTAAGGTTATAGGTTTAGGTTAGGTTTAGGTTAGGCTTAGGTTTAGGTTATAGGTTATAACTTTAGGGAATTGAGAATAGGTCAAGGTTTAGGTTTAGGAAATCGGGTTCAGGTTTGGGATCGGGTTTAGGCAGTGGTTTTCAAGTTCAAGTTAGGGAGATGAGATTAGGATTAGGTGTAGCTTTATGTTTAGAGATTTGAGAACACATTAGGATTTAGCTTTAGGTTTAGGTTTTAGGTTATGGAGTTGGGATTATGATTAGGTTATAAGTTTAGGTTTAGGTTTAGGTTTTGGGTTAGGGAGTTGAGATTAGGATTAGGTTTAGGTTTAGGTTTAGGTTATAGGTTTAGGTTATAGGTTTTTAGGTTTTAGTTTATAGGTTTAGGTTCAGGTTTAGGTTTAGGTTTAGGTTAAGGTTCAGGTTTTAGGTTTAGGTTTTAGGTTTAGGTTTAGGTTTAGGTTTTAGGTTATAGGTTTAGGTTTAGGTTTTAGGTTTAGGTTAAGGTTTGGTTATTGGTTATAAGTTTATGTTATAGGTTAAGGTTTAAGTTATAGGTTTTGGTAAGGTTTATGTTTAGGTTTAGGTTATAGGTTATAGGTTATAGGTTGTATCTTTAGGGAATTGAGAATAGGTTAAGGTTTAGGTTTAGGAAATCGGTTTCGGGTTCAGGATCGGGTTTAGGTTTGGGTTTTTAGTTTAGGTTTAGGTTTAGGTTAGGGAGTTGAGATTAGGATTAGGTGTAGGTTTAGGTTTAGGGATTTAAGAATACATTTAGGTTTTAGGTTTAGGTATAGGTTTTAGGTTTTAGGTTTAGGTTTAGGTTATAAGTTATAGCTTTAGGGAATTGAGAATAGGTTAAGGTTTAGGTTTAGGAAATTGGGTTCGGGTTCGGGATCGGGTTTAGGTTTGGGTTTTCAAGTTTAGGTTTAGGTTAAGGAGTTGAGATTAGGATTAGGTGTAGGTTTAGGTTTAGGAATTTGAGAATATTTAGGTTATAGGTTATAAGTGTAGGTTATAGGTTTAGGTTTAAGTTAGGTTATAGGTTAAGGTTTAGGGAATTGAGAATAGGTTTAGGTTTAGGTTTAGGAAATCGGGTTCGGGTTCAGGATCGGGTTTAGGTTTGGATTTTCAAGATTAGTTTTAGGTTTAGGTTAGGGAGTTGATGAAAGTGCACTTGCTAGTGCCCTGGTTTGTCAAGTTACGTGAATGGTGAGTCAGACTGACTACAGAGCTCGATAGGAAGAGCAATTCAAGCGTCTGCCTCAACCGGATGTGTAGAAGCTCGCAATAGGTAAACCATAACCTCACATCCCATGTCCCAAAATACCAGGTAATTAAAACCCTTAAAATAAGACAGACATCTTAGGGTTTTTGTGGTGAGAAAACTTTTTCAAAAATAGAAAAATCTCTAAGTTTTTCTCGCCTTGTCGATTTTATCGAAGCACCCTCGATATGATCGACCTGTACTGTCGATGTCCTTGATACCTTAACGATATTATCGATAAGAGGACCAAAATGTCCAATAACCGAATATTCATCTGGACAGATTTATCGATGTATCGATACACATATTGATATATCGATAAAAGCACTAATATGTCCAGCAACTTCACAATATATCTAGACGAATTATCGATGTATCGATACACATATCGATATCATCGATATTCAAATCTCGAGTCCATCGAGAGTGACTCGATAAGATCGACAGGCAGATTTTTGGCGCCCTTGTTTTTTAATGATAATCTCAAAAGTCTTCGATATATTGATGACCGTCCGATATGATCTGAATTCAAACATTGATAATATCGGAGGTCCATCGATGATATCGACAGTGGGCACGCATTTCTTACAGCAGTTATTTCAGGTTATTTTTAACTATGATCGGGGGCCCTTCGATTTAATCGATATTCAAATATCGATGATATCGACACCAGATTGATTGCATCGAACGAAGCCATAATCTGTCCAGCAAGTTCAAAGTTAAATCAGCTGGAATTATCGATGCCTCGACTCTGATCTCGATGTCATCGATATTCAAATTTCGATGACCACGACGGTTTCCCCGATCATTCATGAAAACCTGAAATATCTCAAAGTCAAGTCTCTCTCATTTTTCAAGTGTCGATGGATCGATCTTGTCATCGATGGAATCAGAGTTCGAAATTCGATGACATCGATAATACCTTTGATTCATCGACCAATTGGCAAAGAGTTTCAAAAGCGTATGACATCGAGTCTGAGTCATCGAGCAGACCATCGATGCTATCGGGAGTATACGCTCGATGATATCGAACCTGCTCGATGATATCGAACTCTGTCATAAATGTGACCATTTTATATCCGTTGAAGCTTTTTGCCTATATATAGAGGACTTGTCTTTTGTTGTTGTAAGAGAGAATAAAGAGAGCTTTTGTGTGTTTCAACTTACATCTTATACCTTAAGCCTTTTCTCTCGAGGGAGTTCATCCTCCAATCCACCCTCACCATTGATATTAAATAGAGTGGATTGGAGAATGAACTTCCGAATTCAAGGATCCTCCAGCTACCACCTTAATGGCAAATCATTAAGCTGGGATGCCTTGAATGCATAAGAGAGGAACTACTCTATCATCCTTATATAAAAATCTTTAGAGAGTAGGATTCCATGTCACCCTTGACTCAACCCTAAGCCAAGTATTGATATATCATCTTGCGTTGTGAATCAAGGAAGCTGAAGACTCTTCATCAAGGAGGAGATATTTGACATTGTGCTTAATGGGACTCTTCAACTTATCTGTAAGTATTTAGAGTCCAGAGGACACTTGTGATCATTCCTTTCTAGGTCTTGGTCTTAAGTGGTTCTCACCCTTTGAAGTCCTCAAGGAGGCCTCTGACGAGAGTGTACGTAGTAGGTGCATAATGTGGACCCTTGCTTTTGTGTAGGGCATAAATTGTTAGGTCCTTGACCTGTCTGGTCTAAAATTCGGGTGCGTTGTGTGGACCCTTGCTCTATGGAGAGCATAAACATCTGGTTAGGAGTGAACCAGCAAAACTCTGGATTTGAGGTGAACCGCGTAAAACCTCTGTAAAGGTTGAAGGTGAACCTGATTTAAAACCTTATGTTAGAGGTGAACCCTGAGAAACCTCCTTAGTGAAATCCGGTACGCTCAAGGGTTGAGTGCGACAACAGGGAGTGGAGTAGACTTATCGTTGAACCACTATAAAATGACTGTGTTTGTGATTGCTTTTCTCTATGTGTGATTCATGTCAATGCATTCATATTCATATATCTGATCACATCTCTCACACACATACAGTCACATCCAACATAGACTAAGTTGCATATTGCTATATTTTGATTAGTTTGTGATTGGATCCTCTACTTGGCTTGGAAGCCGGTAGAGTTACATTTGAGTAATCCTGGAAATTGTATACATGATAAGATTATAGTGATAGAATTTTTAAATAGCTCATAAATCTTTAAAAAGTCCTATTCACCCCCCTCTAGGACATATTGGCATATTCTGACTTCAACTCAAGCTGTCTTCACCACTATTTCAGTTGAGATTAGGATTAGGTGTAGGTTTAGGTTTAGGGATTTGAGAATACATTTAAGTTTTAGGTTTAGGTATAGGTTTTAGGTTTTAGGTTTAGGTTTAGGTTAAGGTTAAGGTTAGGTTATAAGTTACAAGTATAGGTTATAGGTTATATGTTATAGGTTAAGGTTAGGTTATAAGTTATAAGTTTAGGTTATAGGTTATATGTTATAGGTTAAGGTTTAGGTTAAGGTTAAAGTTATAGGTTAAGGTTTAGGTTTAGGTTATAAGTTATAACTTTAAGGAATTGAGAATAGGTTAAGGTTTAGGTTTAGGTTATAAGTATAGGTTTCGGGATTTGAGAATAGGATTAGGTTAAGGTTATAAGTGTAGGTCATAAGTTTAAGTTTAGGTTTAGGTTTTAGGTTTGGGTTATAGGTTAAGGTTTAGGGAATTGAGAATAGGTTAAGGTCTAGGTTTAGGGATTTGAGAATACATTTAGGTTTTAGGTTTAGGTTTAGGTTTTACGTTTAGGTTAAGGTTATAGGTTTAGGTTTAGGTTTAGGTTTAAGTTTAGGTTATAGGTTATAGCTTTAGGGAATTGAGAATAGGTTTAGGTTTAAGTTTAGGAAATCGGGTTCAGTTTGGGATAGCGTTTAGGTTTGGGTTTTCAAGTTTAGGTTTAGGTTTAGGTTAGGGAGTTGAGATTAGGATTAGGTGTAGGTTTAGGTTTAGGGATTTGAGAATACATTTAGGTTTTAGGTTTAGGTTAGGGAGTTGAGATTAGGATTAGGTGTAGGTTTAGGTTTAGGGATTTGAGAATACATTTAGGTTTTAGGTTTAGGTTAGGGAGTTGAGATTAGGATTAGGTGTAGGTTTAGGTTTAGGGATTTGAGAATACATTCAGGTTTTAGGTTTAGGTTTTGGTTATAGGTTTAGGTTTAGGTTTTAGGTTTTAGATTTAGGTGAAGGATAGGTTATAGATTATAAGTTTAGGTTATAGGTTATAAGTTATAGGCTAAGGTTAAGGTTATAGGCTTGGGTTTAGGTTATAGGTTATATGTTATAGGATATAGCTTTAGGGAATTGACAATAGGTTAAGGTTTAGGTTTAGGAAATCAGGTTCGGGTTCGGGTTCGGGATCGGGTTTAGGTTTGGTTTTCAAGTTTAGGTTTTGGTTTAGGTTAGGGACTTGAGATTAGGATTAGGTGTAGGTTTAGGTTTAGGGATTTGATAATACATCTAGGTTTTAGGGTTAGGTTTAGGTTTAGGTTTTAGTTTATAAGTTTAGGTTATAGGTTTAGGTTTAGGTTTTAGGTTTAGGTTAAGGTTAGGTTATAGGTTATAAGTTTAGGTTATAGGTTATAGGTTATAGGTCAAGCTTTAGGTTATATGTTTTGGTTAAGGTTTAGGTTTAGGTTATAGGTTATAGGTTTTGGTTAAGGTTTAGGTTTAGCTTATAGGTTATAGGTTATAACTTTAGGGAATTGAGAATAGGTTAAGGTTTAGGATTAGGAAATCGGGTTCGTGTTCGGGATTGGGTTTAGGCTTGGGTTTTCAAGTTTAGGTTTAGGTGTAGGCTAGGGAGTTGAGATTAGGATTAGGTGTAGGTTTAGGTTTAGGGATTTGAGAATACATTTAGGTTTTAGGTTTAGGTTTAGGTTTAGGTTTAGGTTTTAGTTTATAGGTTTAGGTTTGGGTTTAGGTTAAGGTTAGGTTATAGGTTATAAGTTTAGGTTATAGGTTATAGGTTAAGGTTTAAGTTATAGGTTTTGGTTTAGGTTAAGGTTATAGGTTTTGGTTTTGGTTTAGGTTTAGGTTAAGGTTAGGGTTTAGGTTTAGGTTATAAGTATAGGTTTTGGGATTTGAGAATAGGTTTAGGTTAAGGTTATAGGTTTAGGTTTAGGTTATAACTATAGGTTTATGTTATAGGTTAAGGTTTAGGTTTATGTTATAAGTATAGGTTTTGGGATTTGAGAATAGGTTTAGGTTAAGGTTATGAGTTTAGGTTAAGGTTATAAGTTTAGGTTATAGGTGAAATGACCAAGCTATATGTCCTAGGGGGGGCGGGGGGATAGGACTATGCCAAATAAAAATTAAAATAACGGAATAAACAATAAAGAGATAACCTTAAAAATAAATCAATTCGCAATGCTGAAATAAACTCAACCTTAATTAACAAGTATTAAGAGGTTGATATGAATTCAGTTCTAAGGACAACCTTACAACAAAAAAACCAAAGGTTCATGGCAGGACAACCTTATTTCTAGAACGTCCTTTATATCAATAACTCAATAAAAATAAATAGCAAGGAATTGAAATAAATTGCTGAAATTTAAATCTAACTTATTACAACATTCACCACACTTTCTTGAAATGTAAATAATTACAACATTCACAACCACACTTACATTCCACAGCTTTGAATGATAAAAGGTAAAAGGTTAAGTAAGCATTCAATCTACAAGACAAAGAATTATAGTGGTTCACCTGTGTGTTCACCAATTGTTAAACAACAGCCACACAGAATGCTACTCCACTCTTAATACCTCACACAGAGGATATTAGCGTTCACTATCAAAATAGGTTTCACAGGTTCACCTAAAACATTCACAATTGTGTCTTTTTAACTTGGGCTTACACAATCCAAAAACCCCTCTTTCTGAGTTTTCTCGCTCTCCTCAGATAACCACACAAATGAAATTTTTCTGGCAAATCCTAAACAAAAACCAAATGAATATAAATTTTATAGAATTATAAAATACCTGGATTTCCCCTATTATAGCAGCCCGAAAGAACCAGTCGGAGTAGAAGTTCAAATATGGAAGTTCAATGTCCAATACTCACTTTAAAATGGTTCTAAGTTCTAATTGATTTTAAGTTTAATCAACTTAGGGCTAGCTGTATTTGATTTTGATTCCGTGAAGAAGGAACTAAGAATTTTCCTTTTTTCTAATCAGATTGGAATGCAAATCAAAATCAAATAACAATAAGCTAACAAAAGGAAATAGAATTATTCATAATATAACTTAAAAACAAACACAAACTTATCTCAGAGTGGAGCCTTGAATTCACTTAATTTTAATGAAAAACTCTAAAATTCATGTGCTATTTATAGCTGCAGAAATTTGTCTTTGACTGGTCCTAGGTTTATCATGACTGGTCCAAGAATAAACTGATTTTTGAATTTTTGAGCGCGATCGGATCAGACCATTGTACGACCGGTCGTAGGTAGTCCACGACTGGTCGAAGGTAGTCCACGACTAGTCGAGATCCTTCTACGATTGGTCGTGCGACACTTGATTTAGTCGCTGGAGTTTGAGTCGAAGCTTTACGACTGGTCGAAGGTTGAGTCGAGACCATCCCACGACCGGTCGAACAGACTCCAAGATTGGTCGTAGCCGAAACAGAAAATCCAAAAAATTACAACAATTCTAGGACTGGTCCTGGAACTTCTTAGACTAGTCAAACAGTGCTAGGACTAGTCGAACAAGGTCTAGGACTGGTCTTAGAATAGACCAAATTCATATATTAATGTCAAAATGAATTATGTAGCCAAAGTGACCTACCCTAAGGTCAATCTAAGGATTATCATACCTGGGACATGAGGTATGGACATTGAAAACTTCATTTGTTTAGATTTTGAATATTATGAAGCTTGAGTTCTTCTTGATGCAGCTTGACTACTTCACAAGCTTTGAAATCATTGTCATTTTGAGTTGCACTTGAATCCCAAACTATGCTTGAGTCTTGACCTTGAGTACACGTGAACTTGAGCTTGAGTTCTTATATGTGAGCTTGAGCTTGAACTTGAGCCTTAAGCTTGAACTCTTCTTTAATATCTTCTATATCATAGCTTGAACTAGCTTGTAGAATTCATCTTCTTGACATGGTGTCTCGAACAAATTTATCAAGATATAAACACAAGACACATACAGAGGTTTTGACACACAAAATTTGACAGCCAAAGAGGAATCAAATCATAACACTTACAATCTCCCCCTTTGTCAAATTTGTGACAAAACATACTTCAACAAGAGAAGTACAACATGAATTAATAATGAATCATGCACCAGTTATAACGAGTAAGAAATCATGCACCAGTTGTTATGAAATAGCATACAGCATACTAACATACAACATACAACCTCATGCACAACCACTTACCACTTAACTTCCCATGAAAAACTCCCCCTTAGTAATACACTTCAACCATACACTTCAACCATCCCATCACAGCAGCATAAATCAATTCATAATTCATATAGATCTCCCCCTTTTTGTCAAAATATGACAAAGGAAGAAACACCAATAGGATTTGAAAGACAGGAAAATAATGATCAAGTCAAATAGATAGAAAGATTGAAAGTTAAGAGAACAAAACATAGCTTAAGGAGTTATAAAGTCAAGCCAAATATAGTCTAACATAACCAGAGAAAGTAAAAAGTATTATAGTTATTATAGACCAAAGAGTAAAGTCTCAATTCAAACAAGAAGAAGGAGCAGGTATGGTAGGATCAATTTGATGAAGGCCTTTTTGTAAGCGCCTAAAATATTTGCGCATATTTTTGAATTGCTGATTGTGACCACCATTCATATTCTCTACCTTCTCCTCTAATGCACTTAGACGAGCATTGAAATCAGATGGCTCAAAGTCAGGATCATCCTCAGAGTCAGAATCAATTTCATTAAAAATATCGTCCATATTGATATCATCTGGAGAAAGAACATCACCTTCTTCATCATTCCCAGCCTCAGCATCAACTCCACCTTCACCAACATCAACTTGGCCTGGAGCAAATTTCAACTTCATTTTGTTTTAGTTGGAGTTATTGAAAATGAGGTGTTGGATAGGAGCCTCTCCGACAGTCATAGCGACTAACATGTGAGTGGCTAATACATTCAACAGATATCCAAATGGAATATCACCATGACCAGGATGACTACGGATTTGAATGACATAGGAATAAATCAAGAAGGCAAACAGACATTAGCACCAGTAATGATTGAGTACAAAATACGAACCATAAACAGAGTCAACTCGGTCTTGTTTCCAGAGCGGGGATACAGATTAGAAGTGAAGATACGATGTAAAACTCTGTATCTGAGTAACAAGTATTTGATTTTGAGAGCATTCCCATTTGCAGTCCATGGTGCATTCATGTTACACAATGCTCTAGTATAAGCATGTTTTTCCGATTCTGACACTTTCTCAGCAAGAGTACTAGGATGAATACCATCATCATTTACTGGTATGTCCATAAGGCCTGAAATTAAATGTCGATCAACAGGAAAAGGCCCTTCTCTAGTAATAATAGTGAAAGTCAGTTGCTTATTTGAGAAATCAGTTATGCATACAACCATGGCCTGCGCTATGGGCTGGTATGCCGACCCTCCCCAATGTAAAATGTTTTCCCATCCTACAGATTAAAGGAGAGGAAGGAGACCGAAAGGAGCGATATGGTTTAAACAAATAGCTTTTTCAACAATCACATGGCGCATACGTAAGTCGCGTACACGTGGTGGATCATCTTCAGGATTCCTAAGATGACGTCTAGTGATAACATTCGATCTAGAAGAAGAAGCACCTTTGGGATTTTTCTTTTTACCTCTAGAATCTATTTTCTTGAAGAAATACCAGAAATATCAAGAAAAGAGAGATGGGTTTCTCTAGATTCAGTAAATGAGAAGAAAAACCCAAAATCTTGAAGAAAGAGTTGAAATAGACAACTACAATCAAGAAATTGAAGGGAAAAGACTAAGATTCTTCAAGAAATCAAGAAAAAAAACTCTAAACTGAGTGAATCAAACAGTGGGGTTCGACTAGTCGTAGCTCAACTCGTTGGAGAAGAGGAATGAAATGAAAAAGAAATGGTTTTTCCCCAAATAAAGGCAATCAGTGCGCTACACGACTGGTCGTGGGACGTCCTCGACCAGTCGTGCCACGACTGGTCGTGGGACGTCCTCGACCAGTCGTGCCACGACTGGTCCAACACGTCCTCGACTGGTCGTGTATCAGAAAAATAAACATGCATTTTAAGAAATTTTGAAATATAAACTAATAAAGTATTTAGACTATGATACAGAGATGCATGCGCAATCATTTTAAATTGCACATACCGAAATCGAATTTTAACTTATTAAACCTGCTTTTGTCGAGTGGTTTAGTGAAAATGTTAGCAACCTGAGTCTCGGTTGGTATATATTCTAAAGATATTTCTTTTTCTTCCACTAATTCACGGATATAATGAAATCTAATGTCAATGTGCTTAGTACGTGAATGCTGGATTGGGTTTTTAGAAATATTTATCGTACTGGAATTATCACAGTATAAAACCATCGAGTCCTGTGCGATTCCATAATCACTCAACATACGTTTCATCCAAACCAGCTGAGTACATGCATTTCCAGCTACAATGTATTCAGCCTCAGCAGTTGAGAGTGATATGGAACTTTGCTTCTTGCTAAACCAAGAAACCAATCAATTTCCAATGTAAAAACAACCACCACTGGTTGATTTCCTGTCATCGATATTACCAGCCCAATCAACATATGAGTACCCAGCCAATTGAACACAAGTATCATAAGGATACCAAAGACCCAGATTAACTGAACTTGTGACATATCGAATAATTTGCTTAACAACAGTTAAGTGAGATTCTTTAGGATTAGACTAATATTTAGCACAGATTCCAACACTTAAAACAATATCAGGTCTACTTGCAGTTAAGTACAACAAACTTCCTATCATACTATGATATAATTTAGGATCTACATCTATACCTGTAGAGTCTTTTGAGAGTCTTAGGGTTGTACTCATAGGAGTATCAAAATTCTTACCATTCTCAAACCCAAACTTCTTAATCAAGTTCAAAGCATATTTAGATTGTGAAATAAAAATTTCATCAGATTGCTGTTTTACTTGCAATCCTAAGAAATAATTTAATTCCCTAACCATGCTCATTTCGAACTTAGATTTCATCAAATCTGTAGGCTCAACAGTCATGTTAGTACAAGTTGATCCATAAATAATATCATCAACATAGATCTGAACCATTAAGATATCATCGTTATGTTTCTTAACAAAAAGTGTCTTATCGACACTACCCATTTGGAAATTATGACATAGTAAAAACTTAGTCAATTTTTCGTACCATACCCTAGGAGCTTGTTTCAAACCATAGAGAGCCGTTTTAAGGTGGTATATATGATTAGTAAACTTAGGGTCTTCAAACCTTGTAGATTGTTCAACATATACCTCTTCATGTAAATCACCATTTAAGAAGGCACTCTTTACATCCATTTGATAAATTTTAAACTTTCTAAAGCATGCAATGGATATAAAAAGTTTAATTGATTCAAGGCGAGCAACTGGAGTAAAAGTTTCATCGTAATCAGTACCTTCTATTTGAGTGTACCCTTGAACAACCAGTCTTGCCTTGTTTTGAATTATATTTTCATGTTCATCAGACTTATTTTTGAACATCCACTTAGTTCTTATAATGTGTTTATCTTTAGGTCTAGGAACAAGATACCAGACATCATTACGAACAAATTGATTAAGTTCTTCCTCCATTGCTACTATCCAGTTTTCATCAGAAAGTGTTTCTTTTACGTTTACCAGTTCAATATGGGATGTAAGGCATACGTAATTACATGTCTTCTAGTTGTCTACGAGTGTGCACACCAGTGAGAGGGTTTCCAAGAATTTGATCAGTTGGATGATCTTTAACAGTCCTTAATTCAAGATTAATTTCACTTGATGAAGTATCTATTTTTTCAATTATAAGAACTTCATCATTATCTGAACTAAGGGCAGATGTATTCAAGTGATCATCAATGACCACATTAATTGACTCTTGAATCACACCGGTCCTGTTGTTTAGTACACAGTATGCATGACTGTTTAAAGAATATCCTAAGAAGATTCCTTCATCACTCTTTGTGTCAAACTTTCCCAGATTTTCACGGTCACGCAAACTATAGCACTTGCTGCCAAAAACTCGAAAGTATTTGACAGTCGACTTCTTATCAAACCACATTTCATAAGCCATTTTATTATTGGACTTACAGGTATAGACATGGTTAATAATGTAACAGGCGATATTCACTACTTCAGCCTATAAATTTCTAGGGAGCTTCATGCTATTCAACATAACATTTCCCATTTCTTGGAGCAATCTATTTTTCCTTTCCACAATACCATTTTGTTGTAGTGTTTTGGGCGCAGAGAATTCATGTGATATTCCTTGATCGCTACAGAATTTCTCAAACCTCTATTTTCAAACTCGGATCCATGATCACTTCAGATCTTACTGACTTGAGAACATTTTTCAGTTTGGATCCGTTTGATAATCTTTTTCACTTCATCAAGGGTTTTTGATTTGTCCCTTAAAAATGAAACCCAAGTGAATCTTGTAAAATTATCTACAATAACCAAGATGTATTTTTTGCCACCTCGACTTTCCGTTCTAGTTGGTCCTATAAGATCCATGTGGAGAAGCTCGAGTGGTCTTAATGTGGTATTGGAGTTCACCTTTTTGTGAGAGCTCCTAGTTTATTTACCATACTGACATTCACCACATATCTTGTCTACTTTTTGAATCTCAAGTAGACCTCTAATAAGTTCTCCTTTGCTCAATCTATATAAATTCTGGTAGTGTACATGTCCAAGGCGTTTATGCCATAATTCCGTCTCATCGGTATGGACCATGTAGCATATTTGATTAGATGAGCTACCATTGCTTACTATATAGCAGTTTTCAGAAGTTCTGCTACCAGTTAATATAAAAAAACCCTTTTTATATATAATCTCACAACCTTGATTAGAAAATTTAACACTATGGTTGTTGTCGCATATTTGAGAAATGCTTAACAGGTTGTGTTTTAGTCACTCAACATATAAAACATTCTTAAATAAGGGAAGATTATAGAGTTGAACCGTACCTTAGCCAATAATCTTGCAGTTGCTACCATTACCAAATGTGACTGACCCATCAGTCATATCTTTTAGATCGGTGAATAAAGCCTTGTCACCAGTCATGTGCCTGGAACATCCACTGTCTAGGTACCATTTTGAATGGCTTGTTGCTTTGAAAGCAGTGTGGGCAACCAAGCAGGCAACTTTAGGAACCCATTTCAGAACTGTTTTGGGTTTAGGAACATAATTGGTCTTCTTCAGCTTATAGTTATGGGAATGACCTACTGAGTTAGATTTTAAGAGCTCCTTGAGTAAATCAACTATTTTTTCAGCCAGTGGGTTTCTGTTCTGATTTTTGAAATTGATATAGCTACGTTTAGGTTTTTGAAAAGTTTTTATATTTTTAGAAAAACCTTGACAAGTACCTTTCTATTTTAAGTTTGAGGCTTCTCCTTTCACAAAGTTGGGAGGAGTACTCTTCTGTTTATGAGGTATATTTTTATCATAACCCAACCCAGATCGATCGCCACTTTTTCTAGATCCGGATAAAAGTTTTTCTAACTTTGGATCTCCTTGGGCATACCTCCATGTATCCTTCAAACTCAGAAGAGAAGATACTTCATTCTTGATTTTCTCAATTTCAGATTTCAAATCTTCAATCAGGGAGGTTTTGAATTCCAAATCACATTTTGATTTTTCAAAACTATCTGAAATTTGAGATTTTTATAAAACAAGTAAGTCGAAGCATTCTTTGAGTTTAAAAAACTTTTCTTTTTGAAGTTTAATCTTTACAGCAATTTTACAACTTTCCTTGTATAGGGCATTGTAAGCATCTTGAAGATCTTCTTCATTTTCGTAATCACTATTCAGATTTTCTTCACTAGTTGAATCATCATGATCTGAAAAGGTGAACTTGGCTAGAGTCATAAGGGCCTTAACTTCATTGCCCGACTCGGTTTCAGAATCCTCTGAATCAGAAGTAGCTTCGGACTCAGATGATTCATCCCAAGTAGCCAACATACCCTTCCTTTTGGGTTTGTCCTTTTTAGGACATTTGTTTGCTAAATGCCTATATTCATGGCAGTTGTAACATTGACTGTCTTTCAAAGATTTTCGTGTTTTGGGTCTAAATTTCTTTTTATCATTTGATTGTTGAAGATCAAACCTTTTCTTACTTTTGAAAATCTTATAAAACTTCTTTGCTAAAAGAGCCATATCATCTTAAGAATCAGAGTTTTCTTCAGATACATTTTTAGAAGATTTAAAAGCTATAGATTTACCTTTAGGAGCTTTAAAGTTTAACTCATAGGTTTGTAAAAAACCAACTAGTTCTTCTACCCTCATATTATCCATATCATGAAGTTCCTGGATCGTGGTTACTTTAGAGTTGAACCGCTCAAGAAGTGAGCGTAGTATCTTTGCACACACTTTACTTTTTGGGATTTTATCGCCAAGACCCCACATTGAGTTTACAATGTCATTTAATCTTGTGCAAAAGTCCATAAACATTTCGTTTTCCTCCATATGAATTTCTTCAAATTTGGTTATAAGGAGTTGGACTTTAGATTTTTTTACAATTGATGTACCCTCGTGTGCCATTTCTAATATATCCCACGCTTGCTTTGCAGTGTCACAGGATATGATTCTTTTGAACTCATCCGCTGATAGTGCGCAAGTGATTGCATTTAGTGCTTTAACATTGGCACTACTCTCACTTTTCTAAAGTGTGGACCAAGAAGTATAAGGTGTTATTCTCATTGATTTTGATCCATTGATATCAGTTACTTCAATGGTAGGAGGGCTCCATTCAGTCATTGTGGCTTGCCACACATTCTCATCCATTGATTTGAGGAAGATCCTCATTCTAGCTTTCCAATAGGCATAGTTGGAGCCATCAAAGGGTGGAGGCCTAGTGACTGATAGGCTATCAAAATTTGACATCTTATATATATAACTTAGATCGTTAGCTCAGGAATTAAATCTAAATAAAAAGCAATAAGAACGAGCTATTAGGCTCTGATACCACTTGAAATGGCCAAGCTATATGTCCTAGAGGGGGGGGGGGGGGTGAATAGGACTATGTCAAATAAAAATTAAAATAGCGGAATAAACAATAAAGAGATAACCTTTAAAATAAATCAATTCGCAATGCTGAAATAAACTCAACCTCAATTAACAAGTATTGAGAGGTTGATATGAATTCAGTTATAAGGATAACCTTACACCATAAAATCAAAGGTTTATGGTAGGACAACCTTATTTCTAGAACATCCTTTGTATCAATAACTTAATAAAAATAAATAGCAAGGAATTGAAATAAATTGCTGAAATTTTAATCTAACTTATTACAACATTCACCACACCTTTTTGAAATGTAAATAATTACAACATTCACCACACCTTTTTGAAATGTAAATAATTACAACATTCACAACCACACTTACATTCCACGGCTTTGAATGATAAAAGGTAAAAGATTAAGCAAGCATTCAATCCACAAGACAAACAATTATAGTGGTTCGCCTGTGTGTTCACCAACTGTTAAACAACAGCCACACAGAATGCTACTCCACTCCTAATATCCTCACACAGGAGATATTAGCGTTCACTATCAAAATAGGTTTCACAGGTTCACTTAAAACCTTCACAATTGTGCCTTTTTAACTTGGCCTTATATAATCCAAAAATCCCTCTTTCTGAGTTTTCTGGCTCTCCTTAGATAACCACACAAATGGAATTTTTTTGGCAAATCCCAAACAAAAACCAAAGGAATATAAATTTTACAGAATTGTAAAATACCTGGATTTCTCCTCTTGTAGCAGCCCGGAAGAACCAATCGGAGTAGAAGTTCGAATATGGAAGTTCAATGTCCAATACTCACTTTAAAATAGTTCTAAGTTCTAGTTGATTTTAAGTTTAATCAACTTAGGGCTAGCTGTATTTGATTTTGATTCCGTGAAGAAGGAATTAAAAATTTCCCCTTTTTCTAATCAGATTGGAATGCAAATCAAAATCAAATAACAATAAGCTAACAAAAGGAAATAGAATTATGCACAATATAGCTTAAAAATAAACACAAACTTATCTCAGAGTGGAGCCTTGAATTCACTTAATTTTTAATGAAAAACTCTGAAATTCAAGTGCTATTTATAGCTGTAGAAATTCGTGTTTGACTGGTCCTAGGGTCACCACGACTAGTCCAAGAATAAACTGATTTTTAAATTTTGAGCGCGATCGGATCAGACCGTTGTACGACCGGTCGTAGGTAGTCCACGACTGGTCGAAGGCAGTCCACGACCGGTCGAGATCCTTCTCCGACTGGTCGTGCGATACTTGATTTAGTCACTGGACTTTGAGTCGAAGCTTTATGACTGGTCAAAGGTTGAGTCGAGACCATCCCACGACCGGTCGAGCAGACTCCAGGACTGGTCGTAGCCGAACTAGAAAATCTAAAAAATTGCAACAATTCTAGGACTGGTCCTGGAACTTCTTAGACTGGTCGAACCAGTGCTAGGACTGGTCGAACAAGGTCTAGGACTGGTCTTAAAATAGTCTAAATTCATGTATTAATATCAAAATGAATTATGTAGCCAAAGTGACCTACCCTAAGGTCAATCTACGGATTATCATACCTGGGACATGAGGTATGGACATTGAAAACTTCATTTGTTTAGACTTTGAACATTATGAAGCTTGAGTTCTTCATGATGCAGCTTGACTACTTCACAAGCTTTGAAATCAATGTCATTTTGAGTTGCACTTGAATCCCAAACTATGCTTGAGTCTTAACCATGAGTGCACGTGAACTTGAGCTTGAGTTCTTACATGTGAGCTTGAGCTTGCGTCTTGAGCTTGAACTTGAGTCATAAGCTTGAACTCTTCTTTAATATCTTCTATATCGTAGCTTGAACTAGGTTGAGGAATTCATCTTCTTGACATGGTGTCTCGAACAAATTTATCAAGATATAAACACAAGACACATACAGAGGTTTTGACACAAAATTTGACAACCAAAGAGGAATCAAATCATCGCACTTACAATAGGTTAAGGTTAAGGTTTAGGTTTAGGTTATAGAGGTTTAGGTTTAGATTATAGGTTATAGGTTAAGGTTTAGGTTTAGGTTTAGGTTATAGAGGTTTAGGTTTAGATTATAGGTTATAGGTTAAGGTTTAGGTTAGGTTATAAGTTTAGGTTAAGGTTATAGGTTATAGGTTAAGATTTAGGTTATAGGTTTTGGTTTAGGTTTAGGTTTAGGTTTTAGGTTTAAGTTAAGGTTAGGGTTTAAGTTTAGGTTATAAGTATAGGTATTGGGATTTGAGAATAGGTTTACGTTAAGGTTATAAGTTTAGGTTAAGGTTATAAGTATAAGTTTAGGTTATAGGTTAAGGTTATAAGTATAGGTTTTGGGATTTGAGAATAGGTTTAGGTTAAGGTTATGAGTTTAGGTTATAGGTTAAGGTTTAGGTTATAGAGGTTTAGGCTTAGGTTATAGGTTATAGGTTAAGGTTTAGGCTGAGTTTTAAGTTTAGGTTAAGGTTATAGGTTATAGGTTAAGGTTTAGGTTAGGTTTTAAGTTTAGGTTAAGGTTGTAGGTTTAGGTTATAGGTTTAGGGATTTGAGAATACATTTAGGTTTTAGATTTGGGTTTAGGTTATAGGTTTAGGTTCTGGTTATAAGTTATAGCTTTAGGGAATTGAGAATAGGTTAAGGTTTAGGTTTAGGAAATCGGGTTCAGGTTCGGGTTCGAGATCGGGTTTAGGTTTGGGTTTTCAAGTTTAGGTTTAGGTTTAGGATAAGGAGTTGAGATTTGGATTAAGTGTAGGTTTAGGTTTAGGGATTTGTGAATACATTTAGGTTTTAGTTTAGGTTTAGGTTTAGGTTTAGGTTTAGGTTTTAGTTTATAGGTTTAGGTTATAGGTTTAGGTTTAGGTTATAAGTGTAGGTTATAGGTTTAGGTTTAAGTTAGGTTATAGGTTAAGGTTTACGGAATTGAGAATATGTTAAGGTTTAGGTTTAAGAAATCGGGTTCGGGTTTAGGTTTGGGTTTTCAAGTTTAGGTTTAGGCCAACAAGTTGAGATTAGGATTAGGTGTAGGTTTAGGTTTAGGGATTTGTAAATACATTTTGGTTTTAGGTTTAGGTTTAGCTTTTAGTTTATAGGTTTAGGTTATAGGTTTAGGTTATAGGTTTAAGTTTAGCTTATAAGTGTAGGTTATAGGTTTAGTTATAAGTTAGGTTATAAGTTAAGGTTTACGGAATTGAGAATAGGTTAAGGTTTAGGTTTAGGAAATCGGGTTTGGGTTTTCAAGTTTAGGTTTAGGCTAACGAGTTGAGATTAGGATTAGGTGTAGGTTTAGGTTTAGGGACTTGAGAATACATTTAGGTTTTAGGTTTAGGTTTAAGTTTTAGTTTATAGGTTTAGGTTATAGGTTTAGGTTTAGGTTATAAGTGTAGGTTATAGGTTTAGTTTTAAGTTAGGTTATAGGTTAAGCTTTACAGAATTGAGAATAGGTTAAGGAAATCTGGTTCGGGTTTAGGTTTGGGTTTTCAAGTTTAGGTTTAGGCTAACGAGTTGAGATTAGGATTAGGTGTAAGTTTAGGTTTAGGGATTTGAGAATACATTTAAGTTTAGGTTTAGGTTTAGGTTTTAGTTTATAGGTTTAGGTTTTAGGTTTAGGTTTAGGTTATAAGTGTAGGTTATAGGTTTAGTTTTAAGTTAGGTTATAGGTTAAGGTTTACGGAATTGAGAATATGTTAAGGTTTAGGTTTAGGAAATCTGGTTCGGGTTTAGGTTTGGGTTTTCAAGTTTAGGTTTAGGCTAACGAGTTGAGATTAGGATTAGGTGTAGGTTTAGGTTTAGGGATTTGAGAATACATTTAGGTTTTAGGTTTAGGTTTAGGTTTAGGTTTTAGTTTATAAGTTTAGGTTATAGGTTTAGGTTTTGGTTTTAGGTTAACGTTAGGTTATAAGCTATAAGTTTGGGTTATAGGTTTAGGCTAAGGAGTTGAGATTAGGATTAGGTGTAGGTTTTGGTTTAGGGTGTGGTTTAGGTTTAGGGTGTGGTCCCTGCAAATACAGATATAAACACGGCCTGTCCAACTGGCCACGCCATTCCAATGTTGTCCATAGGAAATGGCCAGCTTCATCATGGTCATAATAGCGGTTCTCACCTTCCACGGACTTCCGCTCAACACCCGGATAGCTCAGACACACAACCGAGTTTACTCCATCATTTTCGAGCAAATACATAAACTCGGCCTGTCCAAATGGCCAGGCTACTCCAATGTTGTCCATAGGAAATGGACAACTTCATCATGGTCATAACAGCGGTTCCCACCTTCTAGGGACCCTCGCTCAACATCCAGATAGCTCCGACACACATCTGGGTCTACTCCATCAATTTCGAGCAAATACATAAACACGGCCAGTCCAAATGGTCAGGCTATTCCAATGTTGTCCACAAGAAATAGACAGCTTCATCATGTTCGGTTAGTAGAGAAGGATAAGCTCTTTATACCAGATGACCTGCAACTGATGAAAATTTCTAAGTAAATTGTACGAGGTTTACATTAATTTTAGAGTGCTGAAAATTTCCAAGTATGTGCATTTCAGTCCAAGTTATTTCTATAATCACGATAGCCTTAGGAGGGTTGATACGAGGGATGGATTGATTGCAAAAGGGTTTATTAAAACTATATTGGGTTATCTTGCCGGACATAATGATTTCATGACCAGCATGATAACCCAATATAGTTTTAATCGGCCCTTTCGCAGTCTACCCATCCCTCATATCAACCCTCCTAAGGCTATCATGATTACAGAAGGAACTCAAACTAAAATGGATAGACTTGAAAATTTTCTGCACTCTAAGATTACTGTAACCTGTGAGACCCGACCCGAGCTCACATGTATGCATGTGTGTGTGTGTGTGAGTATGCATCTCATTTATTTTGGTCTCGCGGTCATACCAGTTAAATTTCGACGACCCGTGACCCTCGGATAGTGTTTGTGGTCATCCTTAAGTGCGGACACATAGACCCGACTCGGATTGACCTGAGACCTATGCTATTACGACTGCATCATTGCCTCGGTTCTAACGCCGCATCTTGCACTTAAATCCGATATGTAGATCAAAAGGTGTGTACATTTCATTATATGACCATTGATCATGTGGCCCACTTAGGTGGAATGTATGTGCACCACCTCCATGGCACAAGTCCCATGCATACTACACACACACCACACAAATTCTATGAAAACACCACCCATCTCAACAAACACCACCCAAGCCTAGCCTAAAAGCCTAAGCGTTGTAATCTCCTCCCGATGTTATGATGACTTCTCGTACAAAATAATGATGACATTTTTCTCTCTCTTTATTCTCTCCCTCCCTCTCATTTCCCTCCATTACTAGAATTTCTAGAAATTTCCCTTCCATCTCACTCTCTTTTTCAGCCCCTTAATCCTCAAAATACTCCTAATACCTCCATTAAAAGTAGATCTCCACCATTAAAACTTCTTCCTAGGATCAAGACTTTCATGGTGTATGAGTTTTGAGGCTTGATTTACAAGTGAGTGATTATAATTTCTAATTTTCTTTTCTACCCTTTGATCTTCTTTTTCTTCCTAGTTGGATCATATGGTGTAAGTGCTATTATTTATATCCCTGTCTGTTGTCAAATTTGTGGCACCAAAATCACTATTATACAACTTGCGTAAGTGAAGCTCTCTCAAAGATCAACATTCATGAACAAGCAAAGCTCACAAGTACAAGGATCAACCTTGACTGCAAGAACTGCTTACAAGACATGACTCAAGCTGCAAGACTTCAAGAAGAGTACAAGGCAGTTTGTAAAGAACTTAAGACACTTTCAAGATTGAGCTACATCAAGATTTCAAGATTAAACTACATCAAGACTTCAAGGCTCATACTTCAAGGTCACTAGTTCCTAATGTTTCAATGTCCTTACTTCATGGTTGAGGTTTGACTGACCTTAGGTTGACCTTAGAAGTAGGTCACTTTGGATACATAAGTCGGATGTTTATTTTACATAAGTTTGGTCTGTTCTTCGACTAGTCCTAGGCCTTCTTTGACTAGTCCTAGAGTTGCTTCGACCAGTCTAAGAAATTCTTCGATCAGTCGTGAGTTTGTTACAAAAATCGGATAATTTCTGTTAGGCTTCGACTAGTCCAGGAATTTGTTCGACCAGTCGAAGGAACAGTGTCGACTGCATCTTCGACCAGTCGAAAGTCTTCGACTCAAAGTCCAGCGATGAATTTTAAGTTCTTCGACCAGTCGAAGGAGACCTTCGACCAGTCGTAGAACGATCAAAGCTTATCGCGCCTGATTTTTCAAATATCTGTTATTGCTTCGACTAGTCGAAGATCTCTCTAGACCAGTCGAAGACGCGATCTGCTCACCTATAAATAGAGCACGAATCTCAGAAGAAATCATCGAATTAATTAATCTATTCAAGTCAATCTTCGTCGAACTTCTGAGAGATAATTCTGTGCTCCATCTAAGCTAAGTGTGCTTATTTAATATTCTCTTTCCTTAGCTTTATTTAATTGATTTTATTTCTGTTATTCCAATCTAATTTGATAAGAGGAATTGTTATTCCCTTTCTTTGGAATCAAAATCAATTAAGGCAAGCCCTACTTGGTTTAATTTAAAATCTATTAGAATTAGAACCATTGTAATTGAGTACTGGACATTGAACTTGGACATTCAATCATCTACTCTGACTTGGTTCTACCGGGCTGCTACAACGAAGGAGATAATCAGGTATTTTACATTTAATTGTAAATTCCTTTCTGTCTTGGTTTCTTTCAAGATTTGCCAGAAAAATCTTGTTGTATTGGTTATCTGAGGAGAGCCAGGAAAACTCAGAAGTGGGGGTTTTTTTTTTTTTTGTGTAAGCCCACAGACAAAGATGCAATTGTAAAGGTTTTGGGTGAACCTGGGAAAACCTATTTTGTTAGTGAACGCTAATATCCCCTGAGTGAGGATATTAGGAGTGAAGTAGCATTCTATGTGGCTGTTGTTTAACAGTTGGTGAACACACAGGCGAACCACTATAATCCCTTGTGTTGTGGTTGAATGATTTATACTTCTAATCTTTAATTATTCTTTTGTGGGATGTATGTATGGTGGTGAATGTTGTAATCATTTAATTCAAGCATTGTGAGAATTTTGTAATAGTTTAGAATTTATTTTCTGCTATTCCTTTATCAGCTTGATATTCAATTTCCTTTAAAAGTTGTTCCAGCAAGGTTGTCCTCCCATTTTTATGGTGTATGGCTGTCCCTAGAACAATACACTTGTGATTACAATTTATTTCAATTCAGTTTATATTTATTTCTGTATTCCTCTTTGGTTTGAGATTTGACACAAAGATCTTTCTAGAAATAAGGTTGTCCTACCATAAACTCTGGTTTTTGGTGAAAGGTTGTCCTTAGAACAACATTTGTATCAACCTCTCAAGATCTAAATTTTGAGGTTGTTTTACTTTCCTGCATTGTGATTTACTTTGGCTATCATATTCTTTTTAATTCCGCTGTTATAAGTTTTATTTGGCATTGTCCTATTCACCCTCCCTCTAGGACATATAGCTAGGCCTTTTCAAGTGGTATCAGTGCCTAATAGCTCTCTTTTAATTCTTGGATTTAATTCCTGAGCTAACGATTTAAGCTATTTAAGATGTCAAATTTTGATAGCCTTTCAGTCACTAGGCCTCCACCCTTTGAAGGCTCCAACTATGCCTATTGGAAAGCCAGAATGAGGATCTTCCTCAAATCAATGGATGAAAATGTGTGGCAAGCCACAGTGACTGAATGGAAACCTCCTATCATGGAAGTTACTGGGGTTGACGGTTCAAAATCTATGAAAGTCACACCATATTACCAATGGACCACACTTCAGAAAAGTGAGAGTAGTGCAAATGCTAAAGCACTAAATGCAATCACTTGCGCACTATCACCGGATGAGTTCAAAAGAATCATTTCCTGTGATACTACAAAGCAAGCTTGGGATATATTAGAAATGACACACGAGGGTACTACAATTGTCAAAAAATCTAAAGTCCAACTCCTCACAACCAGATTTGAAGAAATTCATATGAAGGAAAATGAAATGTTTATGGACTTTTACACTAGATTGAATGACATTGTAAACTCAATGTGGGGTCTTGGCGATAAAATCCCAAAAAGTAAAGTGTGTGCAAAGATATTACGCTCACTTCCTGAACGGTTCAATTCTAAAGTAACCGCAATCCAAGAACTTCGTGATACGGATAATATGAGGGTAGAAGAACTAGTTGGTTCTCTACAAACCTACGAGTTAAACTTTAAAGCTCCTAAAGGTAAATCTATCGCACTAAAATCTTCTAAATGTAATTCAGGAGAAAATTCTGATTCAGAAGATGATATTGCTCTTTTAGCTAAGAAATTTTATAAGATTTTCAAAAGCAAGAAAAGGGTGGATTTTCAAAAATCGAAGGACAAAAAGAAGTTTAGACCCAAATCTCGAAAATCTTTGAAAGATAGTCAATGTTACAACTGTCAAGAATATGGGCACTTAGCAAATAGATGTCCTAAAAAGGACAAACCTAAGAAGAAGGGTATGTTGGCTACATGGGATGAATCATCTGATTCTGAAGCTTCTTCTGAATCAGAAGATTCTGAAACTGAGTTGGGCAATGAGGTTAAAGCTCTTATGACTCTAGCCAAATTCACATTTTCAGATAATGACTCAACAAGTGAAGAAAATCTGAGTAGTGAATGTGAAAATGAAGATGATCTTCAAGATGCTTACAATGCCCTATATAAGGAAAGTTGTAAAATTGCTGTCAAACTTAAACTTCAAAAGAAAAAGTTTTCTAAACTCAAAGAATGTTTTGAATCACTTGTCTTAGAAAAATTACAAATTTCAGATTGTTTTGAAAAATCAAAATGCGATTTGGAATTCAAAAACTCCCTAATTATTGATTTGAAATCTGAAATTGAGAAACTTAAAACTGAAGTATCTTCTCTTCTGAGTCTAAAGGACACATGGAAATATGCCCAAGGTGATCCAAAGTTAGAGAAACTTTTATCCGGATCAAGAAAATGTGGCGATCTATCCGGGTTGGGCTATGATAAAAATCTACCTCCTAAACAAAAGTATACTCCTCGTATGTTTGTTAAAGGAGAGTCCTCAAACTCAAAAGGAAAAAGTACTTATCAAGATATTTCTAGAAATTCAAAAACTTTTCAAAAACCTAGAAGCAGCTTTGTCAACTTTAATCAGAAACGAAATCCACTAGCTGAAAAGATAGTTGATTTACTCAAGGAGCTCTTAAAATCTAACTCTATAGGTCATTCTTACAACTATAAACAAAAGAAGACCAACTATGTTCCTAAACCCAAAACAGTTATGAAATGGTTCCTAAAGTTACCTGCTTGGTTGCTCACACTACTTTTAAAGCAACAAGTCATTCAAAATGGTACCTAGACAATGGATGCTCCAGGCATATGACAGGTGACAAAGCTTTATTCACGGATCTGAAAGATATGACTGATGGTTTAGTCACATTTGGTGATGGTAGCAACTACAAGATTATAGGCCAAGGTATGGTTCAACTTTTCAATCTTCCTGTGTTTAAAAATGTTTTATATGTTGAAGGCTTAAAACATAACTTGCTTAGTATATCTCAAATATGTGATAATAACCATAGTGTTCGGTTTTCTAATCAAAGCTGTGAGATACTAAACAATAAGGGTTCTGTAATATTAACTGGACATAGAACGTCTGAAAATTGCTATATTATTAGCGAATCCAGCTCATCTAATCAAACATGTTACATGGTCCATACAGACGAGACTGATTTATGGCACAAACGTCTTGGACATGTACATTATCGAAATTTATATAGATTAAGCAAACGAGAACTTATAAGAGGTTTACCCAAACTTCAGAAATTAGATAAAATATGTGGTGAGTGCCAGATAGGCAAACAAACAAGGAACTCACACAAAAAGGTGAATTCAAATACCACATCTAGACCACTCGAACTCCTCCACATGGATCTGATAGGACCTACCAGAACAGAAAGTCGTGGTGGGAAAAAGTATATCCTGGTAATAGTTGATGACTTTACCAGATTCACTTGGGTAGTCTTCTTAAGGGATAAATTTGAAACCCTTGAAGAAGTAAGAAAAGTTTTTAAAAGGATTCAAACTGAAAAATCTTCTCAAATCAGTAAAATTCGTAGTGATCATGGATCTGAATTTAAGAATAGCAATTTTGAGAAGTTCTATACCGACCAAGGAATATTACATGAATTCTCTGCTCCCAAAACTCCACAACAAAATGGAATTGTAGAAAGAAAAAATAGGGTGCTTCAAGAAATGGCTAATGTCATGTTGAATAGCATAAAGCTCTCTAAAAATGTTTGGGCCGAAGCAGTCAACACAGCTTGCTATATTATTAACCGAGTATACACTAGCAAAGATAATAATAAAACGGCTTACGAATTGTGGTTCAATAAAAAGCCTACTGTTAAATACTTTCGAGTTTTTGGCAGCAAGTGCTATATTTTACGTGATCGTGAAAATTTGGGAAAATTCGATACGAAGAGTGATGAAGGGATTTTTCTAAGATATTCCTTAAACAGTCGGGCTTATAGGGTTCTGAACAAAATAACTGGTGTGATTCAAGAGTCCATCAATGTTGTCATTAATGATCACTTAAACACGCCAATCCCTAATTCAGATAATGATGAAGTACTAATCATTGATAAACCCGATACTTCATCGAATCAGACTGATTCTGAGTCAAGGACTGTTAAAGATCATCCAACCACACAAATTCTTGGAAACCCTCTCACCGATGTTCGTACCCGTAGTCAACTTGAGGATATAGTAATTATGTATGTTTTACATCCCAAATAGAACCATCTAACGTAAAAGAAGCTCTTGCTGATGAGAACTGGATTGTTGCGATACAAGAAGAACTCAACCAATTCGTAAGAAATGATGTTTGGTATCTTGTACCAAGACCTAAAGATAAACACATTATTGGAACAAAATGAATTTTCAAAAATAAGTCTGACGAATGTGGAAATATAATTAGAAACAAGGCTAGACTAGTGGTACAAGGTTATACTCAAATTGAAGGGATTGATTTCGATGAAACTTTTGCACCAGTAGCACGTCTTGAATCTATCAGACTATTTATATCCATTGCATGTTTTAAAAAGATAAAGATCTATCAGATGGATGTGAAAAGTGCTTTTCTAAATGGCGATTTACATGAAGAAGTCTATGTTGAACAGCCAATGGGTTTTGAAGATCCCAAAAATATTGATTATGTGTATCGGCTTAAAAAGGCACTTTATGGATTAAAACAAGTACCTAGGGCATGGTATGAGAAACTAACGAAATTTCTTTTAAGTCATAATTTTCAAATGGGATCTGTTGATAAAACTCTGTTTGTTAAAAAACATAATGATCATATCTTACTAGTACAGATTTATGTTGATGATATCATTTATGGATCAACTTGTACTAACTTGACTACTGAGTTTGCAGATTTGATGAAATCACAGTTCGAAATGAGCATGGTTGGAGAATTGACTTATTTCCTTGGATTACAAATAAAGCAACAACCTGAAAGAATATTCATTTCTCAATCTAAGTATGCTTTGAATTTAATCAAGAGATTTGGATTTGAGAATGGCAAGAATTTTGATACTCCTATGAGTACTACCCTGAAACTCTCAAAAGACTCTAATGATAAAAATGTTGACTCAAAACTTTATCGGAGTATGATTGGTAGTTTGTTATATTTAACTGCTAATAGACCTGATATTTCTCTAAGTGTTGGTATTTGCGCAAGATATCAATCTGATCCAAAAGAATCTCACTTGATTGCTGTCAAGCGAATTATTAGATATGTCGCAAGTACTGTAAATCTCGGTCTCTGGTATCCTCATGAGACTAGTGTCCAATTAGCTGGGTACTCGGATGCTGACTGGGCTAGTAATCTAGATGATAGAAAATCAACCAGTAGTGGTTATTTTTACATTAGAAATTGTCTAGTTTCCTGGTTTAGTAAAAAACGAAATTCTATATCACTTTCAACCAAAGCTGAGTATATCGCAGCTGGTAATGCATGTACACAGCTAGTTTGATGCAACGAATGCTAAGTGATTATGGAATTAAACAGAATTCTATGTTATTACATTGTGATAATTCCAGTGCGATAAATATTTCAAAAAATCCTATTCATCATTCTCGTACTAAGCACATTGACATTAGATTTCATTATATAAGGGAATTAGTAGAAGAAAAAGTTATATCTCTAGAATATATTCCTACCGAACATCAACGAGCTGACATTTTCACAAAACCTCTCGATAAAAGCAGGTTCAAAAAGATGAAATTTGATCTTAGCATGTGCATTTAAAAATGATTATTTATGCCTACTTGTATCATAGTGTATATATTTGCTAGATTGAATTCCAATTTTTGAATAATTTGCAAGAAATATGAATTTTTGGACATTCTTTGACCAGTCGTGAGTATACTCGACCAGTCGACCTTCGACCGGTCGTAGATATCCACGACCAGTTGTAGATCTCGGGAATCACTTAAAATTTGGAGATTTTTGCTTTCTTCCTCGTTTCATTTTTCCTCTATAAGGAGTCGAGCTTCGACTTGTCGAACCCATCTTTCATGTTCTTCAAGGTTAGTGTTCCAAATCACGTTTTTCTTGCAGATTTGTGTCTAGATTGTTTACTTTTCAAGCTTTAAGCTTTGTATTTTGGATTTCATTGAGATTTGGGGTTTGGATTTTGAAAAATCTGTTTTGAGTAAACCCACTTCTTAATCCTTTGCAACTTCTTATTTCCTTGATATCCTTGTTGCAAATGGCTTCTAGAGGTAGAAAAACTACTTCCTGTGGTCCTTCTTCTTCCTCCAGATCGACCATTATCTCTAAGCGTCATCTTCTTGTTCCCAATGATGATCTATCTTATGTTAGAGACATTAGATTACGTAATGTTATTGTTGAACATCCTGTTGATGTTAATCATATTGCACCTTTTGACATCCTTCCTATGCTTGAAGCTGTAGGTTGGGTTAACTTATTACATTGGGGTGGGCCAGCATACCGGTCCATTGCCCAATCCATGTTTGCATGTATTAGTGCTTTTTCACAAGATAATTTAACTTTTAAAATATCTACTAGAGAAGGGCCTTTTGACATTGATCGTCATTTAATTTCAGCCCTTATGGACATTCCTGTGAATGATGAGGGTATTCTTATCCATAACTTAACTGATAAACCCTCAATGTCTGAAAAACGCATGCTCACTAGAGATTTGTGTAACATGGATGTTCAATGGACACAAAAAGGGAATGCGCTTCCCGCAAGGTATTTGTTACCCAAGTACAGAATTCTCCACAAAATCTTTGTGTCTAATCTGTATCCTCGTTCGGGTAATAAAACTGACTTGACTTCGTTTATGGTTCGTGTTATCCATGCTATCTCCAAAGGTACTCAAATTTGTTTACCATCCTTAATCTGTCATTTCATTCTTCAGTTTAGACTCCATCCTGGTCATAGTGACATTCCTTTTGCCTATTTAATGACTATATTGGCTACACATATGTTAGTCGATATGCCGGTTGATGAGGCACCAATCCATCATCTGATCTTCAACAATACTAATATCAATAAGATGAAGCTGGATCTACTTCTTGAACAAGGTGGTGGTGGTCATGAAGAAGCTGGTGATGACATTAATATGGATGACATTTTTGAGGAACTGGATTCTGACTCAACAAATGATCCAGATTTTGAACCATCTGATGTTGATGCTCGTCTGAGTGCATTAGAGGATAAAGTTGAGAATATAAATGTAAAGATGGAAAACGTGTCTGTTGCTCATGATTTACAATTCAAGTACATGCGCAAATATCTTAGGCGATTGAACAAAGGCATGCACCAACTTGATCCCTCTATTCCTGCTCCGCCATCTGATTTTGGTTCTGATTAGTTTATATGAGACTTCTGGTCTGTAATAGCTTTATAACTTAGCACTTGGTTGACTGATTTTGAGTTGGATATTATCTATGTTTTATGCTGGATATTTATTCTATGTGAAGCTATGCTGAGTATCTCTATCTCTGTTTTGCTATAATCTCATAACTCCTCATGTTTACTCTCATATATCCCTTTATTTAGTTCTTCTTTATTGTTGTTTCCTTTGTCATATTGTGACAAAAAGGGAGAGAATGGTTTGTTCTTAACGATGTGATTGTGAGAGGAGTAGCATTGGTTATGTTACTCAGGGGGAGTATGTTTAAACTAGTTGAATGAAACTAGTTGAATGTTGAATGTTGAATATTGAATATTGAATATTGATTTGCGTTCATAACTCTTTAACCAGTTGTTTTACTTTATGTTTATCTTGGTTATGTGTTTTGTCACTAATTTGACAAAGGGGGAGATTGTAAGTGCTATTATTTATATCCCTGTCTGTTGTCAAATTTGTGGTGCCAAAATCAATATTATACAACTTGCATAAGTGAAGTTCTCTCAAAGATCAACATTCATGAACAAGCAAAGCTCACAAGTACAAGGATCAACTTTGACTGCAAGAACTGTTTACAAGACATGACTCAAGCTGCAAGACTTCAAGAAGAGTACAAGGCAGTTTGTAAAGAACTCAAGACACTTTCAAGATTGAGCTACGTCAAGATTTCAAGATTAAACTACATCAAGACTTCAAGGCTCATACTTCAAGGTCACTAGTTTCTAATGTTTCAATGTCCTTACTTCATGGTTGAGGTTTGACTGACCTTAGGTTGACCTTAGAAGTAGGTCACTTTGGATACATAAGTCGGATGTTTATTTTACATAAGTTTGGTCTATTCTTCGACTAGTCCTAGGCCATCTTCGACTAGTCCTAGAGTTGCTTCGACCAGTCTAAGAAATTCCTCGATCAGTCGTGAGTTTGTTACAAAAAATCGGATAATTTCTATTAGGCTTCGACTAGTCCAGGAATCTGTTCGACCAGTCGAAGGAACAGTGTCGACTGCATCTTCGACTAGTCGAAAGTCTTCGACTCAAATTCCAGCGATGAATTTTAAGTTCTTCGACCAGTCGAAGGTGACCAACGACCAGTCGAAGGAGACCTTCGACCAGTCGTAGAACAGTCAAAGCTTATCGCGCTTGATTTTTCAAATATCTGTTATTGCTTCGACTAGTCGAAGATCTCTCTAGAGCAGTCGAAGACGCGATTTTCTCACCTATAAATAGAGCACGAATCTCAGAAGAAATCATCGAATTAATTAATCCATTCAAGCCAATCTTCATCGAACTTCTGAGAGATAATTCTGTGCTCCATCTAAGCTAAGTGTGCTTATTTAATATTCTCTTTCCTTAGCTTTATTTAATTGATTTTGTTTCTGTTATTCCAATCTAATTTGATAAGAGGAATTGTTATTCCCTTTCTTTGGAGTCAAAATCAATTAAGGCAAGCCCTACTTGGTTTAATTTAAAATCTATTAGAATTAGAACCATTATAATTGAGTACTGGACATTGAACTTGGACATTCAATCATCTACTCTGACTTGGTTCTACCGGGCTGCTACAACGAAGGAGATAATCAGGTATTTTACATTTAATTGTAAATTCCTTTCTGTTTTGGTTTCTTTCATGATTTGCCAGAAAAATCTTGTTGTATTGGTTATCTGAGGAGAGCCAGGAAAACTTAGAAGTGGGGTTTTTTTTGTGTAAGCCCACAGACAAAGACACAATTGTAAAGGTTTTGGGTGAACCTGGGAAAACCTATTTTGTTAGTGAACGCTAATATCCCCTGAGTGAGGATATTAGGAGTGGAGTAGCATTCTATGTGGCTGTTGTTTAACAGTTGGTGAACACACAGGCGAACCACTATAATCCCTTGTGTTGTGGTTGAATGATTTATACTTCTAATCTTTAATTATTCTTTTGTGGGATGTATGTATGGTGGTGAATGTTGTAATCATTTAATTCAAGCATTGTGAGAATTTTGTAATAGTTTAGAATTTATTTTCTGCTATTCCTTTATCAGCTTGATATTCAATTTCCTTTAAAAGTTGTTCCAGCAAGGTTGTCCTCCCATTTTTATGGTGTATGGCTGTCCCTAGAACAATACATTTGTGATTACAATTTATTTCAATTCAGTTTGTATTTATTTCTGTATTCCTCTTTGGTTTGAGATTTGATACAAAGATCTTTCTAGAAATAAGGATGTCCTACCATAAACTCTGGTTTTTGGTGAAAGGTTGTCCTTAGAACAACATTTGTATCAACCTCTCAAGATCTAAATTTTGAGGTTGTTTTACTTTCCTGCATTGTGATTTACTTTCGCTATCATATTCTTTTTAATTCCGTGGTTGTAAGTTTTATTTGGCATTGTCCTATTCACCCCCCCTCTAGAACATATAGCTAGGCCTTTTCATATGGGACCCACCAATCCATGGTGGGGACCCCATTTGACCCCATGGACGTGGCCTTTTGGCCCATCCTACATGCATATCATGAAACATGATGGGGCCATTCTCCATGGACCCCATCATGATATATTGTATCATCCACTTTATTTCAAGAGCATCTAGAACCTATAAGTCATGTTGGTATGGCATCCCAACAACTCATTCTAGTCAAAGATCATGCATGCATTAGTTTAATGTTGCATGTTCAAGTAACATTGTTATATGGTTGAGATTGACTGTTGGGAGGGCCCATTAGTGGCGAGGCCCTACCCCCATTGCTGAATTTTATTTTTTCATCATTTTATTTTTGATTCCTGATATATGTGGCCCACTTAGTGGCCCTAGAATATCTAGACCATCCAAGCAAGGTGGACGCCCCTTACTTTCCATTTTATGGACGTTGGCGTCCCACTTGCTCCATTTTGATTACATGCAATGAGTTTTATGAGGAGGGTATGGCCTGAATGTTTGTGGGGCCCACTGAGGTGGATCACAATACTAATCTTATGGGGTACTTCCCTCTTTAAATCAATGGTTATGATTAGTTATTTCAAGACATACCTTGCTGTCCAGAAAAATTATAGACTGTTTTTTTATTGTTTTTGGCATAGTCTATGGACCGATTTGGAGGATGTTTTACCTCCACTATTTGATTAGTTTTGGAGGTGTGGACCCCACCTAGAAGTATGACAAATTTCACCCTCATATGTCCCTGTTTGATCACCCAAAAGGGTGGGCCAAGGAGAGTGGACGGTCCAGATTTTTTATAGACTGTCTAGCCATACTGTTCGGTGGAAAATCATAAATTTTAGCTTGATTTTGAAATGGTGGGCCACCTTTATGGACCCCACCCTACTGTATACTTGTATAGGAAGGCTTTCCTTTCATTTTTCCAAATTCACATAGACCTGGGTCTACTCAAATGGGGTGCAAAAGTCAAGGACAGCAGCATTATTGCAGCAGGAAAATAAAAATCTGGACCTTATTGTCCATAAATTGCAGGAGTTAAATAAAATATTTTTACTATCCAAAAATTCTAAATTTTTACAGGGGGATGTCCCACCCATGGTAGGACCTACCTACAAAATTTCAGCAACATTCCAACCTAGACACATTGTAATTCCTAAATTTATTAAAATACTTTTGAGTATCTAAAAAATATGATAAGTTACAGGAAGGTGGTACACCCATGGTGGGACCCACCAACAAAATTTTGGGACCAATGGACCACTGTGTACACCGTGGCAAGGGTCAGACTGGCCCACCACGTTGGGATGTCCAGGTCAGTCCAATTTTCTGGACAGACCGTATTGTTTAAATTAATTAAAATACTTAGGAATATCAAAAAATTCTGAATTTTTGTAGGGTTGTGGTTCACCCATGGATGTGTCACTCGAAAAATTTTCAGACCCAACAGACATTCGAACTGACCGTGGTGCAGCCTGCAATTTTGGGTCAGTTTTGTGCTAGATACCCAGGCCCATAGGACTACCCACCATCGGACACCCCTACCTTGGGCTGTTGTTGGGCCTGTATTCCAGCAGCATGGCTCACTAATAATATGTGTTGTGCATCCCCCTCTCATCTGGTGGGACCCACAGTGATGTATGTGAGCCATAATAAAATAAATATACTATAAATTAATTAAATTGCTGAACTCCAACAACCCAGAAAATGGGTGGGCTAGAATTTGGCAATGAGCTCAATAATTATTACCTATAAATGTTGTTTTGGGATAGTATGGCCCACTAGATTTAAGGAGGATTTAAGTCAGTTATCTTACCATCTTAATTTTATTTTTGGGCTTAATTAGTGTATGATTAAAGGCCCATTCCAATTGGATTCTTCTTGGGCTAGTCTTCTAGTTAATGGGCCTTATAGCCTTGGTTGGGCTGAAACTTTTGATAGGCCCGTTGTACCCTTGGGTCCTATATTTACCATGCCATTGTAATGGGTCTTATGGGCCAAATACTCAAGTAGTTGGGCCCTTCCTACCCACTATAATAAATTCATACTTGGGCCGAGATGTGAAGCCCAACTTATATTAAATATAAGGATTTCCCATATGTTGGGATAATGGGTAGCCCATTAGGCCCACCACAATGAGTGAACTCATGACCCTTATGGTTAGGCCCTAACCTTGCTTAAGGGCCCACCAGGTTGCCTATGTATTGGTCTTAGTGTTTGGCCCACTAGGCCATGAATTGATTGTGCCTTGGACCTTTCTTTACATACGTAGCAGGCTACCTTTTGGGACACAGTTGAGGTTAGATGTCCTCCTTGGTGGTCCTAAGGTAGGCCCATAAGGCCCTTATAGGTGATTGAAGGCCCACCATGGACCTTGTTAGGCCTGTCTCCTCCTTGAGGCTTTATGATTCTCCTAGCTTGTGGGTTGTCCCAAAGTATTGGGCCCCCACTAGAGGACTTTACTTCTCCTTAGTACCTATATATGTACATAGACCTTATCCGTCCTTAAGACGAAGGAATACATTCTACAGGTAGCACACTTACATCATTATGACCCATATGCATCATCTCTATGAATTGATTGCATTGTATGGTGGTCATTAAAGGATGGAGTTTCTCCCCTTGTGCACATTGTGTGCCTACAGCTAGTGCATGATCTGTATGTGTGTGACGCATGCATTGGTATAGCATTTCATGATGATACCATCCTTACTTCATCAGGGTCTCGCCTCCACTAAGATATTCGTGGATGGTCGTATGAGTGGACACCAGAAATATTACTTGAGCATACCAGTTGCATAGGATGCCCATGGGTAAAACTCCCAAAAGTTTAATGGTACCAAGGATCTGCTCCAACGTCGTGACCGAGTGAAAACTATGAGCGCACGAGGGCCTTATACCGTTAGGCCGGGACTCCCACTGTCATGTAGTTGGTTGGATAGGGGTGTGGCCTTACCTGCCTGGTGTAAGGAGGCATTGCTAGGCTGAGTTTGACTAATTCGTAAATGGGTCCGCTACCTTCAGGCCTTGTTGGTGATTGGTTGTCCACAGGCGGGTAGTGAGGTCTCTTACGCTCGTTTGATTGTGCGAGGTCTATAGAACGACAGTTATTCAGCAGTGTAGTGGACCCCGGTGATTTTCTTATAATTGGAAATATACTTGCATCTCATTAGCATTGGCTGTGTAAGTCCCTTCATGCATTGCCTTGGTATGGCTCCCAGTACTCATTGTATGGTATTCATGATAAGCCTTGGTAAGGATAGTAATATTCGCATAAGCATGTTCTTTCCTCGTACCTCCTACTATTCTTCTGTGCACTATTGACACACACTTTCACCACCCTCTAAGCTTCTATAAGCTTATGCACGATTAATGCGTGCAGGAGACTCTAGAAAGGCGTCGTAGCAGCAGATCATGGAATAGATTTGAGCAGTGAGGACTCCAGTGTTGCTGATTTCTCTCTCTTTTCTTATTACCTTATGTATGTCCTTTTGGATCTGATGTAAGCTTGTAAATGTTCAAATTCTTAGTGGATTTTGTGATGTGTGCCCCTTCTTGTTCTCAGATGTACTTCTTGTAATCTTGGGTATGCTCGTATTGGAATGATTATACTGTTATGAAAATCCTCTTTGTAGGACCCTAGGATCGAAAACTGTCTCAGGAGCCGAGAATGGAGTACTACAGAGGCTGTTGCGGCCAGAACTGGCCATCGGGTTCCTTGTGAGTCTGGTTACTGAGTCTGGGGTGTGATAGGAGTTGGTATCAGAGCATAGCAAGTAATTATGGGATGACTTAGGATAACATTGCATGTCTGCCAAGAACATAGGACAAGTAGTACTGTCCCGAGATTCTTCCCTTTGCTCCATATTGAGCCTATAATTGTTCTGATTCCTTGCGTCGTTATTATTTTGTAGACAATAACGCGTGGATGTGGTGCCTGTGGTCGTAGCACTCGTGGTAGTAGTGCCCGTAGACGAGGCGTCCGAGTTACCCATCCTACTCGAGCACATCCTGCTCCCATTGTTGAGGATTCGATTCTTGAGGTCCCAATCCGGCTTGTTCCTTCAGTTGAGCCCGCAGCTCCTGTACCTCCAGTTGCTCTAGTTCCCCCACCTATCGTCCCTCCTCAGCCTGTTGTTCCGGTTACAGAGGCTCCAGTTGCTCTTGTTCCACCACCTATTCCCCCTCAGTCTGTTGTTCCGATTTCGGAGGCTCCTTATCCGTCAACCGCACCCGTGCCTCCGCCTGAGGTGAGTGTCGCCCCTGCTTTTCCGACAGTACCCATAAGACCTGAGCATTTCCAGCAGCTGATGTAGCTTGTTGCCACTGCATTGTAGACCCATCAGCCTACTACCGCTGAGGTTTCTGGGCCGTCTGATTTACCTCGTGCTAGTGCGATAGCTCGAGAGTTCCGGCAGCATGATCCCCTGAGGTTTAGTGGTGACCCTGACCCTTCTGCCGTCGAGGCTTGGCGCACTGAGGTTGTGATGATTTTTAACACTATACAGTGTCCTACGGGTCAGAAAGTATCCTTGCGACCTATCTTCTTCAGGGTGAGGCCCGTCACCGGTGGTCATCCGTATTTAGGATAGTCGGGCCTCAGTTCGTTTGGACATGGGAGGAGTTCGTGGTCTATTTCGACCAGAAGTTCTTCCCCGACCATGTTCAGATCCAGCGGGCGATCGAGTTCGAGACCCTAGTGTAGGGTGATTTGTCCGTATCTCAGTATGAGTCCCGTTTCTTGGCCTTTTTTAGATTTTCTCCTCATCTCACCAGCGATGAGAAGATGAGGCCCCATTGTTTTGTGACTGGCTTGCGTCTTTCCCTTCGCAACCGTGTGGTAGGGCATTGTTTGGAGACGTTCGATCAGGTCGTGCATCGGGCACTGATTTATGAGGAGGACTGGCTATGACCCATAGATCGAGAGAGCAGAGTTTCGGTGGAGACCGAAAGAGGAGAGCACCAGTCGGCAGTTCCAAGCAGCTCCGTCAGCAGAGATGGAGGAGCAGATTAGGGTTTTGGCAGCCTACGGTTCAGAAAGTAGCTTCATCATCATCTTCATCATCGTCGGCCGCTTCATCTTCTGGCCCCTTTTTCGGCACTTGCTTCGGTTGTGGACAGGCCAGGCATCAGCGGCGTGAGTGCCCTCTCCCCATTCAGTAGCAGAGGCCACCGCAGTTGTCCCCTCCTTGTCCTCCTCAGCAGCAGTAAAGAGCACAACTTCCACCCGCCGCTCCTAAGGCTCCTCCTTAGCAGCAGAGGCAGCCAGACAGACCTCCTCAACAGAGATAGCAGCAGCAGAGACGGCAACAACAGTCGCAGCACCAGCAGAGGGGATATCCTTATGTTGTCCCATCCCTGGGTCCAGTATGTATAGCAGCCCAACAAGCACAGACTCATGACCCTTAGTCTTCCGGGTTGCTTCCCCTGCCAGCTCAGGGCCGCTCTTATTCTGTCAAGCAGGCGTCAGACCAGGACCCGCCGTCATCGACCGGTGGAGTCGTTGAGGGTATTTTTCTTGTTTCTGCTTGTGTTGCTCATGTTTCGTTTGATTCTGGCACTTCCCATTCTTTTGTGGTCGAGCAGTTTTGCCGATCGACCGGTATTCCGTCGGAGTCCGTATCTGAGGCCTTGGCAGTCTTGACTCCCATGGGGAAGTCTGTTGTGTTGACCTGTTGTTGACCTTCTTGCCCGGTGTAAGTAGACGAGATGTTCCTTCCTGTCGATCTGTTCGTGATGCCGATGTCGGGCTTTATTGTTGTTCTGGGTATGGACTGGCTTGCGCAGTATGGTACCGTCTTGGACTGTGCCGCGAGAACAGTCACGTTTCATATCCCAGGCTTTCCAGTATTCCAGTTCATCGTCAAGCCCAGAGGGGAGCCGTTATCTAATTTCTTAGCTTCGGTCGTTGAAGATTCTGTGGCAGAGAGTATTGAGCAGCTGCCAGTTGTTTGTGAGTACCCAGATGTGTTTCAGGAGATTCCAGGTTTACCGCCGCATTGGTAGGTAGAGTTTTAGAATGATTTAGTGCCCGGTACCGCGCTTATCTCAAAGGCCCCCTACTGGATGGCACCGTTGGAGTTGAGGGAACTGCAGGAGCAGTTGGATGAGCTCTGGGAGTTAGGTTTCATTCGTCCCAGCAGTTCACCTTAGGGAGCCCCGGTATTGTTTGTGAAGAAGAAGGATGGTTCGTTGCAACTCTATGTAGATTATCGTGAACTCAACAAAGTCACCATCAAGAACCAATACCCACTTCCCCGTATTAATGACTTGTTCGATCAGTTGCAGGGTGCACAGTATTTTTCCAAGATAGACTTGCATTCCAGTTACCATCAGATTCTGGTCCGAGAGGAGGACATTCCAAAGACGGCTTTTAGGACAGCTATGGTCACTTCGAGTTCCTGGTCATATCTTTTAGACTGACCAACATGCCCATCGTATTCATGCAGCTAATGAACGAGATTTTTTGGTCATTCCTCGATCAGTTCGTGGTGGTATTCATTGATGATATTCTTGTATATTCAAGGACCCGAGAGGACCATGTTGAGCACCTGCGGATTGTGCTTGAGACCCTCAGTGCCCACCAGTTGTATGTGAAGCTGGAGAAGTGCGAGTTCTGGTAAGAGGAGATGAAGTTTCTCGGTCATGTGGTGACGAGGGAGGGTGTCGATGTGGACGCCTAGAAGGTTGATGCAGTGCTTCAGTGGGGCCAGCCCACGAACGCATCCGAGATTCGTAGCTTCCTTGGTCTAGCGGGATATTATCGACGGTTTATCGAGGGTTTCTCCCGTATTGCAGCACCGCTGACCCGATTGATGTGGAAGGGCGTAGAGTTCATCTGGAGTGACACTTGCGAGAAGGCATTTACGGAGTTGAAGGACCACCTCACGTCCGCTCCTGTTCTCACTATTCCTGATGGGAGTGAGGGTTTTGTTGTTTTTACTGAAGCCTCTAGAGTTGTCTAGGGTTTTTTACTAATGCAGCACGGGAATCCAGTGGCATATGCCTCGCGCCAGCTCAAGATCCATGAGCTGAACTACCCCACTCATGGTTTGGAGCTTGCAGCAGTCGTCTTTGCACTGAAGGTGTGGAGGCATTATCTATATGGGGTCAGGTTCGAGCTCTTCTCGGACCATAAGAGCTTGAAGTATCTATTTTCACAGTCCGAATTGAACCTGCGTCAGAGGTGATGGATGGAGCTGTTGGAGGACTATAATTTTGACCTTCAATACCACCTGGGTAAGGCAAATGTGGTGGTGGATGCGCTCAGCCGTCAGCCGCGAGGCCTGGTGGCACAGATGATGGTGCGAGAGTGGCAGATGCTCGAGGATGTTTTAGAGTTTGACTTTGAGTTCGGTCTACAATCTTCCATTGTTCAGCTTTCGAGCTTATCGATTCAACCCTCTTTGGCGGCTAGGGTGATCGAAGCTCAGCAGACGGACGAGTCACTTCAGGAGTACCAAGCAGAGGCCACATCTGTGGAGCGGTTAGACTGACAGATTGGTTCCGATGGTGGATTACGCTTTAGAGGCCGATTGTGTCCCGGACGTGCCAGAGTTGTGTCGTGATCTGATGACCGAGGCACACTGATCGAGACTTATTATCTACACGACTCTATGAAGATGTATTGTGATATGAGGAGGCAGTACTTTTGGCAGGGGATGAAGCGCCAGATTGTGAGTTTTGTAGCCGAGTGTGACACATGCCAGCATGTCAAAGCCAATCATCAGATACCCCCTGGACCCTTGCAACCATTGAGCGTTCCAGAGTGGAAGTGGGAGCACGTATCGATGGACTTCATCGAAGGGTTGTCGAGGACTCAGCGTGGTCATGATACCATCTAGGTTATCGTCGATCGTCTGAAGAAGTCGGCTCATTTCATTCCAGTACGTGCTTCCTGGTCTATGGACCGGCTTGCTAAGGTGTTCATTGAGGAGATAGTGAGACTGCACGGCGTCCCAGTTTCGATCGTTTCAGACCAAGACTCTAGGTTTACGTCTCAGTTTTGGAGGAGTTTTCAGCAGGCGCTGGGGGTCACTTTGCATCTCAGTATCACTTATCTTCTACAAACGGATGGGCAGACTGAAAGGGTCAACCAGATCCTTAAGGATATGCTCAGCGCTTGTGTGATTGACTTTGCGGGGAGTTGGGATGAGCATATGCACCTCGTCGAGTTCGCGTACAACAACCGCTATCAGGCGACTATCAGCATGGTTCTTTTTGAGGCAGTTTATGGTAGACCGTGTAGATCTCCTAGTTGTTGGACCGAGGTAGGAGAGTGTCGTCTCTTAGGTCCCAAAATTGTGCTGCAAACGTCAGAGGCTATTGATGTTATCAAGCAGAGGATGCGCACAGCTCAGAGCTGACATAAGAGTTTTGTTGATCATCGGTGTCGACCCCTCGAGTTTGCATTTGGGGACATGGTATATCTCAAGGTCTCGCCTATGAAGGGCGTGGTTCGTTTTGGGGTGAAGGGCAAGCTCGCCCCGAGATTCATTAGACCTTTTGAGATTACCGAGCACGTAGGCGTTGTGGCCTATAGGCTTCCCTTACCTCCTGAGTTGTCCACGATCCAAGACGTGTTCCATGTTTTTATGTTGCAAAAATGTGGGTCGGACACTATCCCTGTGATTGATTGGCAGCCACTTGAGGTCTGTGAGGATGCTTCTTACATTAAGCAGCCGATTCGTATTCTCGACCGGAAGGAGCAGGTCCTCAGGACCAAGGTCATTCCCTTGGTAAAAGTGCAATGGGGTCATCGTTCGGAGGCCGAGACGTCTTGGGAACGCGAGGCCGAGATTAGAGGGCGTTATCCTCATTTATTCGATGATTGATTGCTTGTATTTCATGCATTGCCTTCTCTTGTGTTTGATGATTGAGGTATATATATATGACGATGTTTATGTATTTTGTTGTTCCGGTTTTATCAATTTCGAGGATGAAATTTCTTTGTTGGTGGGGAGGATTGTGAGACCCGACCCGAGTTCGCATGTGTGCATGTGTGTGAGTGAGTATGCATCTCCTTTATTTTGGTCTCCTGGTCCTACCAGTCAACTTCCGGTGACCCGCGACCCTCGAATAGAGTTTGTGGTCATCCATGAGTGTGGTCATATAGACCCGACTCAGATTGATCCGAGACCTATGCCATTACGACCGCATCATCGCCGCGGTTCTAACGCCGCGTCTCGCGCATAAATCCGATTGTAGATCAAAAGTTGTGTACATTTCATTATATGACCATTGATCATGTTGCCCACTTAGGTGAAATGCATGTGGACCACCTCCATGGCACAAGTCCCAATGCACACTACACACACACTACACAAATTCTATGAAAACACCACCCATCTCAACTAACACCACCCAAGCCTTGCCTAAAAGCTTAAGTATTGTAATCTCCTCCGTATGTTATGATAACTTCTCTTACAAAATAATGATGGCATTTTTCTCTCTTTATTCTCTCCCTCCCTCCTATTTTCCTTAATTGCTAGAATTTTCAGCAACTTCCCTTCCATCTCCCTCTCTTCTTCAGCTCCCAAATCCTCAAAATACTCTCAATCCCTCCATTAAAAGTAGATCTCCACCATTAAAACTTCTTCTTAGGCTCAAGGCCTTCATGTTGTAGGAGTTTCAAGGCTTGATATGTAAGTGGGTGATTATAATTTCTGATTTTTTTTCTACCCTTTGATCTTCTTTCTCTTCCTAGTTGGATCATATGGGACCCACCATTCCATGGTGGGGACCCCATTTGACCCCATCCTACATGCATATCATGAAACATGATGGGGCCATTTTCCATGGACCCCATCATGATATATTGTATCATCCACTTTATTTCAAGGGCATTTAGACCCTATAAGTCATGTTGGAATGGCATCTCAACCACTCATTCTAGTCAAAGATCATTCATGCATTAGTTTAATGTTGTATGTTCAAGTAACATTGTTGTATGGTTGAGATTGACTCTTGGGAGGGCTCATTAGTGGCGGGACCCTACCCCTATGGCCAGATTTTATTTTCCCATTATTTTATTTTTGATTCCTGATATGTGTGGCCCACTTAGTGGCCCTGGAATATCCAGACCATCCAAGCAAGGTGGACGCCCCTTGTTGTCCATTCTATGGACGTTGGCGTCCCACTTGCTCCATTTTGATTACATGCAATGAGTTTTATTAGGGGGGTATGGCCTGGATGTTTGTGGGGCCCACTGAGGTGGACCACAACACTAATCTTACGGGGTACTTCCCCCTTTAAATCAGTGGTTATGATTAGTTATTTCAAGACATACCTTGTTGTCCAGAAAAATTCTGGACTGTTTTTGGATTGTTTTTGGCATAGTCTATGGACTGATTTGGAGGATGGTTTACTCCACTATTTGATTAGTTCTATAGGTGTGGACCCCACCTAGAAGTATGACAAATTTGACCCTCATATGTCCATGTTTAATCACCCAAAAGGGTGGGCCAAGGAGGGTGGACGGTCCTGATTTTTTCTGGACTGTCCAGCCATACTGTTTGCTGGAAAATCAAAAATATCAGCTAGATTTTGAAATGGTGGGCCACCTTTGTGGACCCCACCTTGCTGTATACTTGTATATGAATGTTGTCCTTGCATTTTTCCGAATTCACATAGATCTGGGTCCACTCAAATGGGGTGCAAAAGCCAGGGACAGCAGCATTGCTGTAGCAGGAAAATAAAATTCTGGACCTTGCTGTCCATAAATTGCAGGAGTTAAATAAAATATTTTTACTATCCCAAAAATTTTAAAATTTTGCAGGGAGTTCCCACCCATGGTAGGACTTACTTACAAAATTTTAGGGCCAAGGGATCCCATTTGGGCATCCAAAGGGGTGGGCCAACATACTGGACTGCTAGAAATTTCAGTTGTGTAGTCCAGCAGCATAGTCCCATAAAAATTAAATTTTAAAAATACTTTACAAGAAGGTGAGCCATATTTCTATGTCCCACCTTGTTGTAGACTTGATGAGGGACCTTGGGTCCAAATTTCAGAAATTTTGAAGGCCAAAACCCACCCATTTGGATGGCCTAAATTCAGAACAGTTATTTCCAGCAACATTCCACCCTGGACGCATTGTAACTCTTGAAATTATTAAAATACTTTTGAGTTTCCAAAAATTATAAAAATTTACAAGAAAGTGCTACACTCATGTTGAGACTCACCTATAAAATTTTGGGACCAATGGACCCCTGTACACACCATGGCAAGGGTTGGTCTGGCCCACCACATTGGGATGTCCAGGTCAGTCCGATTTTCTGGACAGACTTTTTTGTTTAAATTAATTAAAATACTTAGGAATATCTAAAAATTCTAAAAATTTTTGGAGTGTGCCTCACCTATGGAGGTGTCATTCTACAAAATTTTAGACCCAACAGACATTCAAGCTGACTGTGGTGCGACTTACAAATTTGGGTCAGTTTTGGGCCAGATACCCACCCTTGTAGGACTACCCACCATGGGACACCCCTACCTTGGGTTGTTGCTGGGCCTGTATTCCAGTAGCATGGCCCACTTATAATATGTGTTGTGTGTCCCCCTCTCATCTGGTGGGACCTACAGTGATGTATGTGAGCCATCAGAAAATAAATATACTATAAATTAATTAAATTGTTGAACTCCAACAACCCAAAAAATGGGTGGGCTGGAATTTGGAAATGAGCCCAATAATTGTTGCCTATAAATGTTGTTTTGGGACAGTATGGCCCACTAGATTTGAGGAGAATTTAAGTTAGTTATCTTACCATCTTAATTTTATTTTTGGGCTTAATTAGTGCGTGATTAAAGGCTCATTCCAATTGGATTCTTCTTGGGCTAGTCTTCTAGTTAATGGGCCTTATAGCCTTGGGTGGGCTGGAACTTTTGATAGGCCCATTGGACCCTCGGGTCCAATATTTACCATGCCGTTGTAATGGGTCTTATGGGCCAAATACTCAAGTAGTTGGGTCCTTGACTGCCTACTATAACAAATCCATACTTGGGCCGAGATGTGAGGCCCAACTTACTTGTGTTAAATATAAGGATTTCCCATATGTTGGGATAATGGGCTGCCCATTAGGCCCACCACAATGAGTGAACCCATGACCCTTATGGTTGGGCCCTAACCTTGCTTAACGGCCTACCAGGTTACCTATGTATTGAGGTTAGTGTATGGCCCACTAGGCCATGAATTGATTGTGCCTTGGACCTTTCTTTACATACGTAGCAGACTGCCTTTTGGGACCCAGCTGAGGTTAAATGTCCTCCTTGGTGGCCCTAAGGTAGGCCCATAAGGCCCTTATAAGTGGTTGAAGGCCCACTATAGACCTTGTTAGGCTCGTCTCCTCCTTGAGGCTTTATGATTCTCCTTGCTTGTGGGTTTCTCAAAGTATTGGGCCCCCACTAGAGGACTTCACTTCTCCTTGATACCTATTTATGTACTCAGACCTTGTCCCTCCTTAGGACGAAGGAATACATTCTACAGATAGCACACTTACATCATTATGACCCATATGCATCATCTGTATGAATTGATTGCATTGTATGGTGGTCATTGAAGGATGGTGTTTCTCCCCTTGTGCACATTGTGTGTCTGCAGCTAGTTCATGATCTGTGTGTGTGACTCATGCATTGGCATAATATTTTATGATGATACCACCCTTACTTCATCAGGGTCTTGTTTCCACTGAGATATTTGTGGATGACCGTGTAAGTGGACACCGAAATATTACTTGAGCATACCGGGTGCATAGGATGCCCATGGGTGAAATTCTCAAAACTTCCATGGTACCAAGGATCTGCTTCAACGCCGTGACCAAGTGGAAACTATGCGCGCACGAGGGCCTTATATCGTTAGGTCGCGACTCCCACTGTCATGTAATCGGTTGGATAGGGGTGTGGCCTTACCTACCTGGTGTGAGGAGGCATTGTTAGGCTGAGTCTGACCAACTCGTAAATGGGTCCTCTACCTTCATGCCTTGTTGGTGATTGGCTATCCACAGGCAGGTAGTGAGGTCTCTTACACTCATTTGACTGTGCGGGGTCTGTAGAGCGGTAGTCATTCAGTAGTATAATGGACCCCGGTGATTTTCTAATGATTGGAAATATACTTGACATATGGTTTGGTTATGAGCACTGGCATTACTTGCATCGCATTAGCATTGGCTATGTAAGCCCTTTCATGCATTGCCTTGGTATGGCTCCCAATACTCATTACATGGTATTCATGATAAGCCTTGGTAAGGAAAGTGATATTCTCCTTGAGCATGTTCTTTCCTCTGCGTCCTGCTATTCTTCTGTGCACCATTGACACACACTTTCACCACCATCTAAGCTTCTATAAGCTTATGCACGATTGATGCATGTAGGAGACTTTAGGTAGGCGTCGTAGTAGAGTTGAGCAGTGAGGACTCTAGTGTTGCTAATTTCTCTGTCTTTTCTTATTACCTTATGTATGTCCATTTGGACCTGATGTAAGCTTGTAAAAGTTCAAATTCTTAGTAGATTTTATGATGTGTGCCCCTTGTTATTCTTAAATGTACTTGCTGTAATCTTGGGTATGCTCATATTGGAATGATTATACTTTTATGGAAATCCTCCTTATAGGATCCTAGGATCGGAACCTATCTCAGGAGCCGAGAATGGGGTACTACGGAAGCTGTTGCGGCTAGAACCAGCCATCGGGTTCCTGTGAGTCCGGTTACCGAGTCTGTGGCATGACAAACCCTCGTATAATGTATATTCAATGATGTATATAATACAATATATATAACATGAAATGGTACATGAGTGAGACAAGACAACGTAACCTTTTATATACAAGCCAGAAATTGATAGGTTAAGATTGTCCTATCAAGAAGATTCTTAGGCGTAGTCCATCTGCTGTTTAGGGAGAAACAAGCATGGGTTTGGATTATTAGACCATGGACCCCACCTGTCATTGAAAACTAAGGATTAAAATAAATGTATTGGGTATCATATCATTCATCACCGATAAGGCAGCCATTTTTGTTGGTGTTTCGTTTGCAACCATTTTTGGAGTGGAGGAAAATAATTTCTTTTCATTATAACACAAATTGTGGGGTACAATGTAACTCGAGTCACAATGTACTAAACTGGACATGTGGAGAGAGAGAGAGAGAGAGAGAGAGAGAGAGAGAGAGAGAGAGATATTATTTATAAGTCTCTTTTCTCATATGTGAGGGGAAATGGCAAAAAAATAAGGTTTCCTTTTTTTTTTTTTTTCTTTTGGTGTAGACAGAAAATGAGTTTTTTCTTTTGATATTGTAGTCTAAGAGGGATTTAAAATTTTAATTATTTATGAGGGGCATCATTGAAATTGTCCCTTGTAAATTGACTATCTTTTACATTATAACACAAATAGTGGGGTACTTATTTTACCTCTCTAAGTCTTTTCCAATGGTAGATTAATTTGTGTAAGGAAACTGGTTAGCCTGTGGTTGGTTCGGGCCTTATAATTGAACTGGTTGGACTTTTTGGGACATTTAGTAATCAAATAATTGCAAAAAGAGGCATACATGATAAGTTCCCATTTTATGAGGGTTTAAAAGCACGTGTCATTGTAAAATATCAGTGCAATAGTAACTAGAATGAGTTCGTAGAATATAAATGCTTCCAATCCAATCATTCATCCATGCATATGTACATGTCTAACCATCCAACCATCCATCCATGTAAATCAAAAATCCCTAATTCTGGTTGGATCCTCAAATTCCTAAAATCCCCAAATCCCTAATTTGTAAAATCAGAAAAACCCCAATTTGGGGTCCACATTCAAATCTGTAAGCCCTAAAATCTATAATTTGTAAAATCCCTAATTTGTAAAATCAAAAATTCCTAATTTGTAAAATCAGAAATCCCTAATTCTGGTTGGATCCTCAGATCCCCAAAATCTTAAAATCCCTAAATCCCTAATTTGTAAAATCAGAAAAACCTGAAATCGGGGTCCACATTCAAATCTGTAAGCCTTAAAATCCCAAATCCCTAAATGAGGGTCCACATCAAATCAGATATGGAGAATTACAACTACTCTAAACCAAAGAAAATGACATAAATCAGATGAAATAACTCAAACCATCCCTCCTATAATGGTGTTCCAAGAAACTAAGCTCCTTTCATGCATTTCATCGAACAACTGGCGGGCATCAATCATTATCCCACATTTTACATGCATCAATAACATCTTCCAACATAGAACACAAGGAAAAATTATTTCCAAAAGGGATTTTGACCAGCAACATCAAAAAGAAAAACAAATCATTTCCTCACCTCAAAACCGAACGAGATTCAGGTAACATTTGTAGCTAGAAGTTGTTGAAAGCACAAGATCTATGTGTTTTCAAATGAAAGCAAGAACAAAATCAATTAAGATAATGTTTAGGGTTCTAATGGAAAGGACTTCCTCAATCAAACTAAGTTCTTGTGGAGACTGTAAGTGCTATTGTTTATAGCCCTTTCGTTTGTCAAATTTATAGTGCCAAAGACACTGTTATAAAGCTTACATATGTGATGATCAAAGCGGTACTTAAGATCAACTTTGATGGACAAGCACTGCTCTCAAGTCAAGATCTCAAGATGCTTTCAAGTTCAAGAAGCTTTCAAGTTCAATTTCAAGTTCAAGAAGCTTTCAAGTTCAATCTCAAGTTCAAGAAGCTTTCAAGTTCAATCTCAAGTTCAAGAAGCTTTCAAGTTCAATCTCAAGATCTCAAGAAGCTTTCAAGTTTGAACTACATTAAGACTTCAATCTTCACTACTTTCAAGGTCCTCAAGTTTCACTGTCCTTACTTCACCATTGAGGTTTGATTAACCATAGGTTGACCTTTAGAGTAGGCCACTTTGGATACATAATTCACATATTTTATATAAGTGAGTCTAGCCTGTTCTAAGACTAGTCCTGGTCTTTTGTCGACTAGTCCTAGCATTGCTTCGACCTGTCTAAGGATTTCCTAGATCAGTCGTAAGTTTGTTTGCAAATTCGGAAATTTTTTGTTAAGCTTCGACTAGTACTGGAGACTGTTCGACTAGTCGTAGGAATAGTGTCGACTGGTCCTTCGATCAGTCGTAGACCTTTGACTCAAACTATAGCGATGAATTGCACTTAGCTTCGACCAGTCGTGTGTGACCTTCGACCAGTCGAAGGTGCCTTACGACTAGTCGAAGGTGCCCTACGACAAGTCATGAAACCGTCTTATCTTATCGCGCCTGAATTTTCAAATATCAGTTGGATCTTCGACCAGTCGTAGCAACTTAAGACTAGTCGAAGACGTGATTTCTTCACACTATAAATAGAGCACGAATCTCAGAATTAAATAGACCATTCAAGCTAATTTAATTCGGCCTTTTGAGAGATAAATCTATGCTCCGTTTAAAGCTAAGTGTGCTTATTTAATATTCTGTTTCATTAGCTTTGTTAATTGATTTTGTTTCTTGCATTCCAATCTAATCTGTAAAGAGGAAGTTTTATTTTCCTTTTACTGGAATTAAAATCAATTCAAGCTAGCCCATTTGTTTTAATTTAAAATCTATTAGAAATTAGAACCATTATAAAGTGAGTACTGGACATTGATCTTGAACATTCAAATCTTTACTCCAATTCGGTTCTTTTTGGGCTGCTACATCGAAGGAGAAATTCAGGTATTTTACATTTACCGTAAATTCATTTATTTTAGTTTTATTTGAGGTTAACCCAGAAAAATCTCAAAACTATTGGTTATCTGAGGAGAGCCAGAAAACTCAGAAGTGAGAGTTTTTTGAATTGTGTAAGCCCTTTGAAAAAGACACAATTGTAAAGGTTTTGGGTGAACTTGTGAAAACCTACTTGATAATGAAAGCTAATATCCCCTGTGTGAGGATATTAGGAGTGGAGTAGTATTCTGTGTGGCTGTTTTTGAACAGTTAGTGTACACACAGGTGAACCACTATAACTCCTTGTGTTGTGTGGAAGTCTACTTTATTTTCCTATCTTTGATTCTTCTTTTGTGGAATGTATGTGGATGTGAATGTTGTAATCATTTTAATTTCAAGCTCAGTGTGGAATGTTGTAATAGTTTAGATTTAAATTTCTGCAATTTATTTGAAGCTATTCCTTTATTTGTTTGAGCTTTAGATTCTCTAAATTATTCTATTAACGTTTCCCTGCTATTTCTATGGTGTATGGTTGTCCCTAGAATAATCAAATACATTCTATTCCTCTGTTTTGTTTCAATTTGATTATTCCTAGAAAGTTTGAGTTCTTGATATAAAGATCTTTCAAGAAATCAGGTTGTCCTACCATAAACTTTGGTTTTTGGTGAAAGGTTGTCCTTAGAACAACTTTTGTATGAATCTCTCAATACTTGTTTATTGAGGTTGCTATTCATTTATGCATTGTGGATTGATTTACTTTATTTGGCTATCTTGTTATTTAAATTCTGCTGTAATTATTTTAAATTTGGCATAGTCCTATTCACCCCCCTCTAGGACATATAGCTTGGCCATTTCAAGTGGTATCAGAGCCTAATAGCTCGCTCTTATTGTTTTTTATTTGGATTTAATTCCTGAGCTAACGATCTAAGCTATATATAAGATGTCAAATTTTGATAGCCTATCAGTAACTAGGCCTCCACCCTTTGATGGCTCCAACTATACTGTTTCGACAGGAAAACAAAAGTATTTGAATTGGGAATTATCTTATTCAAACATAACAATGAAATGGTTACAGAAACCATCATCACATTTTATTGATTCTGAATTCATTTACATCCTCAAGTATCCCTTGATTCTAAGATAGTTTACAAAGAAGTCATTGCAAGTTACGATTATTGTAATTAAATATGAATTCCGGCAGCATAACAGTCCTAATTTCAATAATCTCCTATGACTTAGGAGGAATAAACAAATTGATCAATTAGTCTTCAAGAGGACGGAGATTCCGGCAGTATAACAACGCTATTTCAGTCATCTCCTGAAACTTAGGAGGAATACGCCTTTTCTTCCTTTTTCTCCTGAACAAGAAGAACTTGAAGACTTGAAGACTCTAGCCATTCTAATAGTATAACAGCCCATTGCTGTTATGGACTGTCTAACAGTCAGTTTGCGCCAGTCCGCGCAAACGACAGACTTTGTGCGGGTCCGCGTAAACGACAGGAGCCCAATGCTCCTTTGCGCGGGTCCGCACAAACTATAAGAGCCCAATGCTCTGCACCTTCTGTCTTCTTCTTCGTCTTTCTTTCACTCTGAAATCTTCTAACCCCTTTTGAGAGAAAGAACAGGGTATTTATAGACATTTTTACTGGTGTAAATCTCTGTTCTGGTCGATGTGGGACAAAATAACATCCAAGCTTTTTTATACCTCCGTAAAACACTTTGCGCGGACCAGCGCAATCGATATGCTTTGCGTGGTCTCGCGCAATCTATCATTCCCGCGCAACCTGTCTTCACTGATCAACCCACGCAACCCATTTACTTTGCGCGATTCAGCGCAATCTATTCTCTTTGCGCGAACCCGCGCAAAGTCATCTTCAAACTAATTTCTTTGATCTTTAAACTGATTTTCTTGATTTTTCCTTTCTTCAGTTCTTTGCTTATTTTATGCCTTAACAGATGCCCCCTTGATCCGTTCTTTGTTTTTTAAGAAATCAAAGAAAAGGATCAAAACCATTCATTTTCTAGGGTTTGAGCGACCCCGCGCAAAGCTCGGTCGTGTACCGTGCTCGGCCATGAATCCTATAAATAGTCCAACAACTTAGTCATTTGCACGAACCCTTTTTGCTCTGGCGAAACTCTGCTCTGGTGATTTTCTCCCACGCAAACTTTTTACTTTGCGCGAACCCGCGCAAACCATTTCACTTTGCGTGGAGTCTTTTGAACTTGGGGATTTTCCGCGCAAACCTTTGACTTTGCGCGGACTCGCGCAAAGTACTTCATACTTAACCAATTTTCTTTTTGAACTTTCTCCAACCACTTAGCCATTTTCTTCTTTCTTCTTTTCTTATTCTGACCTTTATCTTCTTTTCTTTGTCTTATTTTCATGGCTCGTATAAAACAAACAGCTCGCCCTCCTTCCGACCAACCTTCTTCCGATCAACCTCCTGCTAAACGAACAAAGACCACCTCTAAGACTCCTTATTTTAAAGAACCTGTTCTTCCGACCTTTGACTTTTCTGACCGTATCAAATCTCTTCCATCCCCCATCCATAGATCCATTTCTTTAGGAGATATCAAATGTCCGCCAAAGCATGGCAGAGAATACGATTGGGATGAGTGGTTAAAGACCACGACTCACATTCGTACTGATAGTGAAAGACCCCCTCTTCATGAAGACACTCCTCCGGCTTCTCGTTCGAAGAAAACTCGCTGCAATAAGGCGAAAGAATTTGCAAAGAAGATCGAAGACCACAACAAGAAGAGGCTTCAGAATTCATGGGATTCAGTACGGGTTGTTGAAGGTGTTATGAAATTTGACAACCCTCATTCAGAAGGCATGACAATAATTCCCATCAATGTCTATCGCCATCAGTTCATGCTTGACTGTGAACCCAAGGATTGCGTTCATGGCGAAAGGTTGATATATACTGAATCATGGGCCACCAGAGAACCCAGGATTCTTGAAGGAATCATTCAAACACAGAAGCCGCGTCAAAGGATAGGAGAAATTCATCCCATGATTTTCTTAGCTCCTTTCCATAGCCCTCACGACCTCTTTTCTTCACATTTTTATGAAACAGTCCGGCAACGTTTCCGAGATCGGGAACCACTCTGGGGACAAGCAGAATTTCGCATCAGAGGCCTGTTAACTACTCAACGCTATTACTCTGATTGGGCGGAAGCTATTTTATTGAAGCATACGAGCACACTTGCAAAAATCGGTCTTTATGATGCTATAGAAGTGACTTCTAAATACTTCTGTAGGGAACCTACTGTACTGAAAGGTTTCCTTGAGTACTGGTCGCCCACAACCAACTCTTTCCACTTGCCCTATGGTGAAATGAGCATAACACTTTGAGATCTCCACCGTATAGCCGGTCTCCCTATAACAGGTAAATTCTATGATGAATTTATTCCAACCAATAGGGAACTGACCTTTGTATCCTCTCCTGATCGCAAACCTTCGATCTCTGAAACTACTATTGAACTGTTCAAGGAGATGAGTAAATTTCCCAGTTTTCACAAGATCCCCCCTTTGCAGTGGCTAGCACATTTTTCCAGAGGCCTCAGGTATTTATTAGTTCGATAATCAACTTTCTCCTTATATTGGCAATTTCTGCATATTCACCCTCTCTTTTTATTTTTCTTTTGAAGATTTCGTGACTGTCAATCCAAGGAACTGACAAAGCTTCGAGGCGTAATAAAGGGAAGACCGGAATATAGCTCCTTTGGAGGACTTGCAGCTTTCTTAGCCTATTGGCTGAGTTTGGTCGTATTGCCTAGTTCTAAATGGGCAGATGTTGTTCGTCCTACTGTCTTCACTATAGCTGGCGCTTTGGCGGAAGGCCATAAATACTCCATCGCTCCTCCAGTATTATGCTTTATTTATAGGGCCCTTGGAGAGGTAGCTACCCATGTGAAAGATCCTATTCTTGGAGCCTCGTCTGCGCATACTTCTTGGCATATTACATCACAGGATGGCTAGGGGTCTATTTTCCTTGGACTTTTGAAGCTCCAGAGCAAGCATACACTCATCCTTCTCACCTTCCACTCTGGTTCTTTCAGCAAAGAACAATGGCAAAAAGAGCGTATGAGTGGGTTGCCAATAAAATTCGAGATGATGATCAGATAAACTTCTTTCAGTTCCTCCTTTATCGCCATACTGAAGATACAGATATGGTGGACCAAGAAACACTTACTGCAACAGAGAGAGCTTTCTTCTTTTTTATTCGCTCATGCAGTTTACCTCTTCGGGAAGGAACAAAATTTTGGAGAGAACCCTACTACCCCAGTCGCTTTGCTCGTCAATTCGGTTATGATCAAACCGTGCCTCAAGACTGCGGGTTGGTTACTAGAAAAATGTGCTGTTATGGAACTGGTCCTCTTAACTGGGCCATGATATGGAAACAACTATTGAATGGCTGTGTTGGATCTCTTTTCGTAATTCCAGGCTGTAATCGCATAGTCCGGACATCATATAGCTGGATGCGATGGTGGGATCACCAATCATACCTAGTCACCAAATGCTTGCCAGTGGATTCTTCTATCTTTCTTCATCCGCCCAGGCTGAAGGGCAGAAATTTAGAGAGCGGAATAGGCTATGTTCCAGAAAAGAGCCATGCTTCCCATCCGGGGGAAATTTGAAGCAAGATATCATTGGAAGACCCCATCCGTGAAATCAAGTCTATTAACACCTTGGATGGCTGGTTTGCTCACGGAGTTCTAAGAGAATTTGAAAAATCTCGTCGGAATTTTTCAAACTAAGCTGCAGACGATGCTGATACATCTTCTCCAATTCCTGCAGAAACTGCAGCAGTTCAAGAAGGACTAGCTATTGGTACTTCCATATCTCCTCCACAACCCCTTGGTCCTAGTCCATCTTCCCCAATGACTAGATCAAAAACGCGTTTGCAAACATCATCCCCTGTTCTTCCAGAAAGGACCCGCCAGGCATCCACTTCTCCTACAGTTCAAGAGCCTATACCGGAGAGCAGTCAACCTGTATCTTACAAAGGGAAGCAAGTTGTCATTGAAGAAGCTGCTGAAGAAATTTTGGAAGATGAGAGTTCATCTTCATCGTCAGATACTACTGAATCTTCACAATATGAAAACAGCGAGGATAGCGACGGCTGTGAAGACAAAGATAATGATTTTGAAGAAGGCGAAGTTAACATTGACGGAGATGAGGAAACAGCTGCGAAAGAAGTTGAGATAGAATCTTCCCCTGCAACTGTTAAAACTCTTCCTGGTGTAGATGTTCCTGCTAAATCTCCGGCAGCTGAGGAAAATGAAGAGGAACTTTTAGATTACGACAAATATGGGTATTCACCAGGTAAAGGAATTTTAACTTTCATATAGATATATTTATCTATATTTTAACAACTATTCTTTATTTAGAATTGTTATGTCTCCCTTTTTAGGTGCCCAAGTTGCAGACATAGGTGCTATCTCTTCGGTGAATCCTCTCGGGGTGACTTCACCAAGAGCACCTGTAGTTCCATTGGTAGTACAGAAAGTACTGGCTCGTGAAATCATATTTCCAATAGAAACTACAGACTTGCCAACTCCGACTACCAGAGATTCAAGCACGGAAGCTAGAGCACCATCTCTTGCCGATATGGTAGAACGTAACCTTTTCATGACTCAGAGAGCTTCTCCTTCTATTAGTCGTATTCGTGTAACAGGTACACATATAGGCATTGATTATTTTACCCAATACTACATATTTCATAATAATATTTTGAATATCTTTCTTCTTTTGCTATAGGAACTCATTCTTGCAGTGGTGCGGCCAGCTCTGATTCTGTGACCACTATTTCTGAATTGTCGTCTTTTGCGAAAATCCCTGTTCATAAAATGCTCATGGTGAAACATTCCTTGTTAGCCATAATCCATATCTTCAAAAATCCTGATCAATGGTTGGATTTGGATGTTGCCATAGAGATTTTGGAGAGCTCTGCCAAGATGGCTAGAATCAACATATCTCCTTTGCGTGATTCACTTCTCAAATTTCGTGATTCAGTAATTTCTTTGGCATCGGTAGAGAATGTTACAATTGCACCTGAGATTTTAGAGTACAGGAAGCAGCTGACTTTATCTCAAGAACAAGCCTTTCTGTCGGCTTCATCGATTTCTAAACTTGAACAAGAGCATATGATTCTTCAAGATCAACTAAAGACTTATATTGATGGAAAAATGATTATCCACGATCGTATTGCAGCTTTGAAGGAGGAAATCTCTCAACTGGAGAGAAGGAATCATGAGCAATCCTTAGCCATTCAAGATGTTGAAGAGAAGATACGAGCAAATGCTCAATCCATTGATATTGAAAAATCCGCACAACTTCAAGGAAAAGAAATGATCGCTTCTTTGGAGGATAAGCTCGCTGGCGTTCCTGATCAAGCAAAGCTTATTCTTGAAGAAAAATCTAAACATGATGCAACTCGGACACAATTGAAAGAAGATTTGCGCAGATATATGGAAGTAGTGGGGATTACAGAAGATCTTTAAATATGTAATTTTGAACATGTAGTCTTTGTTTTCATGTTTCTTAGACATAATTTATTTGACTTCACATATGTTTTTATGATAGCATTTTGAGATGTTTATAATGGCATTTTTCACATTGCATGCAGATGACATTTGCGCTAATATTATCATATTATACTTATATTTTATATAATAATTTCCTTATATCCTTTATGATTTTCAAACCTTTTATGCTCTGTTAGTGCGGGATTCTCTATGTGAGTATTTAAATTGGCAGTGCTAAGTTTCAATTTAATTAGCCACACACAGTTTAAGCTCATGAGTAGTGGAGCGTGCGCACACACACAGTTTAAGCTCGTGAGTAGTGGAGCATTTATGGGTCTTATGTGATGGCCGCTGTAACTCTCTAGAGTTCACTTTTGGGCTTTTCACTGCCTTGAGCTCACGGCCAAGGTCCATCAGAGGGGCCCATTGACGCTACCGGGCGGTGAACTGTTGGTTTTACGCACAGGGTTGGCCACGGTAACTCTCTAGAGTTTGCAGGGCTCGCAAGGCTACCTTTGGGCACCAAATCTAGGGTCGCCAGTCCATCAATGAGTAGGTTTAAGCCCTTCCTCACGAGTTACTACTGAAATCAAACCCAAGATCTAGAGGGTCTTACTCACGGTTGGCATAAAGCTCGCACTGCGGCCCCTGTTTTCTTCGTCTGCAAGGTCGAGCCCATTCACAGGAGGGCATTTTCATCCGTTCCCGGTGGCGGTGTTGGAAGCTATACAGACGGCATGGGAGTTACGGTGACTAGTCTTCGCGGATTTATTGCCTTTTAGGCTTTGAATCCTTGACTTCGTCAGCTGCCCGCATGGGTGCGCACGATGGTCTTCGCGGGCTTTTTAGGGCCACTGACTCCTCGCCGCTGCCCGAATGGCGATCTTCATAGGTCTTATGTATAGTTGACCGGCTCTTTTAGAGCTTGATCCTTTGAGAGCATTTTTTTTTTTTTAGAGCTTGATCTTTTTGATTTTGCTCAATTTAGCTCTTTTAGGATTTGGCTTGGCTATACTGCCCCTTTAATTGAGATTGGTGTATCCTTGTAAGGCAACAATATCTATGATCATCATCATTGCCAGTATAGTAGTAGTGGATATTTCCATCTGAGATAATATCTTCCAGAAGATCCATGCCTTGTAAAGCAATATATATCAATATTGTCAATATCTTCGAGAGAATCTTTAAGATTTGTCAAACTTGTTTGGCAATGATGATGATCATATTTTCGGATTTGATGCTTGATAATTGACGTGCTCGTGAATTTTCTTCACATCTCATCTTCTTTTGTTGATGTATGAACATGATTTTATTCATCTTTGCCCCCTTTTGATACAGATTCATTATACTGATAATATTCTGAATCAAAATCCACATGTCTATCTTTAGGGATAGTATCTTTTGATGAAACGGGCATTGACAAGTATGCTGATACTTTGTCCCTCTTGATTTGTGATTCTATATGCCCCATTGGAGTATACTTCTTTTACCACATATGGACTGTCCCATTTAGGCTCGAACTTGCCCCATGTTCGGCGAGTAATCACTATAGGTCTTTTTAGCATTAACACCATATCCCCTTTTTTGAAAGAGCGATATTTAACCTGTTTATCAAATGCAGCCGATATCCTGGCCTGATATGACTGCAACCGTTGCTGAGCTTCAAGACGTTTCTCATCGAGCAAATCTAACTCTTTCAACCTCATTTTTGCATTTTCATCATCTGTTATAGATTGATGTACTGCTATCCTGAGTGATGCCACCTGTATCTCAATTGGGATAACTGCCTCTATACCATAGATTAATGAATATGGTGTCGCCCTTGTTGTTGTACGATGGATAGTTCTGGAGGCCCACAATGCTTCTTGTAACTTTTCATCCCAATCACGCTTGTTGCTTGTCACCGTTTTCTTGATTATTTTGATAATCGTTTTGTTAAATGCTTCCGCTAATCCATTGGCTGGAGGATAGTAAGGTGTTGAAAACGAATGCTGGATGCCAAACTTCTGACACAACTTTTCCATGCCTCTATTTTTAAAAGGGGTGCCATTATCAGTGACGATCTTTTTTAGAATACCATGACGGTATATTATAGCATGTCGAATGAAATTGACCACATCTGTCTCTTTAACATTACGCAAGGCAATTGCTTCGGTCCATTTGGAGAAATAGTCTGTTGCTGCCAGAATATACTATTTTCCTTTAGATGAAGGGGGATTTATAGGACCAATCACATCGAGTCCCCAAGCTGAGAAAGGCCAAGAAGTAACAGATTGATGTAAGTCTTCTGGGGAAACATGTATTACATCCCCGTGTATTTGACATTCATGACACCGCTTTGCATATTCTATCGCATCTTTGAACATAGTAGGCCAATAATAACCCATTCGATGCACTCTATAGCATAAATTTCGGCCGGCTTGATGTGCTCCACATTCACCTGAATATGCCTCTTGCAGCATCTGGTTTGCTTCTTGCTTGTCTAAGCATCTCAGCAGCATTCCATTGTAAGATTTTTTATACAATACTTCGCTGCATATGACAAATTTGCCCGATCGCTGCTTAATTTGCTGCCTTTGTGCATTATCTTCTGGCAAGATATTATACTTGAGATAATCAACGAAAGGCTGACGCCAATCATCTGTCATTACTTCTAGACAAGATCTAGGAAACATTTCGATGGTTTCTTCGATAACCTCTGCAGACGGCAGGAATCTTCTTTCTTCTATAGTTACTTGAAGAGGACTTCGATTTGTGCAAGACAAAGCTGCTGCCAGACTGGCTAAAGCGTCCGCTTTTGCATTCTCAGAGCGTGGTATGTGTTTAATTTCCACATGACAAAACTGTTCAAGCAACTGTTGTGCCTTCCTATAATAGGGCAGAAGTTCTTCTTTCCTTACTTCGAATTCTGTAGTTAACTGATTTACAATCAATTTAGAATCTCTGAAGATATGCAATAATTTTACTTCCATTTGCTGGGCTATTTCCATTCCGATGATAAGAGCTCTGTATTCAGCTTCATTGTTTGTGCATGCAGTGCCCAATGTGAAGGAGTATGGCAATAAATCGCCTTGAGGTGTAATGAATATTACTCCTGCCCCCGCTCCCGATATTCGAGCAGCACCATCAAAATACATTTGCCAAAGATTCTGAGATTCAGCCAACATAACCTGTTCATCTGAAAATTCGTCATTGATTTCTTCATTTTCTGCTATAGGATGTGTTGCGAGGAAGTCTGCCATAGCTTGTCCTTTTACTGCTTTCGCCGGTTTATATGAAATAGTATATTTTGACAGCAATAACATCCATTTGGCTAGTCTTCCCGACAGCATTGGCCTGGTCATCAAAAATTTTATGGGATCTGCTCTTGAGATCAGAGTTATATCATGGGAGAGACAATAATGCCTCAACTTTTGTACAACGAATATGATCAGCGCCAAACACTCTTTCTCGATCGAGGAATAATTGCATTCTGCCCCATCAATGTTCGGTTTAGATAATAAAGAGCAGTCTCTTTTCTGGCTTCGTTCACCTGTGCTAACAAAGCACCCAAAGAATTTGTAGCTGCAGATGTATATAAGATAAGTGGCTTACCTTTCACTGGAGCTGTTAACACTGGCGGCTGTTTCAATAATTCCTTGATTGAGTCAAATGCATTTTGACAGGCGTGATCCCATATAAATTCTGTGTCTTTCTTCATTAACCGAGAAAATGGCTGACACCTTCCTGCGAGGTTTGAAAAGAAACGGCGAATGTATGCCAATTTTCCTTGTAAGCTTTTTAATTCCATCAACGTCGTTGGTGGCGGCATATTTTGAATAGCCTTAATTTTTTCTGGATCAATCTCGATCCCTCTGTGTCATACAACAAAGCCAAGGAATTTGCCAGAGGATACTCCAAATGCACACTTAGCAGGGTTCATCTTTAGTTGCTTCTTTCTAAAACGACGAAAAACTGATGCTAAATGTTCGCGGTGTTCTTGATGATCTCCCGACCTGACCACCAAGTCATCAACATAGCATTCAACATGTTTATGCATCATATCTTGAAAAATATTTTTCATCGCCCTTTGATATGTTGCCCCAGCATTTTTGAGACCGAAAGGCATAACTTTATAACAATAAATTCCAAGTGGTGTTCTGAAAGCCGTTGCCTCTTCATCTTCGGGTGCCATCCTGATTTGATTATAACCTGCGTATCCATCCATAAAGGACATAATAGCATACTGAGTAGTGCTATCAATTAATAATTCTGTTATCGGGAGAGGGAAGTCATCCTTCGGACATGCTTCATTCAGATCTCTGAAGTCGATGCATACTCTAATCTGCCCATTCTTCTTTTTACCGGAACAATGTTTGATATCCATTTGGGATATTTAACTTCTCTGAAGAACCCAACCTTTATTAGTTTATTTACTTCTTTTTCGATTAATGGAAACAGGTCTGGGTGAAATCACCTTTGTGCTTGCTTTATTGGTTTCATTTCTTTGGAAATATTTAATCGATGCATTGCTACAGAAGGTTCCAATCCCGGCATTTCTTCATACGTCCAGGCAAAGACGTCTTTATTTTCCTGAGAAGTTGACCATATTTCTCAAATTCCTGATCTGAGAGACTGACACTGATGAATGTGTTCCTTGGCTCTTCTGCTGTTCCCAAATTTATTTCTCGCAGGCCATCTATTGTCGGCTGCCCCCCATCTTCTATTTGCCTCAGAGCGGTTTCAGGATACTCGACTACCTTAGTATCTTGTTCTGACATTTGTTCGGCTATAGTCATATTTACTGATACCATATTTACTGATGATTCTGCTCCTAATCCTTGGAATTTTCTCCGTTTTTCTTGACTAACTCCGAGAGGGATTTGAATTCCTTTCCCATGATTCAATCCAGTGGGCTTGTCACAATCAAAACCCATATTCATCATGATTTTCTTGCTTACTGCACTGTATTTTCTCAAATTCTGCGGTGCTAACTCTCCATGATATATATTGCTTGTGTTTTCATTCTTCACCTCTGTTGCAGCATGAAACCTTATTGCTTCAGGATATTTAGCACTGGCTCTGACTTAAAATGTTCTTGGGGCGGCTACAAATGGCTTACATCTTTCAATATTGGGTAAGGGCATCGTGTAATTGGACTGTAAGACTTTCAGCTGTTCTGTCGACAACAATGTCAACGGCGGTTGTCCCGGTTGTCTCAGGCGCTTTGGTACAAAATAGAACTTTTTTCTTGCTTCTGTAGTCCCAGGAGATTCCGCCCTTTCTTCTCTAACTTTATTTATTTGAACATCTTTTAAGACTCTCTTTCCATCATCATTTCCCGCTTCTTTGGAGAAACATTTATAATAGCTAGCATCCGCAAAGAAAGACTCAGCTTCTGTATAGGGTTTCGCATCAGCCATTACTTTATACTGCATTCCGTCCTTATAGTATTTGAAACATTGGTGTAGAGTAGAGGGTACAATATTGTATTGATGTATCCATGGCCTGCCTAAGAGAAGGTTATATGTCGTCACAGCATTTATAACATGACATACAACAGTAGTAATTAGTTCTCCCACTTCCAATATTACTGTAATTTTACTAAGTGCGCGTTGTCCATCTTGATTAAACCCTTGTATCATCATTCCGCTAGGGCACAAATCTGAACGGCGGTAACCCAATTTAGTAATCATGGAGAGTGGCAAAAGATTCACTGCTGACCCATTGTCTATCATGATTCGTTTTATCTTCTTTTCGCAAATGTACCCTTCTATCATCAATGGCCTGTTATGTTCTGTTTCACCAATTAAGTCATCATCAGAGAAAGATATTACTGGTAGACAATCCATCTTTTTCTTGCTTCTTTCATTTTTCATTTCTGTCAGTAAAGTTTTTCTCACGTCGTGATCAGACAGTGCTTGAATCAAACTTTGTCGAAACTCTTCTGATAACTTGAGCACATCATAAATGCTTAAACGTGCAGATATACCTTTTAAGTGACTAACTACATCGTAGGCCACTTTTGTTGCTGCGTCTCCATTTCTATTTCTATCTTCCATGTTCTGTCTTTCAGTCACTTCTTTCCTTGTAATTCATGTTTTTTGCTTTACCGGACTTGTTATCTGCTTCCCTGATCGGAACGTAATCATTGTCGCATTTCTTATCGGCCTTCGGTCTCCCTTCTCTTTTATTCCCCGAGTCTTTTCTTGAATTGACAATACATTTACTGTCGCCCTTGTATTCTTTTCTTTGCTTTCGCTGGTTATTATATCTCCTCTATTTATCATTCGCTGTATGATGCACTTTAACGTGTAACAATTTTCTGTCGGATGTCCCACTAAACGATGATAACGGCAAAAGTTTCTTTCTCGAGTCCTTGTCACATCTTCAGGGCGTTTGGGCTCTGGTAATTCTAGGGTACCTGCTTTTAACAATTGTTGTATCATAGGCACCACGTCCTCTTTATCAAACTCAAATCCTTCATGAGAATCAAGCATTCTGAGCTTTTTTCCACCGTATCTGTCCCTTGATTGATTCCAGCTTTCTTTTCCTTCCGGCCTTTTGTCTCTTGAGCCCCTCGCATCTTGATTTTTCTTATCCCGATCGATGGTGTTGACGGTTGTCCTGCCAGGTATTCTTCTGACAGTTTCATGATGAAATGCTGGCATCTTACGAGTCATTAATTCCAATGCATGGGCTTTGGTAGCCAAATCACGAAAGGTTCCGATATCAGCGCTGGTGAGTCCGAACGCAATTCCTGTCTCCATAGAGTTCAGACACATTTTGACTTGTTCCTTTTCTTCCGGCAACTATCTACATGATGCCCCCAGTGTTTTCCATCTGTCTATGAATTTTTCAACTGGTTCTCCTTCTCGCTGTCGTACTGAAGCTAACTCTGTGATGCTAACATCGCGTTCTGACGAGAAGAAGTTTGACATGAAAGCATCTTGCATTTCTTCCCATGTGCGTATAGATCTTGGTGCCAAATTTGAATACCACCTGAAAGCTTTACTTGTCAATGATGATCCAAATAAGCGTAAATAGTATTGAGGTATCGTGGAGAAATTTCCCATGCTGGTGATGAAATGCATCAGGTGTTCTTCTGGTGATCCTTCCCCATTAAATTTCTGAAAATCTGGATGCTTAAAATTGGCTGGAAACGGAACATCTTCTACCTCTCTTGGGTAGGGTGTTCGGTATCTGAAACGGCCGGTATTCATGCGCTCCCTTTCTATTCTGACTGCTTCTTCGATGACTTGTCTTACATCATCCTGTGTTATAGTCCTTATTGCTGGAACTGACCCTCGTGATCCTGTCCCTTGCGGACGGGAGCCTTCGGGTTGGTTTTCCTGTTCATTTGTTGCTCCTATCATGGGTGGAGCCACTATCTGGGCTACATTATGTGCCAGAGTTGCCAGAGCTTCTCTGAGGTTCCGGCATTCATCCATTAGCACCCTTTGTGCCTCTGCCATTTGATCAACACGTTCTTCAGTAGTTGGTCTATTTCCTTGACCCGTCTCTGCCATATATACTGCAGCCTCTTGACTGTTCGTCGAAGCTGTTTTTTTAGTAAAACGAGATATGTTGACGTAACAGGACTTATAAAGAGGGGAGACATTGGAGTCTCGTTTGACTCTTGTGTACTTCCAGTGCTTTTAACCGATCGAGGTGATACAGTTATGGGTGAGCTTGTTTGAGGTAACACGGGCATCGGTGATCCTATCATCAGTGCTTTGCCTTTCTGCGATTCTGTCCATTTGGTCTTTGGAGCAACTAAAGTTGGAAAATCGTGCAACGAGAACTACGAAGTAGCTTGTTCAGGATAAATCGCCGGAGGAGCGAGTTCAGGTTTTCTTCTTGCTATACTGCGCGTGATCGGTCCCTCAGTTCTTGGTACAAGCAATTTCGCTTTGCGGTTCTTTAAGGTCTTTGCTTTTGTCCTTTTGGACAAGACCAAAGTCCAGTTCTCATCACTTTCTTGTGGTCGGGGTGAGACAGAAATGACTCCCGCTGTTACTTGAGTCACTTTGCGCCTGCTTGTAGTGCTTGCTTTCATATGCTCAGGAGTTTGGCTTGGCGCATATTCAATTACAAATCCAGTAGCGGTGAATCTGAAGTTTACTTTTCTCACAACGTTAGCCATTAGCAATGCTCTGTAATGAATTTGGGTACCTTCAATAACAAAACATTCATGAAATTAGTATGTGAAGGACTAAGTAAACTATCTTAGAGATGAAGGGGAGGATGTTCCCACTAAGAGTCGCCATTTTGGCGTCTACCAGACGCCAAAAACAGTAATGAGAGTCTTGCAACTTTCTAATGTTAATGTTAAATAAGATATACAAAGTCCCCAGCGGAGTCGTCATTTTGTTTCGACAGGAAAACAAAAGTATTTGATTTGGGAATTATCTTATTCAAACATAACAATGAAATGGTTACAGAAACCATCATCACATTTTATTGATTCTTAATTCATTTACATCCTCAAGTATCCCTTGATTCTAAGATAGTTTACAAAGAAGTCATTGCAAGTTACGATTATTGTAATTAAATATGAATTTCGGCAGCATAACAGTCCTAATTTCAATCATCTCCTATGACTTAGGAGGAATAAACAAATTGATCAATTAGTCTTCAAGAGGACGGAGATTCCGGCAGTATAACAACGCCATTTCAGTCATCTCCTGAAACTTAGGAGGAATACGTTTTTTCTTCCTTTTTCTCCTGAACAAGAAGAACTTGAAGACTTGAAGACTCTAGCCATTCTAACAGCATAACAGCCCATTGCTGTTATGGACTGTCTAACAGTCGGTTTGCGCCAGTCCGCGCAAACGACAGACTTTGTGTGGGTCCGCGCAAACGATAGGAGCCCAATGCTCCTTTGCGCGGGTCCGCGCAAACTATAAGAGCCCAATGCTCTGCACCTTCTGTCTTATTCTTCGTCTTTCTTTCACTCTGAAATCTTCTAACCCCTTTTGAGAGAAAGAACAGGGTATTTATAGACATTTTACTGGTGTAAATCTCTGTTCTGGTCGATGTGGGACAAAATAACATCCAACCTTTTTTATACCTCCGTAAAACTCTTTGCGCGGACCAGCGCAATCGATATGCTTTGCGCGGTCTCGCACAATATATCATTCCCGCGCAACCTGCCTTCACTGATCAACCCGCGCAACCCATTTACTTTGCGCGATTCAGCGCAATCTATTCTCTTTGCGCGAACCCGCGCAAAGTCATCTTCAAACTAATTTCTTTGATCTTTAAACTGATTTTCTTGATTTTTCCTTTCTTCAATTCTTTGCTTATTTTATGCCTCAACATATACCTATTGGAAAGCCCGAATGAGGATCTTCCTCAAATCAATGGATGGGAGTGTGTGGCAAGCCACAGTGACTGAATGGAGCCCTCCTACCATTGAGGTAACTGGTATCAATGGATCAAAATCAATGAGAATAACACCTTATACTTCTTGGTCCACACTTAAGAAAAGTGAGAGTAGTGTCAATGCAAAAGCACTAAATGCAATCACTTGCGCACTATCACTGGATGAGTTCAAAAGAATCATATCCTGTGATATTGCAATGCAAGCCTGGGATATATTAGAAATGACACACGAGGGTACATCAATTGTCAAAAATGAACTCACAACCAAATTTGAAGAAATTCATATGGAGGAAAATGAAATGTTTATGGACTTTTACATAAGATTAAATAACATTGTAAACTCGTGGGGATAAAATTCTAGAAAGTAAAGTGTGTACAAAGATACTACGCTCACTTCCTGAACGGTTCAACTCTAAGGTAACAGCGATCCAGGAACTTCGTGATACGGATAATATGAAGGTAGAGGAACTAGTTGGTTCTTTACAAACCTATGAGTTAAACTTTAAAGCTCCTAAAGGTAAATCTATAGCTTTGAAAGCTTCTAAAAATGTATCTGAAGAAAACACTGATTTTGAAGATAATATGGCTCTTTTAGCAAAGTAGTTTTATAAGATTTTCAAAAGTAAGAAAAGATTTGATTTTCAATCAAATGATAAGAAGAAATTTAGACCCAAAACTCAAAAATCTTTGAAAGACGGTCAGTGTTACAACTGCCATGAATATGGGCATTTAGCAAACAAATGTCCTAAAAAAGACAAACCCAAAAGGAAGGGTATGTTGGCTACTTGGGATGAATCATCTGAATCTGAAGCTACTTTTGATTCAGAAGATTCTAAAATCGAGTCGGGCAATGAAGTTAAGGCCCTTATGACTCTAGCCAAATTCACTTTTTCAGATCACGATGATTCAACAAGTGAAGAAAATTTGAATAGTGAATATGAAAATGAAGAAGATCTTCAAGATGCTTACAATGCCCTATACAAGGAAAGTTTTAAAATTGTCGTGAAGCTTAAACTTCAAAAAGAAAAGTTTTTTAAACTCAAAGAATGACTTAATTATTTTAGAAAAAACCCAAATTTTAGATAGTTTTGAAAAATCAAAATGTGATTTGGAATTCAAAACCTCCCTGATTGAAGATTTGAAATCTGAAATTGAGAAACTCAAGAATTAAGTATCTTCTCTTCTGAGTTTGAAGGATACATGGAGGTATGCCCAAGGAGACCCAAAGTTAAAAAAACTTTTATCCGGATCTAGAAAAAGTGGCGATCAATCCGGGTTGGGTTATGATAAAAACATACCTCATAAACAGAAGAGTACTCCTCCCAACTTTGTGAAAGGAGAAGCCACAAACTCAAAAGAAAAAGGTACTTGTCAAGGTCTTTCTAAAAATACAAAAACTGTTCAAAAACCTAAACGTAGTTATTTTAAAAATCAGAACAGAAACCCACTGCTGAAATCATAGTTGATTTACTCAAGGAGCTCTCAAAATCTAACTCGGGAGGTCATTCCCACAACTATAAACAGAAGAAAACTAACTATGTTCCTAAACCCAAAACAGTTCTGAAATGGGTTCCTAAAGTGGCCTGCATGGTTGCCCACACTGCTTTCAAAGCAACAAGCCATTCAAAATGGTACTTAGACAGTGGATGTTCCAGGCACATTACAGGTGACAAGGCTTTATTCACCGATCTAAAATATATGACTGATGGGTCAGTCACATTTGGTGATGGTAGCAACTGCAAGATTATTAGCCAAGGTACGGTTCAACTCTATAATCTTCCCTTATTTAAGAATGTTTTATATGTTGAGGGACTAAAACACAACCTGTTAAGCATATCTCAAATATGCGACAACGATCATAGTATTAAATTTTTTAATCAAGGTTGTGAGATTATAGATAAAAAGGGTTCTGTAATATTAATTGGTCGCAAAACTTCTGAAAACTACTATATAGTAAGCAACGGTAGCTCATCTAATCAAACGTGTTACATGGTCCATACCGATGAGACAGAATTATGGCATAAATGCCTTGGACATGTACACTACCAAAATTTATACAGATTGAACAAAGGAGAACTTGTTAGAGGTCTACTTAAGATTCAAAAAGTAGACAAGATATGTGGTGAATGTCAGTATGGTAAACAAACTAGGAGCCCTCACAAAAAGGTGAACTCCAATACTACATTAAGACCACTCGAACTTCTCCACATGGATCTTATAGGACCAACTAGAATGGAAAGTCGAGGTGGCAAAAAATACATCTTAGTTATTGTAGATGATTTTACAAGATTTACCTGGGTTTCATTCTTAAGAGACAAATCAGAAACCCTTGATGAAGTGAAAAAGATTATCAAACAGATCCAGACTAAAAAATGTTCACAAGTCAGTAAGATCCGAAGTGATCATGGATCTGAGTTTAAAAATAGTGGTTTTGAGAAATTCTGTAACGATCAAGGAATATCACATGAATTCTTTGCGCCCAAAACTCCACAACAAAATGGTATTGTGGAGAGGAAAAATAGAGTGCTCAAAGAAATGGGAAATGTTATGTTGAATAGCATGAAACTCCCTAAAAATTTATGGGCCGAAGCAGTGAATACCTCCTGCTACATTATTAACCGTGCCTATACTTATAAATCCAATAATAAAATGGCTTATGTGATGTGGTTCGATAAGAAGCCGACTGTCAAATACTTTTGAGTTTTTGGTAGCAAGTGCTACATTTTGCATGACCGTGAAAATCTAGGAAAGTTTGACACTAAGAGTGATGAAGGAATCTTCTTAGGATATTCTTTAAACAGTCGTGCATATCGTGTACTGAACAACAGGACCGGTGTGATTCAAGATTCAATTAATGTGGTCATTGATGATCACATGAATACACCTGCACCTAGTTCAGATATTGATGAAGTTCTTGTAATTGAAAATCCAGATACTTCATCAAGTGAAATTAATTCTGAATTAGGGACTGTTAAAGATCATCCAACTGATCAAATTCTTACAAACCCTCTCACTGGTGTGCGCACTCGTAGATAACTAGAAGGCATATGTAACTACGTATGTTTTATATCCCAGATTGAACCGGTAAATGTAAAAGAAGCACTTTCTGATGAAAACTGGATAGTAGTGATGCAGGAAGAACTTAATCAATTTGTTTGTAATGATGTCTGGTATCTTGTTTCTAGACCTAAAGATAAACACATAATAGGAACTAAGTGGATTTTCAAAAATAAGTCTGATGAACTTGGAAATATAATTCAAAACATGGCAAGACTGGTTGTTCAAGGGTACACTCAAATAGAAGGTATTGATTACGATGAAACCTTTGCCCCAGTTGCTCGCCTTGAATCAATTAGTCTTTTTATATCCATTGCATGCTTTAGAAAATTTAGAATTTTTTAAATGGATGTGAAGAGTGCTGTAACGACCTGAAAATTTCCGTACATTGGGCCGAGTACCACCTCGACCAGAAATCACATAGGATTAAATCCTTTAGAAATTTAACAAAGTTAACTAAGTACTAAACTCGGTTAGTCATGAAATCCGTTGGGATCGCTTTAAATACGATCCACAAGACCCAAAACTTGCAGAATTAGTGACTCTAGGTTACCCTAAAGTCTAGAGCCAGACTCATTACCCGTCTGCTCCCGGGACTGAAACGAAACTTCGTATGAGGTCTAGATCGCACATCGGGAGGCCGATTAACACGAAGCTAAGGAACCAGGACCGCCCCACTGGGCTTGACAATCATCTCGAAAATCAGGCGATTCCGATGTCCCACGGCCATTCTTTTCACTCCGGAGCGAGGGAGTGTGAAAAACACTATTTCCATTCAACTAAAAATATCTGGAATAGTGATCTGGCACCTTTCGGTTGCGCGTCAGTATTAAGCAACCTGACCGTCGGAATCAGACCAAATTGCACCCTCGGATTAAGAAAAATTTCAGGAACATTTACATGTACTCAGAATTTCTGATCGTGGCCCACTGACCGTTGGACTGAAAGTGGTCCGCCACGTGCGATCTGGGAATCCGATCGAGCCGAAAATGTAATCCCACGTAGATCCGTGGATGGTGAGCTTAAGTCTGACGTTTGGCTCAAGGAGGGCCACCAGAACACCCCTTTTGAGCTTGAAAAGTGGCGAACTGCCTACATATGCAGTCACCCTTGAACCTGAGTCTATTTTGGACATGTTCTTGGCTATAAAAGGGGCTTAGAACAGCCCCTCTCACAGCCATACGAATTTGGGTCCAAACCCTTAGAGAGAAAGAGAGAAAAGAGAGAGAAAGTTTTGGAGATCGTGGCCGATCTTCCTCCTGCTGCTTCCACTCCTCCCACGGCCTACACCGCCCTATTCCAGGGGTTTTCCTGGCGGTTTCCACCCCATTTGAAGGTAAGAAACCCTAACCCTAGGTCTGATTTGAGCTTGATTAGTGATAGGTTATGGAAAGACTAATCGGATGCGTTCTTTAGGCTAGGAAACTCCCGTATACGGAAGCTCCAACACCCTTGCTGATTCGTTGGAATTCCAAGGGCTGAGGTGAGGACTTTAAGTGTATAAGTTACGGTTTTCAACGCTTTCAATGTCAGATAATGATAGATTCATGATCTGCATGCAAATGCATATGTACAAAGTGCTTTCCGTTTCCTGTTTCGATTAGCGGTAAAGAATATGGAATTTTACATACTCTTGATATACGTAGAAATACCGTATACGTATTTTTGTTGAGAAAATGTTTGACATGTTTATTTAATGTTTGATTATATCATGTGTGGATAAAATGCTAGTTTGGCGAAAGGGATCGCGAAAATACATGTTCATGTGTAAATGTCATGTATGTTGAAATTGCGTATTCTAGAAATTCCGCATACGTGCGGATTTTGGAAATGTAATTGTAATGATTATTTGCTGTATGAATACGATATACACGGAAAAAATACTCCCGGGGCGAAGGGACAGCCCTAACACGAACTTGGCTAACATACGTCATGTATGTTGGAATAGTGTATTCTAAGTGTTTGTGTAAGTGCGTGTATGTGTACATGTGTATGTACTAGTGCCTTAGATAGGCACTGATATGGGATTACCAACTCCCTTAGAGACATGTAGGATCCCCTCCATGCGGTGGTTCACCGCAACCACTCCATTGTAATGCGCTCACAATTGTATCCCTATGGGGATAGTGCTTTATCACATGCCTTATAACATGCTTTGCAACATGCTTGACTTCATGTTTTACCTCATGCTTTATAACATGCCTAATAACATGCTTGTATTGCTTGTTTATCATGCTTTACTTCACATGCTGACGATGAAAACTGTTTGAGTTTGGGACTATGTATATAGTCCAAACACTCGGTACCAGACTTGTGATTGTGGCTGAGATTCATGTCGCCACAAAGGACGGGTCCGGCGAACCCGAGTCGTACTTCGGTTGGCGATAGTGGTTGGCCACGCGGAGTGCTTTTGCGCTCTATATCGCTCAACTTGTGGTGCGCTTGAGCTAGTCAGGCTCGCCAATTAAACCGAAGTGTAGTTGTGTGTTCACCCTGTTTGGTCGCTACTGCTTGAACCTAGGGTACCAAACTTACCAGTGGCGATTCCCGTTTAACCATGGTACCTAGATCCGCTAAGTCGCATGAGCCGGGCATGGTGGTATGGGACACCGTGGTCGAGCTGTCGGCCTACGCTGGGGCCATGTGCCTCCTCGTAGTGACCATTGCGCAACTATCTCGTGAGCCGAATACGGTGGTATGGGACACTGTATTCGAGCTGTCGATACTTCGGCGAGAGCCGAGTACGATGAGATCTGTGCTCGTGCTGACGGGCGACGAGTCCTCCGTGGTATCATCGAGTACACTCCAAGGGTCTGTGATTGGCCACGAGTCTTTCACAGCAACTAGAGTGTGAGTTGAGTCGAGTATGGTGAGACCTGTACTTGAGCTGACGGCTAATGATTGAGCCGAGTACGGTGAGACCTGTACTCGAGCTGACGGCCAGCAATTGAGCCGCATACGGTGAGATCTGTATCCGCGCTGACGGGTGACGAGCCCTTTGCGATGCCTTCACTAAGCTTCTCAAACCATAACATCGTATGAGAATAACTAGGATTGACGACCCTAGAATGGATCATGTTGGGAATGATACAGGGAGGTACCTTAGTTTCCCAATACTGCTGATTGAAATGGATTAATAAAAACTTGGTAATCATGAGCATCATCGCACCGCATGTGCTTTGTAGATGTGGCGCACTGAGGGAGTAAGCATTCGCGAACGTAAGGTGATGTCGCTTGAGGGTGGTTTGGCAAGGGCATACAGCATCATGTCATATCATTTTTGCACTTAACAAGAGTAGTTAGAAATGCTTGATTTGTACTGCTTTATCATTACTGCTTGGTTGATTTGATAACATGTTAACTTATGCTTTATTGTTCCACTGAGTTAGCTACTCACTCCCACGTTACGGGACGATGTTGTACACACCAACCAGACTCTGTCGCAGGTATAGAGGGCGCCTTGGTTCAGGAGCCAGAGCCCGACATTGATGAGGACCAGGAGGAGTTCTCCTTCATGCAGTACTCTGATGGCTTCGCTTAGGCCGGCTGCATCGCGGGATTCTCAGGGCCTCTTTTGAGGATGTATTTTGGGTTTTTGACTTACAAACAGTACATGTATATTGGTGCTCAGCTAGTACTCATACTCTGGAGTTCAGAAAATTTTGTTACTTTACATACTTGAATATAAAATTTCAGTCTTCCGCTGCTTTTATATGCAATTGAACTGGAGTATGAATTACTGTTTTGGTTTAATCTCATTCATGTTTATTGCGCTAACTCAGACAACATTTAACCGGCATTGTGTATGTTGCATAAGTGATGCGTTGGAACTCGGGAGTTGAGTTCATACTCGACCCCCGAATTTCAGGGCGTTACAAGTGCCTTCTTAAATGGTGATTTACATGAAGAAGTATATGTTGAACAACCCACAGGGTTTGAAGACCCTAAGTTTCCTAATCATGTATACCGCTTTAAAAAGGCTCTCTATGGTTTGAAACAAGCTCCCAGGGCATGGTACGAAAAATTGACTAAGTTTTTACTAAGTCATAATTTTCAAATGGGTAGTGTCGATACGACTCTCTTTGTTAAGAAACATAATGATGATGTTTTAATGGTTCAAATCTATGTAGATGATATTATTTATGGATCAACCTGTACTAACATAACTGTTGAGTTTGCAGATTTGATGAAATCTCAATTTGAAATGAGCATGGTTGGGGAATTGAATTATTTCTTAGGATTGCAAGTAAAACAGCAATCTGATGGAATTTTTATTTCACAATCTAAATATGCTTTGAACTTGATTAAGAATTTCGGATTTGAGAATGGTAAGAATTTTGATACTCTCAAAAGACTCTACAAGAGAAGATGTAGATCTTAAATTGTATCGTAGCATGATAGGCAGTTTGATTTACTTAACTGCAAGTAGACCTGATATTGCTTTAAGTGTTAGAATTTGTGCTAGATATCAGTCTAATCCTAAAGAATCTCACTTAACTGTTGTTAAGAGAATTATTCGATATGTCACAAGTTCAGTTAATCTGGGTCTTTGGTATCCTTATGATACTAGTGTTCAATTAGCTGGGTATTCAGATGCTAATTGGGCAGGTAATATTGATGACAGAAAATCAACCAGCGGTGGTTGTTTTTATATTGAAAACTGTTTAGTTTTTTGGCTTAGTAAAAAACAAAGTTCTATATCACTTTCAACAGTTGAAGCTGAATATATCGCAGCTGGTAATGCTTGTACACAGCTTGTTTGGATGAAACGTATGCTAAGTGATTATAGAATTAAACAGGATTCTATGTTATTATATTGTGATAATACCAGTGGCATAAATATTTCAAAAAATCCAATTCAGCATTTTCGTACTAAGCATGTTGATATTAGATTTCATTATATTCGAGATTTAGTTGATGAAAAGGTAATATCATTGGAATATATCCCTACCGAGAATCAACGTGCTGATATTTTCACTAAACCGCTTGACAAAAGAAGGTTTAACAAAATGAAATTTGATCTTGGCTTGTGCATTTTAAAATGATTATTTATGCCTATTTGTATCATAGTGTATATATTTACTAGATTAAATTTTTAATTTTTTAAAATATGCATGAAAATCTGATTTATTGGTGGTACTCGACTAGTCGAGGATTTCCTCGACCTGTCGTGGCACGACCGGTCGACGAAAACCCACGACCAGTCGTAGATCGCATGAATCACTTATATTTGGGGCAAAAACTCTTTCTTCCTCATTTCTTCTTTCTTCTTCGACTAGCCGACGCTTGACCTATCGAACCCACCATCCAAATCCTTCAAGGTTAGTGCTTCATTTGTTTATTTCTTGTGGATTTGTATCTAGATTACTTCTCTTTTCCTCTTGAAGTTGTCTATTTCTTATTTTGTTGAGATTTGAGGTTTCCCTTTAGAAAAATCTGTTTTGAGAAAACCATCTTCTCAAACCCTTCCAACTCTTTATTTTCTTGAAATCTTTGTTGCGAATGGCATCTAGAGGAAGAAAAGTAACATCTCATGGTCCGTCTTCTTCTTCCAAATCAGCCCCTCTCACTAAGCGTCATCTTCGGTCTTCCGACGATGATCCGTCTTATGTTCAGGACATTAGATTACGCAATGTTATTGTTGAACATCAAGTTTCTATTAATCATGTTGCTCCTTTTAATATCCTTCCTATGCTTTAAGCTGTAGGTTGGAAAAACTTATTACATTGGGGTGGGCCAGCATACCGGTCCATTGCTCCGTCAATGTTTGCATGTATATGTGATTTTTCACTGGAGAACTTAACTTTTAAAATAGTCACTAGAGAAGGACCATTTGACATTGATCGTCATTTGATTTCAGATCTTATGGATATTCCTGTGAATGATGAGGGGATTCCTATCTCTAACTTATCTGACAAACCCTCAGAATCTGAAAAACGACTCCTCACTAGAGATTTATGCAATCTGAATGCTCAATGGACTCATAAAAGGAATGCGCTTCCCTCAAGGTATTTGTTGCCCAAATACAGAGTTCTTCATAAAATCTTTATGTCTAACTTATATCCTCGATCGGGTGATAAATCTAAATTGACTTCCTTTATGGTTTATGTTCTTCATGCTGTTGCCAGTGGTAGGTCTATCTGTTTACCTTCCTTGATTTACCACTTTTTTCTTAATTTTCGTCTCCATCCTAGACACAGTGACATTCCTTTTGCTTATTTGATGACTGTGTTGGCTACTCATATGTTAGTCGATATGCTAGTTGGAGAGGCCCCTATCCGTCATCTAATATTCAATAATTCTAACTTAAATAAGATGAAGTTGGAGTTACTCCCTGGTCAAGGTGATGGTGTTGGCAATGCTGAAGTATCACATGAGGATGTAGCTGGTGATCCTCCTTCTGATGATATTAATATGGATGATATCTTTGAAGAACTTGATTCTGATTCTACGAATGATCCAGATTTTGAGCCTTCTGACTTTTATGCACGTCTGCATGCATTGGAGGATAAGGTTGAGAATATAAATGTTAAGATGGAAAACATGTCTGTTGCTCATGATCTACAATTCAAGTATATGCGTAAATATCTTAGGCGCTTGAACAAAGGCATGCATAAACTTGATCCTTCCATCCCTGCTCCTTCATCCGGTTCTGATTAATTCTTTTCAGCTATCTAATTTGTAATAACTTTACTATTCTTGTGTTTCAACTGGTTGGGAGATTGTTGTTATTTATGACTTAGCTCAGTCTATGAATTATGCGAGTTGACTATTCTTGTCTTGTTACCTCTCATATATCTCTCTAATTATTTCTCCTCAGTTTATTTGTTCTGTGCTTCCTTTGTCCTCTTGTGACAAAAAGGGGGAGAATAATGTTTATGCTTATATAAATGGAGAATGGAGTAGCATTGCGAAGTATGATGTTACTTAGGGGGAGTATGTGTAGAGGAGGACTTTTGATATAAAGGTTCATGTTATCTATTGTTATGTAGGTTCATGTTATTGTGCTAGTTGATAACAACTGGTGCATGATTTGTTAATCAGATATTCTATGAACTAACATATCTTGGAAGTGTGTTTTATCACTAATTTGACAAAGGGGGAGATTGTAAGTGCTATTGTTTATAGCCCTTTCGTTTGTCAAATTTATGGTGCCAAAGACACTGTTATGAAGCTTTCATATGTGATGATCAAAGCGGTACTTAATATCAACTTTCATGGACAAGCACTGCTCTCAAGTCAAGATCTCAAGATGCTTTCAAGTTCAAGAAGCTTTCAAGTTCAATTTCAAGTTCAAGAAGCTTTCAAGTTCAATCTCAAGTTCAAGAAACTTTCAAGTTCAATCTCAAGTTCAGGAAGCTTTCAAGTTCAATCTCAAGATCTTAAGAAGCTTTCAAGTTTGAACTACATCAAGACTTCAAGCTTCACTACTTTCAAGGTCCTTAAGTTTCAATGTCCTTACTTCACTATTAAGGTTTGATTAACCATAGGTTGACCTTTAGAGTAGGCCACTTTGGATACATAATTCACATATTTTATATAAGTGAGTCTGGCCTGTTCTAAAACTAGTCCTGGTCTTTGGTCGACTAGTCCTAGCACTGCTTCGACCTGTTTAAGGATTTCTTGGATCAGTGTAAGTTTGTTTGCAAATTCGGATATTTTCTGTTGGGCTTCGACTAGTCCTGGATACTGTTCGACTAGTCGTAGGAATAGTGTCGACTGGTTCTTCAATCAGTCGTAGACTTTCGACTCAAACTACAGTGATGAATTATACTTAGCTTGGACCAGTCGTGTGTGACCTTCGACCAGTCGAATGTGCCTTACGACCAATCGATTGTGCCCTACAACCAGTCGTGAAACCATCTTATCTTATCGCACTTGAATTTTCAAATATCTGTTGCATCTTCGACCAGTCGTAGCAACTTAAGACCAGTCGAAGACGTAATTTCTTCACACTATAAATAGAGCACGAATCTCAGAATTAAATAGACCATTCAAGCTAATTTAATTCAGCCTTCTGAGAGATAAATCTGTGCTCTGTTTAAAGCTAAGTGTGCTTATTTAATATTTTCTTTCATTAGCTTTGTTAATTGATTTTGTTTCTTGCATTCCAATCTAATCTGTAAAGAGGAAGTTTTATTTTCCTTTTACTGGAATCAAAATCAATTCAAGCCAGCCCATTTGTTTTAATTTAAAATCTATTAGAAATTAGAACCATTATAAAGTGAGTACTAGACATTGATCTTGAACATTCAAATCTCTACTCCAACTCGGTTCTTTTTGGGCTGCTACATCGAAGGAGAAATTCAGGTATTTTACATATACTGTAAATTCATCTATTTTAGTTTTATTTGAGGTTAAGCCAGAAAAATCTCAAAACTGTTGGTTATCTGAGGAGAGCCAGAAAACTCAGAAGTGAGGGTTTTTTGAATTGTGTAAGCCCTTTGAAAAAGACATAAATGTAAAGGTTTTGGGTGAACCTGTGAAAACCTACTTGATAGTGAAAGCTAATATCCCTTGTGTGAGGATATTAGGAGAGGAGTAGCATTCTGCGTGGCTGTTTTTGAACAGTTGGTGTACACACGGGTGAACCACTATAACTCCTTGTGTTGGGTGGAAGTGTGCTTTATTTTCCTATATTTGATTCTTCTTTTATGGAAAGTATGTGGATGTGAATGTTGTAATCATTTTAATTTCAAGCTCAGTGTGGAATGTTGTAATAGTTTAGAAATTTCTATAATTTATTTCAAGCTATTCCTTTATTTGTTTGAGCTTTAGATTCTCTAAATTGTTCTAGTAAGGTTGCCCTGCCATTTCTATGGTGTATGGTTGTCCCTAGAATAATCGAATACATTTTATTCCTCTGTTTTGTTTCAATTTAATTATTCCTAGAAAGTTTGAGTTCTTGATACAAAGATCTTTCTAGAAATCTGGTTGTCCTACCATAAAATTTGGTTTTTGGTGAAAGGTTGTCCTTAGAACAACTTTTGTATGAATCTCTCAATACTTGTTTATTGAGGTTTCTATTCATTTATGCATTGTGGATTGATTTACTTTATTTGGCTTTCTTGTTATTTAAATTTCGTTGTAATTATTTTAAATTTGGCATAGTCCTATTCACCCCCCCTCTAGGGCATATAGGTTGGCCATTTCAAGTGGTATTGGAGCATAATAGCTCGCTCTTATTATTTTTTATTTGGATTTAATTCCTGAGCTAACGATCTAAGCTATATATACAATGCCAAATTTTGATAGCCTATCAGTCACTAGGCCTCCACCCTTTGATGGCTCCAACTATGCCTATTGGAAAGCCCGAATGAGGATCTTCCTCAAATCAATGAATGAGAGTGTGTGGCAAGCCACAGTGACTGAATGGAGCCCTCCTACCATTGAGGTAACTGGTATCAATGGATCAAAATCAATGAGAATAACACCTTATACTTCTTGGTCCACACTTCAGAAAAGTGAGAAAACACTAAATGCAATCACTTGCGCACTATCACCGGATGAGTTCAAAAGAATCATATCCTGTGATACTGCAAAGCAAGCCTGGGATATATTAGAAATGACACGCGAGGGTACATCAATTGTCAAAAAATCTAAAGTCCAACTCCTCACAACCAAATTTGAAGAAATTCATATGGAGGAAAATGAAATGTTTATGAACTTTTACATAAATGACATTGTAAACTCAATGTGGGGTCTTGGCGATAAAATTCCAGAAAGTAAAGTGTGTGCAAAGATACTACGCTCACTTCCTGAACGGTTCAACTCTAAGGTAACCGCGATCCAGGAACTTCATAATATGGATAATATGAAGGTAGAAGAACTAGTTGGTTCTTTACAAACCTATGAGTTAAACTTTAAAGCTCCTAAAGGTAAATCTATAGCTCTGAAATCTTCTAAAAATGTTTCTGAAGAAAACTCTGATTCTGAAGATGATATGGCTCTTTTAGCAAAGAAGTTTTATAAGATTTTCAAAAGTAAGAAAAGAGTTGATTTTCAATCAAATGATAAAAAGAAATTTAGACCCAAAACTCAAAAATCTTTGAAAGGCAGTCAGTGTTACAACTGTCATGAATATGGGCATTTAGCAAACAAATTTTGATGCCTAAAACATAAAAAAGCACTTGGTGGGGCCCACCTAAAATTTTGATGCATATGAAACGTGGTCTGACTCCTCATCCAAGTGGGACACACAAAATGGATGGGCTGGATTTGTGAACCACATCTCGGTGGGCCCAACAAATGATTATGAATATTTTAATGGAGGGTAACCCCTTTCAACTTTGGTATGTGGTGTGGCCCAAAAAAGTCAAGGATTGACTTGATTTTTATGCCCCAGGCCCACCATGGAATGGTGCATCTGACTGATGGGGTAGATGTTGACACCCATCACGGTGGGGCCCATACAGCTCGACCGTATGGAACCTTTTCCCATATATATATATATATATATATATATATATATATATATATATATATATATATATATATATATATATATATATATATATAATATAAAATCATTATATATCCACCATTAAAACCCTCCTAAGGCCCACTATACTTTTTATTTGACATCCAATCTGTTGATTAGGTCATACAGGCCCAGATGAAGGGGAAAAACAAAAATTAGTTTGATCCAAAACTTTTATGACCCCAAAATGTTTTTTTAATGGTTGACGCTCATTCAACACTGTTTCTTATAATGTGGTCCACTTAAGATTTCGATATATCTCAATTTTTTCTTTTTGTTGAAAAAAAATGTTATAGGCCATATGTAACACCCCGTACCTTCAACACGCGGGTGTTACCTTTTTAATCCACGTTAACCTAAAGCAAATTGGATTATTCAAAAACTCGAACTCAACATACACAGGATGAGGATTCCGAGTGACATTAAAGCCATCCATCAGGGTCTTCAAGGGTCAGAGCACGCACCATGTCAATCAGGAAGGTGAGACTACTCAGACACTCTAAATTAAAGTCATTACGATAGTTAATACTACGGCAATATACTTGTCACCAACACACGAGAACTAGTTAGTGACAAACCACGCTTTCATCATAACTAGTACTTGACATTAACCGTTGAAAACAAATATCGGGTCCAACCGGCCAACAGATCATGCCAGATAGGCCAAAAATAGCTCAAAAAGAGTACGTAACGGGCCACCTAGGACTCTCCATCGATCCAAAATGGACCAGGATCCCTGAGTAAGGTCCTCAATGTAAATGGATGGAGTGGATCGTGGTAGTAACATTTCTGTAGGCCTCTACACAATGCTTATGCACAAAGAGTACTTGTGCATGAGGTGCACCAGAACCATTGGCTCGGTCAAACATGCTTTGACCGACCATTTTGTAAATTACAAAAATATCCCGCCAAACGGATATTTTAAACCGACGTAATTCAAACCCATAAGTGGGCCACCACGGCCACTTTCCGGACGTTCTTATCCGTTCAATTTCTTCACGGGACCCACACGATCATAATGGTATAACCGTTTGATCAGGTGTACTCAAACGAAACAGATTGAACACCACCGTCCAATCCATGCCAAGTATAGCCCGACCCGATCCTGTGAAGAGAGAGAGAGAGAGAGAGAGAGAGAGAGAGAGAGAGAGACCGACTTTCCGTTTTAGGAAAGGCAAATCTCAGCCGTCCACGGTGAGAACGATCACAACCGTCCGTCCCTCTCCCTCGATGGCTATAAAAGAGGGCACTGTAGCCTTAGGAAATGCACACCAAGAGAAAAGAAAAAGAGAGAAAGTGAGGAAGAAGGCCGAGCCTCTGTTACAGCCTGAGAGAAGGAGAAATCTGCCGTTTCAGGTAAACCGCTTGTTCCCTTTCATTCCTCTGTAGTTCAGCTAATAGAAGGAACAATCTCCTCGACCGAGACCAAGCAAGCCAATGGTTGGGTTCGGTCCAACCACATTAACGTCTGAACGAGCCAAACAATAGCCGTTTCAGACCTCTATTCCGGGCTGAAAAACCGACTCAACTAAAAGCTCTGTTCAGAGCTAAGGGCTGTTTAACTAAAGCCTTGCTAGGATGCAAAATCTGGGGCAGTGGTAATGGTATTTCTGGCCAAACTAGGCCAAACTATAGCTAGTTTCAGGCGGATAAAGAAAAACGAGGACCCTGTTTGGACCCAATCACGTAAAATACAGGTGGGCCCTGTACGAATACCGTGGGCCACCTTGCTTCATATCCACACCGTCCACCGTCCTCCTATTGCAATTTCGACCATGAATGGCGAGCTCTGGGCATCTAATGATATGGTCCACCGAGTTAATCAAGCCTCAAATGCAGGCGAGCGGTCTCCTTCCAATCGCCGTAGAGACCACGTGTGCATTCATGGCCAAGGAAGGTCGACATGGCGCTGGATGATTTTCTTCCCTCCACCTGATGAACGGTCCAGATCTACCTTTCACTCCGTGAGGGTGGCCTACAACGAGGGAACGAAACCTCTGTTTCGAACAGAGGTCGACGCACGTCGACTCTGTGTAGTCGTTAGAAGGGCGAGCTGGTTATGGGCCTGCAAATGCAGGTGGGCCCTGCCAAATTTAAGTGGGCTGCTCTGTATCGGGCCTCAACATGAGGCTGGTGGACGGCACTGTGTGGACCCCAGCTAAATCCCTGGTGGGCACACCATTAGACAACTTCTGTGGGCCACGCCACCCGTCCGCTGTGCATCCCACTTGAGAGTTAAATCTCAGCCAACCGCGCCTTGTGGGAAGCCCAAACAGACCGCACTCTGCTGCCAACCAGATGGGCCTCACCATACATGACGGAATGCTCCACTTAAATCTCGGGTGGGCTGCACGTAGAAGCAATGTGATGGACCCCACCATGGCTTAGGCCATATCCAACCGTCCACCCCTCTAGAGGGGGATGTGGGACCCACCTTGATTTGCATGCATGGAAGGTCCAAATGGGACCCACCTGTGAAGAGGAAAAAAAATGGTGTACGTACACACCAACACGTGGGAGCAATTCCTACAACACACGCATGCACATCAGTTCACGTGAACTGATTGCCAAGGAAAAAAAAATGAGATCTCACCATGGCTGGTGAGTCTGGAAAATCTGAATGGTCCACATGGAGCAGAACCTCAGAAGACCCCCTGGTGCCAATTTTTACTCAAAACTAAAACTTAGGTGGGCCATGATTAATGCAAATAGTTTCTTCCCTTGAAATTTCATTTACCTTTGATATGGGCCACCAGAACCTTAGATCAGGGTGAAAATTCGTCCCATAGGGTTTCTTAGAATTGTGCATCTTATGGACCGATCGGATTCGGCACCCATAGCACGTGTGTAGGTGCATAAGAGAGCATGCCTCATTCATATAAATATATATATATACATGTATACACGCATCTATACATGCATGAGGCTTTTACATATGCATGAGACTTTTATATAACGTACCTCTTATTCATAAATATGGTTGCACCCAAGACCGTCCATCCACTCTGTCTACAAGTGGGCCACATATTGGACCCCTACCTTGATATAGATCGTCCACATCCTCACCGTTCATATCTCTGGACAGTGGGTACCCACCAAATGTAGGTACGTGATGTGTCATATGTGAGCTACATCACATGGGAATCCACTGATGGACACCTGAGCCGCTGTCCATTTGACAAGCCCATCCTGAAGACAGTAGGCCTTGCCATGTGAAGACCAGCCACACGCACCAGGTTAGTCCCACCTACATGAAGAGTCAAACCAGTGACTCTCCATTGACTTAGGTGGTGGGCCCCGGGAATTGGCCGTAAAACCCAATAATTGGGCCTCACATTTGGGGTAAGAGATTGATGGGCCTGATCCCCTTGGTGGAAGCCCAAACCATCTTAACCATGGATTTTTCAAAGCTCCCACCAATCTTTACGGTCAAGACCTCGAAAATTCTTGTCTGATGCAAGCAATTTTCTCAAGGGATCCATTCAAGCGATGTGGAGGCACTAGTTTCTCAAAGGAACTCGCACCAAGGGACACCCTACGCTTCGTCTGGTGATGATTTCTTCCCCTTAAGCTTTCCACTCTTAACTAGACCAGAAATAGTAGCTTTATAAATGGCTAGCTAGACTAATGATAAACTGTGTGTAGAAATAAACTGTATTCACTTGACTTATCTTTTTAAACATGATAATTCTCATGCTTACTATTGTTAGATTCTTGATTTTCTCTGAACTGCTTAAGTGAATAATCTAGTCCTTTATGTCTTGTAAATTCAGTTGTTGTACATTGATAAGAATATATGTGTCATTTCTTATTTCCCTTTTCATATTGCAATACATGTTGCTATGACACACATACTGCTAAAATCTCTCCATGGGAAGTCCTAGTAAAGGAGAGTCTGTGCTCGGGGTGTAACTAGATTGGTTGTAACATAAGTAGGCCCCTGACATGGAGGTTTTGGGTTGTGGTACTTGACCATGGGGTTTACCATCCATGTATGGTTCCACCTAACTGACTGGGGGTGAATCTCATAACCTTTCCAAATATCATTGTTTACTCATTTTTGAAATCATTCATGCCGACATGTTTAAATCGCCACTTTTGGTAATTTCAACATTTCACCCCTAATCGGCATTGGTGGTAACTCCTTATGTTGAAATGATTGACCACATGTCAGTGGGTACTACACACACCCTAAGACGGTAGTCTCATGGGCTGGGGATGGTGGTCATGGGACACTATGCCCGAGCCGTCGGCCTACGCTGGGCCACAAGCTCCCCGTAGTGACCGTGAGCTCATTTAAAATGGCTGAGTGTAATTGGATTAATAATGGACTGGCTAATCATGCATACATCGCACAGACCAGCATCTATTGCTATCGTACGTGATGTACGTATTGTGCCGACTGGATGATGTTTCCCAGGTTCGATGATTGCATGGGCGGCGGCCCTGTCCGCACGGATGAGCATCCCCGGGGCGTGAACGCATTCCATACATCCATGCATTTAATAAGACTGCATCTACTGTGTTTTGGATTATCTGTATGCTTTTATACTATCCCTTGTTTAGGGCGGCGGTGTGTAATCTTAGCGGGAGATTACATTGAGTTGGTCACTCATTTATCAATATTCAACCGTACAGAGGAAACAGGAACATAGGGAGTTGTGGAGGAGCCGGAGGCGACGGAGGTCGAGGAGGAGGCTTACAATGAGGAGCCGTACCAGGAGGCAGCTGCTTATTTTGGATTATATCAGTAGCTTTCTTGCTTATTAACATTGCTCATTTTGAGAATTGAGGTTTTGTATATGGGCCCCAGCTGAGTGGCCCAGGATAATATTACTGTTTGGGTTTTATCTATACTACGCTTGGTTCCGTTAATCGCACTTTGATTTGAGTTGATTATCCTCTTGCTTATCAGTTAACACCGGGGTTTTCAAGAGACGAGTGATATACTCGGGTCTCGAAAACCGGGGCGTTACACCAGACCATCCATCGATAACAGCAGTGGCCGCTCTGATGATTAGTGTTCTAGTTGATTCTTACCACAGGTGATCTTGGCCTTTGGGCCTGACATTTACATTGCGTGAATGACACACTGAAATAACAACTTAACGGGGAAAGATGGGTCCATAGGTTCTTCTGGTTGCAACAGGCTTGGGAGCTTAACAATAGACTAGTTTTGGTATTTAACCCAGCTTACAAATGGAGAAATAAAAGAGCGGCTAGGGGCCAATAGAGTAAAATCGCGATTTGGGCTATCATCACAGAGGATAAATGATCTCGACTGTTGATAAGATATTGCGCCTTACCATGGATAACAAATGACTATCTCATCTAGAGACAAAATGGTTGTCGGGCACCATCATCTAGTTCGCCTTTGTCAGCTTCATAAGCGGGATGGTCACTGGGAAATGATCGATTATTCATCTAGCCTCTAAATCTTGTTAAGTGATATGCGTATAGCGGACTTTTTTTGACAATCTTGTGAGAGTGAAATTATACTATTATACTTCTAGTGAAAAATAAAATCATTAAACTAGAAAAATGAATTGTTGAAAAGTAAAAACATAAAGATAAATAATTATAAAATATAAAATAAGGTGTTGGCCTGAATTGGATTGGCGAAAGCTCGGAGCTCTTTGTTTTGCGCTGAATTTATATAAAGGGTAAGATGGTAGCAAGAGAGTTGCATTTGGATTCGACTTCTACTATCTTCATTTAATTAATTAATCACCTAGCAAATAATTATGGTTGATCATGTTTTTATCCTACAGAATGATTTTTTTTTTCTTAAGTTTTTTACTAAATTGATCAATCGCCGGAGAAGCATAATGGATTGGGTTTTTATCTTCAGGTGATTCTTGAATTTATGCATGATTTATTTTTATTTATTTTTGTTTTTTTGCTACCAATCTTCATTCTACCATTTACAATTTATCATAAGGTTGGAAGTAAGTCACCGCCTAATGTAGCATATGCTTTTTCAGGTCATTACACAAGTTATGGCTATCAACATTATGCTGCACACCATTTAACACAAGATATAGATAACCCAGTCATTCTCTCCACACACCATTTATATCCACACCATAAATTCATATATATAGATCATTTCAAGGCATGGGTCAAAGAATGAGGCAGATCAAAATCTCAAGTTAACCGACCATAAAAAAATAATAATAATAAATAAAAATAAGTGGGGATTGAACTCTTACTAATAAAAAATTTCAGAGAGCTACAAAACTCTTGGATCAAGCTGATATTTGATTTTTCTCTTCATCCATGTCTTTTTTTGACTTATTAACAGACCTCAAATAAACATCATAATGGCCCTAGGAAAGTCTCAACAGTGGGTGTCACTGTCCCCACTGTTTTTGGTGGTGGGGCCACTTGAGATTTGGATCTGACTCGTTCTTTTGATCATCCCATAAAATGAACTCTCCAAATGAATGGGCGGTGTTGATACAATACATACATAATGGTGGGGCACACAGATCTGACTCCTTTTTTGGATCAACTATTAAAATAATTTGTTCGGCCCACCGTGAATGTATCTGGTCTATCCACGCCGTCCATCCATTTTTCCATCTTATTTTAGGGGCTGAAACAAAAATTTAAGCATACCCAAAGATCAAGTGGACCATACGACGGGATACAGTTGGAATAATGATTTCCACCATTGAAACCTTTATAGGGTCCACAGTGATGTTTATTTCTCATCCAACCAGTTCATAAGATCACAAAAACATGGATGAAGGGAAATCACAAATACAAGCTTGATCCAAAACTTCTGTGGCCCCTAAGAAATTTTCAATGGTAGATGTTCAATTCACACTGTTTCCTGTGGTGTGGTCCAATTGAGGTTTGGACATACTTCATTTTTTGGGTCAAGCCCTAAAATTATCAGGTAAAATGGATGGACAGAGTGGATAAAATACATAAATCAAGGTGGACCCCACAGAGTTTACTCATTACTCAGTACGCAATCCGGCTGCGATTAAAAAGGAGGCCCCTCCCAAAACGATAATCCCGTGCCCGCCCCTCCCAAAACCCAAATCCCACAAAACCTAAATCCCGCGCCCGCCCCTCTCCCAAACCCTCTCTCTCTCTCTCTCTCTCTCTCTCTCTCTCTCTCTCTCTCTCTCTCTCTCGCTAGGGTTTTGAAATCCCCCTTTCGCCGCAAACCCACCTTAGATCTATGAGAGAGATTGGAGAGCACTCGAAAGAAGAAGAAGAAGGAGAAGAAGAAGGAGGAGGAAGAGGAGGAGGAGGAGGAGGAGAGGAAATCCAGACATCTTAGACATCTATCCTGCGAACCACCTACGATCTCTAGCTCCTCAAAACAACGGTTAGTCTCTCTCTCTCTCTCTCTCTCTCTCTCTCTCTCTCTCTCTCTCTCTCTCTCTCTCTCTCTCTCTCTCTCTCTCTCTCTCTCTCTCAAGATTGAGCCAACACAAATTTTGCACTTCAAAGCTGAATACAGATATGTTGTTAGTTCCAAAATCCAAAGATTTGGGTGCAAGGAGGAGTGATTTGTGACTCAATGTGAGCTTCCTATGCTCGTTTGCAGGCCCTCATCATCTTGCTAATGCATGAATGATGAGAAATGAATTTATGTTGTTCTACATAACTTTGCCATGAAAACATCATTATTGGCATAGAGGCAAGGTATTGTATTACACATCATGGAAGACACCTTGATTGAACTACGTGGGTGAAATTCAAGTGTAGGAGCAGGAAGTGGCAGTTCTAAAAATGACAGGTGGCAGGAACATGTATAAGAAAACTAGAAAATTCAAGACTTCTAATCAAAGTGTTACGACAAAACAAATCAAATCAGTCCATTTCACAAACACATACACACTATAAAATGCTTCAGTGCTCTCGGTGCCTAGGAGTTGAATCTCAGAAAAAATAAAAGAGAGCTAATCTCCAATGCCACATGATTTTCAACGGATTTGTACTTGTTTTCTCCCTAATCTGTTGGAAAAATGAACTAAAACAACTGAAATAAAAATAAATAAATCTGTGCTAACATGGAACTTTTTAATTTTTGAATTTTTGTTGATTTTTCAGCGGTATATATACTGATATGACTCAATACTTGTGATATTTCACAAGTATCAATTGATACAGTGTAATCTTATGGAGTGTTGCTTTGCCGATATATAGTGATAATGATATCAATAATGTCACGATAGATCAATATATATTGACCATTGTAGTTGATACAATGCATTTTTATGTTCAGTACATACAACCAAAATGGCATGCTTATATGACATCCAAGCCGCTGAATAGATAGCCCCACATTGAAAATCGCTGGAAGTAGATGACAACCGATCCATTCATTAGGTGACCACATGTGTAAATTAAGTAAATCAATTGTCCATCGATTGTTTTCTACATTGTGACCCACCTAATAAATGGATCTGCTTGATTTTTACTACCAAGTATCTTCAAGTTGGGGCCTACTTCTTCCATGGCTTGAATGTTTGTATACGTGTGGTACTTTGATGTATAAGCTCAATAGATGGTAACTTAATGGTCTATTAAGATGTCAATGTGAACATTCCTCATTTTACATAATTTAACTATTTACGACTATTAAATATTTTGTTAGTCATTAAACTCAATTACACCACACCACTGGAAATAGTAGGAATTAAAGGCTTACTGTCGAAAACTTATTGAGGCCAGTAGTCTTAGATCAAGCTGATATTCGCTTCATCCATGTCCCTCTGTTACCAATGCAGCTTATATTGCTCCATTGCCCTCTATTGCGTATAATTACCCTTGCAAACCTTCATGAGCTTGTATATTACATTATTTTACCTTAAATTATTATTGTAATTAGTTAGTTTATAGTTGTGACTTGTAATTTATAGATTTGTACGTTAGATAATTAGTTACTTGTTTGAGGATTTCTATGGGGCCATACATAGATATGGTGTGTTTTTAGTGGCATAGAAATCGTTCAAATTGTCCCATTTTGGATAGTTCAAGGTTAGATGGATTGTATGCTTTCATATAATCTATTTAAATGTTCATGCCTAATCCGCGGTCCATCTCCTCGTTTCTCTCTAGATATGTTTCTTCCATTCCGTATCTAATGTCAAATATCTTTACATTACTTTAGATATTTGGCATCGGAATGTAACGTAAGATCAACTTATCTGGAGAGGCATGGGGAGATGCTGCCGGATTTTCGGCTTGGACGTTTAAATAAGAATATGAAAGTATTACAGTCTATCCAACCTTGGATGAGTAACTGTAACAACCCGAATCTTCGGGACCCGAGTACACAACCCGTTTCTCAAAAACCCAAGTGTTAACCTTAAAGGATGGTCAGACATAATATTTTTTTCTTTTATCAGAGTAAGCAAATGAGCGTAGTGTGGACAAGTAAGCATAAAGGAAAGTTCCATTATCATTTATAATATACAAAGAGCGCCCATAATGACTTATACAAACCAATGTCTCGAATATAACAAATACAAGAATCCACATGATCTAGATACATGAAGAATAACAGAAAACACATAAATATAAGCTGCAAGATCACACAACTCCTCCAGGTAAATACAGTCATGTAACCCTCGCACTTGGACTCGGCTCCTCATCAGCCTGAACCTGGAAATCACTCAAGCCACCTGTGCTACCTGTACAGTTATATTTTTGATGGATGAGTGGCCAACTCAGTGTGAATTCCCCTCAAGATTACACACCGCCGCATTAGGTAAGAAATAGAATAAAACATCCAAACAACTAAAACAGTATAAATACAGTCTTATTAGATGCATGAATGCATGAATGCAATCATCACCCCGGGGATGCTCATCCGTGCGGATAGTGGGCCGTCACCCATACAGTCATCGAACCTGGGAAATATAAACCAGTCGGAATCATCGAACCTGGGAAATATCAACCAGTCCGAACGTGCCATGTATGCATGATTAACCATGTCATTATTAGTCCATTTACAACCAGCCAATTTAGATAAGCTCAAAGGTCACTACGGGGAGCACATGGCCCAGCGTAGGCCGACGGCTCGGGCATAGTGTCCCATTCCCACCATCCCCGGCCCATGAGACTACCATCTTAGGATGTTTAATGGAACCCTGTCGACTAGTGGTCAATCGTATTACTGTATATGGGGCTTACCATCGCATGGTTGCACAGTATAAAACATCAAATCCATATAAGAAAAATGTCAAATAAAACCACATAGGGTGAATATCAAAATATGCCGCATAGGGCGAATATCAAAACCATACGATGAAAACCATCATTAAAAACCATTGAGCTCAACAACCCTGGATGGTAGGCCCACATCAATAATCTATCTAGACCACCACTCAGTGACCACCAAGTCGAAGGTCCATTACGATCACAACCAGTCAAGTTACATCCCAAGTATAGGTGTACATTCACATGTGGGAAATCCCCACTAATGTACCAGTTTTGAAGTCCATAAGTAATACACAGATAATCCACAAGCATGAACAAATATACAGGATGAACATTAAGCAGGCAATACAGCAATTCAATTTCCACCAGCTAACACATGTAATTATAAGAGAGAGATATCAATTATAAATTTAAATAAAAACTATAACTTAAGCTAATGAGAAGATGGAAAGCTCAAGGGGAAGAATCATCACCTTATGCTTTGAATCGCCTACCAGTGTCGCTACGTGCTTGCGCCCTTAGAATTGTATCCTAGCACAAATTATGGATTTGTAAGGTTAAATCAAGGTTCCACAAGATTATTTGTGGTCTAGATTATGACCTAAGGTTTAGATTACTTAGGGTTTGATGTAGAATTTTAGTTTTATCCTAGAGTTTAGTCTTGAACTTAGATTCTAGGATTTGAACTCTACTTGACTCATTAGTTAGAATTAAATCTTAATAACTACAAGAATGCTCTTAACGTTAGTGTTATAACTTACATTAGTTAATATGTTAATAGGGATAGTTCAGAAGTTCATGTTTAAATATACCAACATTTTCTAATATTCCTATAATGACTTGTAATCTCTTATAAATGATACAAGTATTAATAATGAGATTTTTACTAACCATAATATAATGATGACTAATGCCCAATAATCATATTGACAAAATTATACTAGTTCCATGATAATATCATTAAATGGTGAAGTTCATAACTATCAATAGTAATCTTTGAGGTGAAGACTAAAACACTTCTGTTTAACACTTGTTATTTGCCTGTGATACTAATATTAGTATAAGTGATTTAATGATGGTTAAATAATGCTCCTATTAGTGATAATTATGGTAACTTGGAAAAATAAATTCAATGAGGGCTCACCTTGTTGGCTCGGCTACGCCCTCGCTCCCCTACTTCTTCCTTCTCTCTCTTTCTGTCTTTCTTCACTCAGGGACAAGCCAGACTGAGCCTGAACTCAATCCGACCATGCTCAGCTCAACCCAGGGATTGGCCCACTTGGTACAACACGTCAACTCGCTGAGTCAACTCAGGAGTGACAAAGCAGCCACAATGCGCACACCCCTCCACCTTCTAAGACTCTTCCTTGCTAGCACAGCTAGGCCCATGGGGCTTTTGGGCTAGACCAGACCTAACCCGACCCAGCTGGACTCGGTTCCAGCCGAGTCAACTCAGCAGCTTCACCGTCCGCCAGCCACACTCCTCTTCTCCTTTCTTCCCTATTTTCTCCTCTTCTCTCCTTCTCTCCCTTGTTTCTCCTTCCTTTCATTTCTTTCTCTCTTATTCTTCTCCCTGCTGGGATGTCCAGCAGTGAGACTAGATGGACCAAACCCAGCCCGACTCGGTTCGAGTCAGCAACGTGGTGCAACTGCCCCACGCCAACTCTCTCTCTCTCTCTCTCTCTCTCTCTTCTACTTCACCTCCTTTCTCACACCCACGACCACCATCTGGACTCAGCCAGACTCACCACACTCGGTCTGGATTCAGTCCAGAACCGATGACCACCATGCCTGACTCGATGCAGCGGCAAAGCAGCAGCAACCCCCGTTCAGACCCTCTCCCTCTTCTTCTTCCTTTCTCTTCTTCTCTTTCTCCTTTTTCTTCTCTGTTGAGCTGGGGCCATGAGCTCACCCTCACCCATTCTGACTCGAGCTGAGCTAGGTGATGCGGTGCAACAGTCGCACCCGCCTCTTCTTCTCTCTTTCTCCTTCCATCTGATGGGGATCCGAATCTCCTATGGCAGCAGGGTCGTTGCCCTGGGTCAGTCCCAACTCAGTTCGAAGTCGGCAGCAACCCGTGCACCTGGCCAGTGACTCGGTTGGGCTGAGGCAGTGCGACGAACCACACCCACGCACCTACTTCTTCCTTCTTCTTCTTTCTTTTCTCTTTTCTTTCTTCTCCTTCTTTCTCTCATTCACCTCCCTTTCTAAATGGGATGTTCAGCAAGGGTTGTCAGGGTCGGCCTAACTCACACTCGGTGCGGCTGAACGGCGGGGAAGATGACATGCCAATAATGGCAAATTTCAAACGGAGCGATCTTCTTTGAATCCGGTTCCAGTGGAGGCTCTGGATTGACGGTGGGGAGCTTCTGAAATGGAGAGGACGAAGCTTTGAGGGGTTTTGGCTGGTGGGGAGAGTTTTGGGGAGAAACGGCTGCTCCCTCTCTCTTATTCTTTTTCTTTCCTAAAACCTAACTTTGAAGGCTAGGATCGGTTCTTCATGGACGGCTAAGATAAGCAGATCTGGCCTTACACGGATCGTTGAGCTGGAGGAAAGGAAAAGAGCAGACAGTTTCCATTTTGGGTAATTTTGTGTTTTCGGGCTCACTTGCGGCAAGGATCGTGTGCATTCACACGTGTTTCCGTGTGCGGGAGAAGTTGGGTTTTGGTGAGGCCCCAGCCGCGCGCACGATGGACGATTTGGATCATTGATATGGATGATGAAGGTGGGCCACCACACGTTGCAAACGGACCCTGTCCGTCGGCTGGCAACGCAGAGAGAGAGAGAGAGAGAGAGAGAGAGAGAAAAACCACCGTTTTTGGAAACGGCGGGTCAGCCCGCTGCTGACCGAGCTCTCCGGTCTGGTGTACAGCAAGTGCACCACCCCTAGTGCACACGCAACAGCAGTGTGGGGTCCACCGTGATGTTTGTGGGAAATCTACTCCGTCCATTCTGCTTTATGGGTTAATTGAGCCATTTTGACCGGAGGTGTGCCAGATCCAACGTTTAGGTGGGCCATACTAATTGAACAAAGATTTTAAGTGCCTCTTGTGGCGATCCGATGGTCAGATTATTCCACAATTGATTGTGAGCGGTTAAAATAGTTCAAGGGTCCATTTAAAGCCTTCAACATGCATTATTAACTAATACTGATCATTAATATGGATTTACTTGTAATTGAAATAAATAAACAAATAAAAACTCATGCATATATGCAAATACAATTTCTAATTTTCACCTGCTACTATTTACATGTTATTAATCACATATTTATTAATATATAAATTATCATATACAGTCTCATATTATACATATATATGAGTGTAAATTGTACAATATCTTATTTAAAATCACATCGTTAAATAATATGAAATTTTATTCAAATATCTAATGATTTTTGGTATACATGTTTTTTTTTATAAAAATATTCAATACTACATTGATGTTTATAATTCAATTATATTATTATTCATTATGTTTATTTAATATAATATTATTTTTTTTTATAATATCTTATATACATTAAATACATACATACCATTTTAGCACGAAGTTTTAAATCTTCACAAAGTACATACATTTCATAGTGTATACAGTTAGGTTGCATTATTTATACATTTATGGTAACACCCGAGTACTGAAAAGTACGGGGTGTTACAGTAACTAATTTAGGATTTAACTGTATTAGCTTAGAATTGATGGAGTAGACCCGGAGGTACGTCGGAGCTATTTGGATGTTGAGAGGGGGTCCCTAGAAGGTGGGAACCACTGTTTATGTTCGGGTAAGATAAAATGCATGATTTTCCTTTTCAACTGTTATTAAAAGAGTGACAGTACTTTGTTTCAACTTTTTTGGATGGATGATGAATGTATTTGCGAATGTAAATGAAAATAAAGAACTTAATATATATATATATATATATATATATATATATATGTTATCAATGGAGGATACGTTGTTTAGGGGGACATGAATTTCTTGTAGCTTATGGTATGGTGCCCCAATATTGGTTGTATGTTACAAGTATGTTACTAGTATGTAGTAGATAATAATAGGTTCAATAGTAGATAATACTAGAGAATTCCTAAACCCGATCCAAACCTGATTCCCTAAACCTATAACCTTAACCTAAACCTATGACCTAAACCCAAACCTAAACCTATAACCTTAACCTAAACCTAAACCTAGACCTAAACCTATAAACTTAACCTAAACTTATAACCTTAACCTAAACCCGATTCGAAGCCGAAACCGAACCTGATTCCGTAAACCTAGACCTAAACCTATAACCTTAACCTAACCCTATGACCTAAACCAATAACCTAAACCTAAAACCTTAACCTAACCTAAACCTAAACCTAAACCTATAACCTAAACCTAAACCTTAACCTATAACCTAAACCTATACTTATAACCTTAATGTAAACCTATTCTCAAATCCCAAAACCTATAACCTAAACCTAAACCTTAACCTATAACCTAAATCTAAACTTATAACCTTACCTAAACCTATTCTCAATTCCCAAAACCTATAACCTAAACCTATACTTATAATCTTAACCTAAACTTATAACCACCTAAACCTATTCTCAAATCCCAAAACCTATAACCTAAACCTAAAACTTAACCTAATCCCAAACTTAAACCTATAACCTTAACCTATATCCTAAACCTATAACTTAAACCTAAACCTAAACTTATAACCTAAACCCAAACCCAAACCTATAACCTAAACCTAAAACCTTAACATAAACTTAAACTTATAACCTACACTTATAACCTTAACCTAATCCTATTCTCAAATCCCTAAACCTATACTTATAACCTAAACCTAAACCTAAATCTTAACATATAACCTAAACCTAAACTTATAACCTTAACCTAAACCTATTCTCAATTCCCAAAACCTATAACCTAAACCTAAACCTTAACCTATAACCTGAACCTATACTTATAACCTTAACCTAAACTTATAACCCTAACCTAAACCTATTCTCAAATCCCAAATTCTATTACCTAAACCTAACACTACCAAAAAAATGAGCAAGGGCTACGGACTATGAGAATATATTGCTACGGTTAAAAACCGTATCTATATATCTACGGATTAAATCCGTAGCTAAAAGCTACTGACCATAGCAAGAGAATGACAGTCCATAAGGTGCACTATAGCGCCCACCACAATATATGGGTTTTATCTAAGCCATCTATCCATTTTGAAATATCAATTTAGGCATGAGACCAATAAATGAGGCAGACGAAAGCTCAAATGGACCACACGATTGGAAACTATGGAGATTAAACCACATGTCCTTCCTATGGTGTGGTCCACTTGAGCCTTCAATCTGCATCATTTTTGGGATCATGCCCTAAAATGAGCTATAAAAATTAATTGACGGCGTGGATAAACCACATACATCACGGTGGGCTCCACGAAGACACTTACAGGACCATTCATCCGTTGCTAGGTCTCGTTAGGTACCCAATCCATGCCCAAAAAGGGGCGCGCGCCCAAAAAGGGGCGCGCGCCTAAAAAGCCCTTTCATCTCCTCCCCCCCTCTCTCTATAGCTCCAATCTCTCTCCTTTTCCTCTCCAATCTCTCTGTAACCAGTCAGTATGGAATCCTCTTGAATCCCTCAACCAGAATCCCCTTTTCCTCTCCAGAACTAAAATTCACAAAACCCTAATCTTTCATTTATGAAAAATCTAGATCTCTTCAATCTCAAATCCTCGTTCTCCCTCTAACTCCCCTAGACTTCTTGATTCTACATTCTTTGAATATTTAAGGGACAACTTGCATCAAGTTGACGAGAGACTAGCAGTGGTAATCGAAAAACAAAAGCAGTCTTCAGATCTAGAGGTTAGTTTTTTCTATTTGAATCTTTAATGCAGAAATGTCATTTTTAATAAGGTCTTAGTAGTAGGTTGTTGTCCTGCAGATGAATAGACTTGATGCAAGGATCATGCAGAAACTTGATGTCATGCAGCAATTGGAACGTGAGCTTGAGGCCATGTCTACCTTTGATTACTGAGAAGTTATGTTTCTCCTCGTGAAGAAGTTCTTGCGGGTCTGTATTGATTTGGTTTAACCGTTTTCCTCTATACTTGCCCGATTGAGGTCGAGTTTAAATGTTGTTGGTGGTTATGTTCTTTTGGCAGGCACGTTTGGAGGATTTAGCAGGCAAAGATGCCAAAGAGAAATCTGATGCTGCTATAAAAGACCTTTTTGTGGAGCTTGCACTTGAGGCCAAAAGCAATGTCAACAAAGGAGGTGATGATTCAAAACAGATACATGCAATGTCAAAGAAAAAGAAGAAGAAGGATTACAGAAGAGCTAAGAATCCAAAGGTTTTCAACTGTGTTGGGTCTGGTTCTGTTTCTTTTATTAGGACTACTTTCATTTGATACTGCCTAATCTTTTTTTTTTTTTCTCTCAGGGCGTTGGTCATGACAAAGAGACTCTCACCCATCAGGAAACTGAAGAACAAGCGTACGTCTCTCTCTCTCTCTGTATATAGAATGATCTTTTAGTTGTCTTTATATATATGCACAAACAAACACAAACACACCACCTTAATGTGTCTCGGATATTTGAACCGTGCATCTGGTTGGTCCCCTCCTAGATAGGGGATCTGCCTAACATCAGACGAATATGAAAATTGGGTGGGCTACACCACCTGGAATTGTGTGAAATCATGCCTAAGGCATCTAAAATCAGTTTGTTGGGCCCACTTGAGTCTTAGAATGGCCTGTACTTTTGTGTGGCCCCTCATGCAGTTGAGGCACACAATGGACAGACGGATGTCTGAACCACACAGATAATGCAGCAAGGTTTTACAACACTTTACATGTATTATATGGCCAAGCTTTTACTTTGCTCTTGCTAAGTTGTCAAGGCAGTGAGAAATCTACAAGGATAATTATACCTACACAGGCATCTATATGGCATATTCATGTATAGGTTCCTGAAAGTTAACACTAAAAGGGTATGGCTAACAATTTCAAGCTGTAGGAAGGTGTTAATTGACAATTTTCTTACACAAGGATGAGTTATCAGTTATGAGAATATTACAACAATTGACATCAAATGTGGAGACTGAATATGTTTCTCCCATGACATGACCAAGTACAGTTCAGTTTGTATTGCTTTTAAAGATCAGATATTTTCTTTTTAGCTTTTATGGAATCATTAAGTTTCATAGTTGATCTAATTGATTGTGACATTTATTTAATAATTGTGTTAATTTCTTGATAAATGATTCCGGCAAACATTTTTAGAGGCCTCCAAAGAAAGCACTGGAAGGGTCCTTTACCTTGGATTCATTGTTATGGCTTGTTGAGATCAATTAAAACAAAAGAATTAGTAATTGCTGTAAGTTTCCTCTTGTGAAACCTTGGTTAAGATGCTTTTCCTTACCTAGATCCACAGGTTATTCGGTATCTTTCTTTTATGCTTCTAGATTTTTTTATAGTATGAATGAATGAACACTTTGTTCTTCCTATTTTCCAACTGCTTAATTTTCTTTTAAATCTGTGACGGTTCATAAAATTTTCAATTTGTTTCTCTTATTTTAGCAAAACAATGGGTTGGTGATGTTGGTGCTTTGTATATCCTATGCAGCTTCCTATCTTTGCTAGGACTAATACTACTAATGCTAGTTAGTATAGTCTGCACCCTGTTTATCTGTAGAATTTGATAAGTCTATACACCAACAATTTCTAGAGATGGTAAGAGACTGGATTGTTGGTTAAAACTTAAAACAAAACCATAATATGAAATAACCGTGGGGTCTGTGGAAAGCAACAAAAGGATACTATTATGCATGGCCAAGCCTTGGTATCTTTATCAACAAAGACTGGCTCACCAGTTGATTGAAGATTTTTCTGCACTGCTAGCGTCCCTATAAGTGTGAACTGTCTTATGGCTTGAAGGTTTTGTGCCAAAATCTGATGCAAAACCTTGGAATGCCATCCATACTCTATCTTTTTTAACATAAAGTATTAACAGATTGTACTCTAGGAGGGAGAGAATAATGAATTACATATTCTAACTTAATGCATCTACCCATTTTTAGTTGCTCCAATTTCAAAGGCCAGCATGTTAGAGAAGTATCATTTCATCTTCATTTTAAATTATTCCAATCACCAGAAAACCTCCTCCCTCTGTAATTGTGCCCTTTTTCACTTGTTTAATGAAATCCATATTTAATCTTCCTTTGTTCCCTAATGTACTACTTTTACATTATTAATGAAAAGTGGAATGACCTTTGGTTCCCATGCTTCAATTGGCATGGGAGTTGGTTCTATTGTCCCAACTTATTTACCTTTTCGTGTTCTCACAAAAAAATATTTTTCTGAAACATTATAGTTAAATTAAAAGCTTTTCCCATTTTTTTTGTAGGAAGCTGAGGCTACTTTGAATGCTTAGGATATCCAATCACAAATACAAAATCACCTATGGCTGTAGTACGAGAGTAGCTACAGTAAAGCTAGGGTCCTCAAAGAATCGTTGTTGATGTGATTATGATGTCTTCTTGGTTTCCATTTGCAGATGTGTGATTAGGACATCGATGTTTGGGGTGGTGGCAACAGCCTGTGGAGTTGAACTGGCCATCAACTTCACCTTTATGTGGTTTTTAAACCAAACAGGTCCCACCACGTACAGGTAAGAGTCATGCATATACCACTGAGAGACTACTAATGAATAGTCTTCCTACCGCCACATACAGGTAAGAGTCATATGCCTCCCATCCGCACAGGGTCCATCAGATCATTAGTCTTCCTACCAAAGACTGTACTTTTGTTGAAGATGAGGACCCCATGTAATCTCTTTGATCAATAGTCCTCAATTGATATCTTGACATGCCTCTTGCCATTTGATATCATGAATATCTTTTGGAGTCAACGAGTTTTGGGTTTGAAGGTAATCTACTTGATCCTCTAGTTTGAAACTTTTTGCCATGTGGTCTACATGTGGTGTAAAACTAGCTTTCAACTTATAATTTTGGGTTCTAGTTTTTCTTTATCCTTTTACTTTACATGAATCAGCAAAAAGGCTCATAACTGGTATATGCTTGATGTGAAGGGACATTCAAAATTCTCCTTAATGCTGGTCTTCCCACAGATGGAAGTCTATTACTCTTTGTTATTTTGCTTGCTGCAACCATTTCTTTGAGTCCCCATTAATTTTTACTGATCATCAGAGACCATTTTTGTTCTTTCTTATGAAGTGTTATATTATCTTTCTTCTTAAGTTAGTTCCCTTTTATTTCATGTCTATCTTTTTTCATCTTGGCTATAAAGAATTAGCACTTGTTTTTGGTGCATGTGTAACCCATGGTTGAGACCATCATGTCAATGGTTTGGATTGCTAAACCATCAGTCTCACTTGTATTGATAGGGGTAAGATCACTTCATATAAATGCTCCATGCGGGATCTTAATACAAAACATTCACATTAAAACTATAGACAACACTTCATATAAATGCTCCATGTGGTGTCATGTTTTGTACAGGTTGGTTTGAAAGGAGAAGCCATGAATCTTGACTCTCCGAATGGCATTGCGTCTGTGGAATGGATGCAAGCATCATTAGCCGTTCAAAAACAGCAGCCCTTGACATGGTATAAGGTAAGAAAATTGAGTGCTGAATATGCGCTTGGAACTATAGCGATTATTCTAGCATCAGAATCACTGATCTTCTCAACATGCAGGCTTATTTTGATGCACCCGGGGGAGATGAGCCGTTGGCTTTGGACATGGGGAGTATGGGAAAGGGTCAAGTGTGGATTAATGGGCAGAGCATTGGAAGATATTGGAGTGCTGTTGCGAATGGCATGTGCAACGAGTGCAGTTATGCTGGGATATATCGAGCGCCAAAATGTCAAACTGGCTGTGGCCAGCCAACACAAGCTGGTAAGAACTTTTACAGCATCCATAATTTTTGAGCTGCTCGTGTGGAAATTCATTGCATTTGCTGATTATGCTGACAGATCAAAAGCCATGGGAAATTCAGTTCTTTAATGCGGGCTGCATTTTGTTTGGGCTAGTTCGAACTTGTGTCATCTGAAATCCAGGATATTTGCATGATAAAAGCACCACTAAGTTCAAACATTTCATTCTCATCACACTGGCTTTGCATAGACAAATGGGGTGCACTCGAGTGGTACAATAACACCATAAGCTTATCGTGGTACCGGGCAGATTTGGGGCCCACTTGGTGTATGGAGGCCAACCTCTTCATATGATGAGTCACCTCATATTACCTCAAGGCACCAAAAATCAGTCTGCTCCAACACTCAAATGAGGCACAAAGCATGGAACAATGTGAGAAGGGACACCCACCCTTCATTTCCACATCGGCTCACCTGAATTTCGAAACAGCATGATTTTCAGCATGACCATTCATCCAGACCAGATGGAGGGTCTGAATGGGCTGGATTTACATACACAACACGGTGGGCCCTCCATGCAAGTCATGGGTGGATGTTCTCTCCCAAAATTTTTCCATGTGGCGTGGCCGACCTGATTTACGGGTCATCCTGATTTTAGGACCCTAAGTGTAGCATGTGCATACGCACATGATGTACAGATTGGATTTTATCCATGCATCATATGGCCCCACACCTGCTTGGTACCACCCCAGGTTACCATGATACTGGCACCACTGGTGCAGACACCAAGATAGAAAAAACCTTTTCAGTGTTGTCTGTTTCGATTTGGAGTGTCCGAATGGGGCTTATTTGATCTTGTGACCCGTTTGGAAGCATGCCAATCGTTTTACAATTCCACGTCGCAGCCCATTTATTTCTTCCCTTCTATATGCTCTGTGTTTTAATATTTGGAAAAAAGAAAGCTTTAGTTTTAGAGTGCGGATCCTCTGCCTCCCGGAGGCAGGGACTCCCTGCCTCCAGCGTTTTCATTGGTCAACGTCACTGCAAGTGACACCTCATCAATTTTTTTAAATATATTAGAAAAAATACATTTAATAAAAACTATAACGGACGTTAAACGGAAGCGGTTTGCATGCTGAGTACGGTGAGCCCAATGAGTAAAGTCTGTGGAGCCCACTGTCATTGTCATTCGTGCATTGTATGATCAACTCCATCCATCTCTTTTATCATCTAATTTTAGAGTTTTACAACAAAAATTAATCATATCCAAAGATCAAGTGGACCACACTACCTGAAACAGTGTGAATTGAATTCTACCGTTGAAAAGTTTTTAGGACCCTAGGAAGTTTTATATCAAGATGATATTTGATTTTTCCATTCATCCATGTCTTTGTGATTGTATGAACAGTTTGGATGAAAATAAAAATCATTGTGTGCTTAGAAACACTTCAATGGTGAAAATCAATACTTCCACGGTTTCCTTTGGTATGGTCTACTTGAGCTTTTGATATACTTCAGTTTTGGGCTCAACTCCTAAAATGATATGAAAAAACGGATGGACGGTGTGGATAAACCACATGAATTCACGGTGGGCTCAATAGAGTTTACTCAGTACAATAAGACTCGGTATGCAATCCGATTTCACGTTATACACGGATTTCTACCAAAGCCTTTTGCAGTAAGATCCTGTGCAAGGATTCTGGATGGGCCCACTGCGATGTTTGTGATAAATTCAACCTGTTCATCCATTTTTAGATATTATTTTAGAACATCATACCAAAACTAATGAATATACAAAACTCAAATGGGCCACACGAGAGGAAACAATGGGGATTTCGTGTCCACCGTTGAAATATTTATATGGCCACAAAAGTTTTGCATCGGTCTAATATTTTGGTGTTTTCACTTCATCCTAGTAAAAATGACCTTATAAATAGTTTGGATGGCATATAAACATCAAGAGGCCCAGGAAGGTTTTAACGGTAGGAATTTCTTTCTCCACTGTTTCATCTTGTATGGCCCAGTTGAGTTTTTGATCATCCTAATTTTTTGTTTTGTCTTAAAATGAGCTCTAAAATTGGATGAATGGATTGGAATTCTTATAAATATCACGATGGACCCCACCATACATCCCAGCGCTGGAACTTCATGCAAAAGGCTTTCCCTAGTGAATCCGCGTCCACGATTTCCATTGGAAACGTATTGGGTACTCCCCTACCACTTGGTGCTATGTGGGCCCACCATGATGTATGTGTTTCATCCATGTCGTCCATCTATTTTTCTAGATCATTTTATGGTCTGAGACAAAAAATGAGGTATAACCCAATCTCAAGTGGACCACATTACATGAAACAGTTTTGAATGAACGTTGACCATTAAAAACTTTTTGGGGACCATAAAAGTTTTGGATCAAGCTGATCTTTGTTTTTTCCCTTCACCTGGGTCTTTATGACCAAACCAACAGATTGGATGTCAAATAAACAGTATGGTGGGCCTTAGGAGGACTTTAATGATGGATATCTAATCACCATTGTTTTCCTGTGGTGTGGTCCATATGAGATTTATATCCCTCTCATTTTTGGGATCAACCCCTAAAATTATATGTAAAAATAAATTAACGGAAAGGATGAAACACATACATCATGGTGAGGAAGTGATGTCACCCATTTATATGGGTCCCACTATGATGTATGTTTTGTATCTACACCGTCCATCCATTTGGAGAGATCATTTTAGGGCATGAGCCAAAGAATGAATCAGATCCAAAACTCGAGTGAACCCCACCACAGAAAACAGTGGAAAGAGTCGCGCCCACCATTTATTACGACTGAATCCAATCCAAACTTCGTCACTTTGTCTACTGAACCCCGTCACTTTGTACTGCAACCCCGTTACTTTGTCTACTGAACCTCGTCACTTTATACTACAACCTCGTCACTTTGTCTAGTAAACTTCGTCACTTTGTAGTGCAACCCTGTCACTTTGTAGTGCAACCCTGTCAGTTTGTCTAATGTATCCCGTCACTTTGTCTACTGTACCCCGTCACTTTGTGCTACAATCTCGTTACTTTGTCTAGTGAACCCCGTCACTTTGTACTGCAACCTCGTCACTTTGTCTACTGAACCCCGTCACTTTGTACTGCAACCTCGTCACTTTGTCTCTGTATCTCGTCACTTTGTACTGCAACCCCGTCACTTTGTCTACTGAACCCCATCACTTTGTACTGCAATCCCGTCACTTTGTCTAGTGAACCCCGTCACTTTGTACTGCAATCCCGTCACTTTGTCTAGTGAACTTCGTCACTTTGTACTGCAACCCCGTCACTTTGTCTACTGAACCCCGTCACTTTGTACTGCAACCCCGTCACTTTGTCTACTGAATTTCGTCACTTTGTACTGTAACATCGTCACTTTGTCTAATGTACCCCATCACTTTATGCTACAACCTCGTCACTTTGTTTACTGTACCCCGTCACTTTGTGCTGCAATCTCGTTACTTTGTCTAGTGAATCCCGTTACTTTGTATTGCAACCTCGTCACTTTGTCTAGTAAACCCCGCCACTTTGTACTGCAATTCCGTCACTTTGTCTAGTGAACTTCGTCACTTTGTACTGCAACCCCGTCACTTTGTCTATTGAACCCCGTCATTTTGTACTGCAATCCCGTCACTTTGTCTACTGAACCACGTCACTTTGTACTGCAACATCATCACTTTGTCTAATGTACCCCGTCACTTTATGCTACAACCTCGTTACTTTGTCTACTGTACCCCGTCACTTTGTGCTGTAATCTCGTTACTTTGTCTAGTGAATCCCGTCACTTTGTACTGTAACCTCGTCACTTTGTCTACTGAACTCCATCACTTTTTACTGCAACCTCGTCACTTTGTCTACTGTACCCCGTCACTTTGTACTGCAACCCCGTCACTTTGTCTACTGAACCCCGTCACTTTGTACTACAATCCCGTCACTTTGTCTAGTGAACCCCGTCACTTTGTACTACAACATCGTCACTTTGTCTAATGTACCCCGTCACTTTATGAGATAATTTCGTCACTTTGTCTACTGTACCCCGTCACTTTGTGCTGTAATCTCATTACTTTGTCTAGTGAACCCCGTCACTTTGTACTGCAGCCTTGTCACTTTATCTACTAAACCCTGTCACTTTGTCTAGTGAACCCTGTCACTTTGTACTGCAACCCCGTCACAGTCTAGTGAACCTTGTCACTGTCTAGTGAACCCCGTCACTTTGTACTGCAACCCCATCACTTTGTCTACTGAACCCCATCACTTTGTACAGCAACATCGTCACTTTGTCTACTGTACCCAGTCACTATGTGCTGCAACCTCCTCACTTTATCTACTTTACCTCGTCGCTTTGTGAAGTACCCCGTCACTTTGTGATGGGGTTTTACTAGACAAAGTAATGGGGTTAAATAGAGTTACTGGACAACGTGATGGAGTTAAGTATGGTTACTAGATAAAGTGACGGGGTACAGTAGACAAAGTGACGAGGTTGCAGCACAAAGTGACTGGGTACAATAGACAAAGTAACAATGTTGCAGTACAAAGTGATGGGGTTCAGTAGACAAAGTGATGGGGTTGCAGTAGACAAAGTGATGGGGTTGCAGTACAAAGTGACGAGGTTCACTAAACAGTGACAGGGCTCAGTAGACAAAGTGACGGGGTTGCAGTACAAAGTGACGGGGTACAGTAGACAAAAGTGACGATGTTGCAGTACAAAGTAACGGGGTCACTAGACAAAGTGACGAGATTGCAGCACAAAGTGACGTGGTACAGTAGACAAAGTGACGAGGTTGTAACATAAAGTGACGGGGTACAATAGACAAAGTGACGATGTTGTAGTACAAAGTGACGGAGTTCAGCAGACAAAGTGGCGGGGTTACAGTACAAAGTGACGGGGTTTAGTAGACAAAGTGACGGGGTTCACTAGACAAAGTGACAAGGTTGTGGTACAAAGTAACGGGGTTCAGTAGACAAAGTAACGGGGTTGCAGTTCAAAGTGACGGGGTTCAGTAGACAAAGTGACGAGGTTTGGATTGGATTTAGTCGTAATAAATGGTGGGCGCGACTCTTTCCGTTGTTTTCTGTGGTAGGGTCCACTCGAGTTTTGGATCTGATTCATTCTTTGGCTCATGCCCTAAAATGATCTCTCCAAATGGATGGACGGTGTAGATACAAAACATACATCATAGTGGGACCCATATAAATGGGTGACATCGCTTCCCCACCATGATGTATGTGTTTCATCCATTCCGTTAATCTATTTTTACATATAATTTTAGGGGTTGATCCCAAAAATGAGAGGGATATAAATCTCATATGGACCACACTAAAGGAAAACAATGGTGATTGGATATCCATCATTAAAATCCTCCTAAGGCCCACCGTACTGTTTATTTGACATCCAATCTGTTGGTTTGGTCATAAAGACCCAGGTGAAGGGAAAAATCAAAGATCAGCTTGTCCAAAACTTTTATGGTCCCCAAAAAGTTTTTAATGGTTAACGTTCATTCAAAACTGTTTCATGTAATGTGGTCAACTTGAGATTGGGTTATACCCCATTTTTGGTCTCAGACCATAAAATGATCTAGAAAAATAGATGGACGGCATGGATGAAACACATACATCGTGGTGGGCCCACATAACACCAAGTGGCAAGGGAGTAGCCAATACGTTTTCAATGGAAACCGTGAACACGGATTCACTGGGGAAAGCGTTTTGCATGAAGTTCTAGCGCCGGAAGTATGGTGGGGTCCACCGTGATGTTTATAAGAATTCCAATCCATTCATCCATTTTTAGAGCTCATTTTAAGACATGTAACGAAAAATTAGGATGATAAAAAACTCAAATGGGCCATACAAGATGAAACAATGGAGAAAGAAATTCCTACCGTTGAAACCTTCCTGGGTCTCTTGATGTTTATATGCCATCCAAACTATTTATAAGGTCATTTTTACTAGGATGAAGTGAAAACACCAAAATATTAGACCGATGCAAAACTTTTGTGGCCATATAAATATTTCAGCGGTGGACACTAAATCCCCACTGTTTCCTCTCGTGTGGCCCATTTGAGTTTTGTATATTCATTAGTTTTGGTATGATATCCTAAAATGATATCTAAAAATGGATGAACGGGTTGGATTTATCACAAATATCGCAGTGGGCTCATCTGGAATCCTTGCGTCGGATCTTACTGCAAAAGGCTTTGGCAGGAAATCCGCGTCTAAAACGTGAAATTGGATTGCGTACCGAGTCTTATCGTACTGAGTAAACTCTATTGGGCCCATTGTGAATTCATGTGGTTTATCCACGCCATCCATCCGTATTTTCATATCATTTTAGGAGTTGAGCCCAAAACTGAAGTATATCAAAAGCTCAAGTAGACCATACCAAAGGAAACAATGGAAGTATTGATTTTCACCATTGAAGTGTTTCTAAGCCCCCAATGATTTTTATTTTTCATCCAAATTGTTCATAAGATCACAAAGACATGGATGAATGGAAAAAACAAATATCATCTTGATATAAAACTTCCGTGGGCCTCAAAAACTTTTCAATGGTAGAATTCAATTCACACTATTTCAGGTGGTGTGGTCCACTTGATCTTTGGATATGATTAATTTTTGTTGTAAAACCCTAAAATTATATGATAAAAGAGATGGATGGAGTTGATACAATGCACGAATGAGAATAACGGTGGGCTCCACAGACTTTACTCATTCGCTTACCGTACTGAGGTACTCAGCGCACAAACGGAAAGGGATTGGCTACTCCCTCAGACACAACTCGGTGGCTGGTGTTCGGTTCTCTATGGGCGCCACCATGATGTATGTGTTTCATCCATTCCGTTCATTCATTTTAAAGATCATGTTATTGCTTGATCCCAAAAATTAATGGGATGTAAATCTCAGGTGGACCACACCACATGAAAACAATAGTGATTGGATATCAACCATTAAAATCCGCCTATGGCCCACTATACTGTTTATTTGACATCCAATCTATTGATTAGGTCGTACAAGCCCAGATGAAGAGAAAAAGCAAATATCAGCTTGATCCACAACTTTTATGGCCCCCAAAATGTTTTTAATGGTCGACCCTCATTCAACACTGTTTCCTGTAATGTGGTCCACTGGAGATTTGGATATACCTCATTTATGGATTTACATAGTAAAATGATCTGTAAAAACAGATGGATGG
>JAJHSJ010000002.1:30760825-30819494 GCA_021015155.1 Magnolia officinalis
GCCTTACCTACCTGGTGTGAGGAGGCATTGTTAGGCTGAGTCTGACCAACTCGTAAATGGGTCCTCTACTCTTCCAATTCATGCCTTGGTTGGTGATTGGCTATCCACGGCAGGTAGTGAGGTCTCTTACACTCATTTGACTGTGCGGGGTCTGTAGAACGGTAGTCATTCAGTAGTATAAGGACCCCGGTGATTTTCTAATGATTGGAAATATACTTGACATATGGTTTGGTTATGAGCACTGGCATTACTTGCGCAATCGCATTAGCATTGGCTATGTAAGCCCTTTCATGCATTGCCTTGGTATGGCTTCCCATACTCATTACATGGTATTCATGATAAGCCTTGGTAAGGAAAGTGATATTCCCTTGAGCATGTTCTTTCCTCTGCGTCCTGCTATTCTTCTGTGCACCATTGACACACACTTCACCACCATCTAAGCTTCTATAAGCTTATGCACGATTGATGCATGTAGGAGACTTTAGGTAGGCGTCGTAGTAGAGTTGAGCAGTGAGGACTCTAGTGTTGCTAATTTCTCTGTCTTTTCTTATTACCCTTATTATGTCCATTTGGACCTGATGTAAGCTTGTAAAGTTCAAATTCTTAGTAGATTTTATGATGTGTGCCCTTGTTATTCTTAAATGTACTTGCTGTAATCTTGGGTATGCTCATATTGGAATGATTATACTTTTATGGAATCCTCCTTATAGGATCCTAGGATCGGAACCTATCTCAGGAGCCGAGAATGGGGTACTACGGAAGCTGTTGCGGCTAGAACCAGCCATCGGGTTCCTGTGAGTCCGGTTACCGAGTCTGTGGCATGACAAACCCTCGTATAATGTATATTCAATGATGTATATAATACAATATATAAACATGAAATGGTACAGAGTGAGACAAGACAACGTAACCTTTTATATACAAGCCAGAAATTGATAGGTTAAGATTGTCCTATCAAGAAGATTCTTAGGCGTAGTCCATCTGCTGTTTAGGGAGAAACAAGCATGGGTTTGGATTATTAGACCATGGACCCCACCTGTCATTGAAAACTAAGGATTAAAATAAATGTATTGGGTATCATATCATTCATCACCGATAAGGCAGCCATTTTTGTTGGTGTTTCGTTTGCAACCATTTTTGGAGTGGAGGAAAATAATTTCTTTTCATTATAACACAAATTGTGGGGTACAATGTAACTCGAGTCACAATGTACTAAACTGGACATGTGGAGAGAGAGAGAGAGAGAGAGAGAGAGAGAGAGAGAGGAGAATATTATTTATAAGTCTCTTTTCTCATATGTGAGGGGAAATGGCAAAAAAAATAAGGTTTCCTTTTTCTTTTTTTTTTTCTTTTGGTGTAGACAGAAAATGAGTTTTTTCTTTTGATATTGTAGTCTAAGAGGGATTTAAAATTTTAATTATTTATGGGGGGCATCATTGAAATTGTCCCTTGTAAATTGACTATCTTTTACATTATAACACAAATAGTGGGGGTACTTATTTTACCTCTCTAAGTCTTTTCCAATGGTAGATTAATTTGTGTAAGGAAACTGGTTAGCCTGTGGTTGGTTCGGGCCTTATAATTGAACTGGTTGGACTTTTTGGGACATTTAGTAATCAAATAATTGCAAAAAGAGGCATACATGATAAGTTCCCATTTTAATGAGGGTTAAAAAGCACGTGTCATTGTAATAATCAGTGCAATAGTAACTAGAATGAGTTCGTAGAATATAAATGCTTCCAATCCAATCATTCATCCATGCATATGTACATGTCTAACCATCCAACCATCCATCCATGTAAATCAAAAATCCCTAATTCTGGTTGGATCCTCAAATTCCTAAAATCCCCAAATCCCTAATTTGTAAAATCAGAAAAACCCCAATTTGGGGTCCACATTCAAATCTGTAAGCCCTAAAATCTATAATTTGTAAAATCCCTAATTGTAAAATCAAAAATTCCTAATTTGTAAAATCAGAATCCCTAATTCTGGTTGGATCCTCAGATCCCCAAAATCTTAAAATCCCTAAATCCCTAATTTGTAAAATCAGAAAAACCTAAAATCGGGGTCCACATTCAAATCTGTAAGCCTTAAAATCCCAATCCCTAAATGAGGGTCCACATCAAATCAGATATGGAGAATTACAACTACTCTAAACCAAAGAAAATGACATAAATCAGATGAAATAACTCAAACCATCCCTCCTATAATGGTGTTCCAAAAACTAAGCTCCTTTCATGCATTTCATCGAACAACTGGCGGGCATCAATCATTATCCCACATTTTACATGCATCAATAACATCTTCCAACATAGAACACAAGGAAAAATTATTTCCAAAAGGGATTTTGACCAGCAACATCAAAAAGAAAAACAAATCATTTCCTCACCTCAAAACCGAACGAGATTCAGGTAACATTTGTAGCTAGAAGTTGTTGAAAGCACAAGATCTATGTGTTTTCAAATGAAAGCAAGAACAAAATCAATTAAGATAATGTTTAGGGTTCTAATGGAAAGGACTTCCTCAATCAAACTAAGTTCTTGTGGAGACTGTAAGTGCTATTGTTTTATAGCCCTTTCGTTTGTCAAATTTATAGTGCCAAAGACACTGTTATAAAGCTTACATATGTGATGATCAAAGCGGTACTTAAGATCAACTTTGATGGACAAGCACTGCTCTCAAGTCAAGATCTCAAGATGCTTTCAAGTTCAAGAAGCTTTCAAGTTCAATTTCAAGTTCAAGAAGCTTTCAAGTTCAATCTCAAGTTCAAGAAGCTTTCAAGTTCAATCTCAAGTTCAAGAAGCTTTCAAGTTCAATCTCAAGATCTCAAGAAGCTTTCAAGTTTGAACTACATTAAGACTTCAATCTTCACTACTTTCAAGGTCCTCAAGTTTCACTGTCCTTACTTCACCATTGAGGTTTGATTAACCATAGGTTGACCTTTAGAGTAGGCCACTTTGGATACATAATTCACATATTTTATATAAGTGAGTCTAGCCTGTTCTAAGACTAGTCCTGGTCTTTTGTCGACTAGTCCTAGCATTGCTTCGACCTGTCTAAGGATTTCCTAGATCAGTCGTAAGTTTGTTTGCAAATTCGGAAATTTTTTGTTAAGCTTCGACTAGTACTGGAGACTGTTCGACTAGTCGTAGGAATAGTGTCGACTGGTCCTTCGATCAGTCGTAGACCTTTGACTCAAACTATAGCGATGAATTGCACTTAGCTTCGACCAGTCGTGTGTGACCTTCGACCAGTCGAAGGTGCCTTACGACTAGTCGAAGGTGCCCTACGACAAGTCATGAAACCGTCTTATCTTATCGCGCCTGAATTTTCAAATATCAGTTGGATCTTCGACCAGTCGTAGCAACTTAAGGCTAGTCGAAGACGTGATTTCTTCACACTATAAATAGAGCACGAATCTCAGAATTAAATAGACCATTCAAGCTAATTTAATTCGGCCTTTTGAGAGATAAATCTATGCTCCGTTTAAAGCTAAGTGTGCTTATTTAATATTCTGTTTCATTAGCTTTATTAATTGATTTTGTTTCTTGCATTCCAATCTAATCTGTAAAGAGGAAGTTTTATTTTCCTTTTACTGGAATCAAAATCAATTCAAGCTAGCCCATTTGTTTTAATTTAAAATCTATTAGAAATTAGAACCATTATAAAGTGAGTACTGGACATTGATCTTGAACATTCAAATCTTTACTCCAATTCAGTTCTTTTTGGGCTGCTACATCGAAGGAGAAATTCAGGTATTTTACATTTACCGTAAATTCATTTATTTAGTTTTATTTGAGGTTAACCCAGAAAAATCTCAAAACTATTGGTTATCTGAGGAGAGCCAGAAAACTCAGAAGTGAGAGTTTTTTGAATTGTGTAAGCCCTTTGAAAAGACACAATTGTAAAGGTTTTGGGTGAACTTGTGAAAACCTACTTGATAATGAAAGCTAATATCCCCTGTGTGAGGATATTAGGAGTGGAGTAGTATTCAGTGTGGCTGTTTTTGAACAGTTAGTGTACACACAGGTGAACCACTATAACACCTTGTGTTGTGTGGAAGTCTACTTTATTTTCCTATCTTTGATTCTTCTTTTGTGGAATGTATGTGGATGTGAATGTTGTAATCATTTTAATTTCAAGCTCAGTGTGGAATGTTGTAATAGTTTAGATTTAAATTTCTGCAATTTATTTGAAGCTATTCCTTTATTTGTTTGAGCTTTAGATTCTCTAAATTATTCTATTAACGTTTCCCTGTTATTTCTATGGTGTATGGTTGTCCCTAGAATAATCAAATACATTCTATTCCTCTGTTTTGTTTCAATTTGATTATTCCTAGAAAGTTTGAGTTCTTGATATAAAGATCTTTCAAGAAATCAGGTTGTCCTACCATAAACTTTGGTTTTTGGTGAAAGGTTGTCCTTAGAACAACTTTTGTATGAATCTCTCAATACTTGTTTTTGAGGTTGCTATTCATTATGCATTGTGGATTGATTTACTTTATTTGGCTATCTTGTTATTTAAATTCTGCTGTAATTATTTTAAATTTGGCATAGTCCTATTCATCCCCCCCCCCCCTCTAGGATAAAGCTTGGCCATTTCAAGTGGTATCAGAGCCTAATAGCTCGCTCTTATTGTTTTTTATTTGGATTTAATTCCTGAGCTAACGATCTAAGCTATATATAAGATGTCAAATTTTGATAGCCTATCAGTAACTAGGCCTCCACCCTTGGATGGCTCCAACTATACTGTTTCGACAGGAAAACAAAAGTATTGATTTGGGAATTATCTTATTCAAACATAACAATGAAATGGTTACAGAAACCATCATCACATTTTATTGATTCTGAATTCATTTACATCCTCAAGTATCCCTTGATTCTAAGATAGTTTACAAAGAAGTCATTGCAAGTTACGATTATTGTAATTAAATATGAATTCCGGCAGCATAACAGTCCTAATTTCAATAATCTCCTATGACTTAGGAGGAATAAACAATTGATCAATTAGTCTTCAAGAGGACGGAGATTCCGGCAGTATAACAACGCTATTTCAGTCATCTCCTGAAACTTAGGAGGAATACGCCTTTTCTTCCTTTTTCTCCTGAACAAGAAGAACTTGAAGACTTGAAGACTCTAGCCATTCTAACAGTATAACAGCCCATTGCTGTTATGGACTGTCTAACAGTCAGTTTGCGCCAGTCCGCGCAAACGACAGACTTTGTGCGGGTCCGCGTAAACGACAGGAGCCCAATGCTCCTTTGCGCGGGTCCGCACAAACTATAAGAGCCCAATGCTCTGCACCTTCTGTCTTTTTCTTCTTCGTCTTTCTTTCACTCTGAAATCTTCTAACCCCTTTTGAGAGAAAGAACAGGGTATTTATAGACATTTTTACTGGTGTAAATCTCTGTTCTGGTCGATGTGGGACAAAATAACATCCAACCTTTTTTATACCTCCGTAAAACACTTTGCGCGGACCAGCGCAATCGATATGCTTTGCGTGGTCTCGCGCAATCTATCATTCCCGCAGCGCAACCTGTCTTCACTGATCAACCCACGCAAACCCATTTACTTTGCGCGATTCAGCGCAATCTATTCTCTTTGCGCGAACCCGCGCAAAGTCGTCTTCAAACTAATTTCTTTCTTTGATCTTTAAACTGATTTTCTTGATTTTTCCTTTCTTCAGTTCTTTGCTTATTTTATGCCTTAACAGATGCCCCCTTGATCCGTTCTTTATTTTTTTAAGAAATCAAAGAAAAGGATCAAAACCATTCATTTTCTAGGTTTTGAGCGACCCCGCGCAAAGCTCGGTCGTGTACCGTGCTCGGCCATGAATCCTATAAATAGTCCAACAACTTAGTCATTTGCACGAACCCTTTTTGCTCTGGCGAAACTCTGCTTTGGCGATTTTCTCCCACGCAAACTTTTTACTTTGCGCGAACCCGCGCAAACCATTTCACTTTGCGTGGAGTCTTTTGAACTTGGGGATTTTCCGCGCAAACCTTTGACTTTGCGCGGACTCGCGCAAAGTACTTCATACTTAACCAATTTTCTTTTTGAACTTTCTCCCAACCACTTAGCCATTTTCTTCTTCTTTTCTTTTCTTATTCTGACCTTTATCTTCTTTTCTTTGTCTTATTTTCATGGCTCGTATAAAACAAACAGCTCGCCCTCCTTCCGACCAACCTTCTTCCGATCAACCTCCTGCTAAACGAACAAAGACCACCTCTAAGACTCCTTATTTTAAAGAACCTGTTCTTCCGACCTTTGACTTTTCTGACCGTATCAAATCTCTTCTCCCCCATCCATAGATCCATTTCTTTAGGAGATATCAAATGTCCGCCAAAGCATGGCAGAGAATACGATTGGGATGAGTGGTTAAAGACCACGACTCACATTCGTATTGATAGTGAAAGACCCCCCTCTTCATGAAGACACTCCTCCGGCTTCTCGTTCGAAGAAAACTCACCGTAATAAGGCGAAAGAATTTGCAAAGAAGATCGAAGACCACAAGAAGAAGAGGCTTCAGAATTCATGGGATTCAGTACGGGTTGTTGAAGGTGTTATGAAATTTGACAACCCTCATTCAGAAGGCATGACAATAATTCCCATCAATGTCTATCGCCATCAGTCCATGCTTGACTGTGAACCCAAGGATTGCGTTCATGGCGAAAGGTTGATGTATACTGAATCATGGGCCACCAGAGAACCCAGGATTCTTGAAGGAATCATTCAAACACAGAAGCCGCGTCAAAGGATAGGAGAAATTCATCCCATGATTTTCTTAGCTCCTTTCCATAGCCCTCACGACCTCTTTTCTTCACATTTTTATGAAACAGTCCGGCAACGTTTCCGAGATCGGGAACCACTCTGTGGACAAGCAGAATTTCGCATCAGAGGCCTGTTACTACTCACAACGCTATTACTCTGATTGGGCGGAAGCTATTTTATTGAAGCATACGAGCACACTTGCAAAAATCGGTCTTTATGATGCTATAAAAGTGACTTCTAAATACTTCTGTAGGGAACCTACTGTACTGAAAGGTTTCCTTGAGTACTGGTCGCCCACAACCAACTCTTTCCACTTGCCCTATGGTGAAATGAGCATAACACTTTGAGATCTCCACCGTATAGCCGGTCTCCCTATAACAGGTAAATTCTATGATGAATTTATTCCAACCAATAGGGAACTGGCCTTTGTATCCTCTCCTGATCGGAAACCTTCGATCTCTGAAACTACTATTGAACTGTTCAAGGAGATGAGTAAATTTCCCAGTTTTCACAAGATCCCCCCTTTGCAGTGGCTAGCACATTTTTCCAGAGGCCTCAGGTATTTATTAGTTCGATAATCAACTTTCTCCTTATATTGGCAATTTCTGCATATTCACCCCTCTCTTTTTATTTTTTTTTTGAAGATTTCGTGACTGTCAATCCAAGGAACTGACAAAGCTTCGAGGCGTAATAAAGGGAAGATCGGAATATAGCTCCTTTGGAGAACTTGCAGCTTTCTTAGCCTATTGGCTGAGTTTGGTCGTATTGCCTAGTTCTAAATGGGCAGATGTTGTTCGTCCTACTGTCTTCACTGTAGCTGGCGCTTTGGCGGAAGGCCATAAATACTCCATCGCTCCTCCAGTATTATGCTCTATTTATAGGGCCCTTGGAGAGGTAGCTACCCATGTGAAAGATCCTATTCTTGGAGCCTCGTCTGCGCATACTTCTTGGCATATTACATCACAGGATGGCTAGGGGTCTATTTTCCTTGGACTTTTGAAGCTCCAGAGCAAGCATACACTCATCCTTCTCACCTTCCACTCTGGTTCTTTCAGCAAAGAACAATGGCAAAAAGAGCGTATGAGTGGGTTGCCAATAAAATTCGAGATGATGATCAGATAAACTTCTTTCAGTTCCTCCTTTATCGCCATACTGAAGATACAGATATGGTGGACCAAGAAACACTTACTGCAACAGAGAGAGCTTTCTTCTTTTTTATTCGCTCATGCAGTTTACCTCTTCGGGAAGGAACAAAATTTTGGAGAGAACCCTACTACCCTACTACCCTCGCTTTGCTCGTCAATTCGGTTATGATCAAACCGTGCCTCAAGACTGCGGGTTGGTTACTAGAAAAATGTGCTGTTATGGAACTGGTCCTCTTAACTGGGCCATGATATGGAAACAACTATTGAATGGCTGTGTTGGATCTCTTTTCGTAATTCCAGGCTGTAATCGCATAGTCCGGACATCATATAGCTGGATGCGATGGTGGGATCACCAATCATACCTAGTCACCAAATGCTTGCCAGTGGATTCTTCTATCTTTCTTCATCCGCCCAGGCTGAAGGGCAGAAATTTAGAGAGCGGAATAGGCTATGTTCCAGAAAAGAGCCATGCTTCCCATCCGGGGGAAATTTGAAGCAAGATATCATTGGAAGACCCCATCCGTGAAATCAAGTCTATTAACACCTTGGATGGCTGGTTTGCTCACGGAGTTCTAAGAGAATTTGAAAAATCTCGTCGGAATTTTTCAAACTAAGCTGCAGACGATGCTGATACATCTTCTCCAATTCCTGCAGAACTGCAGCAGTTCAAGAAGGACTAGCTATTGGTACTTCCATATCTCCTCCACAACCCCTTGGTCCTAGTCCATCTTCCCCAATGACTAGATCAAAAACGCGTTTGCAAACATCATCCCCTGTTCTTCCAGAAAGGACCCGCCAGGCATCCACTTCTCCTACAGTTCAAGAGCCTATATCGGAGAGCAGTCAACCTGTATCTTACAAAGGGAAGCAAGTTGTCATTGAAGAAGCTGCTGAAGAAATTTTGGAAGATGAGAGTTCATCTTCATCGTTAGATACTACTGAATCTTCACAATATGAAAACAGCGAGCATAGCGACGGCTGTGAAGACAAAGATAATGATTTTGAAGAAGGCGAAGTCAACATTGACGGAGATGAGGAAACAGCTGCGAAAGAAGTTGAGATAGAATCTTCCCTTGCAACTGTTAAAACTCTTCCTGGTGTAGATGTTCCTGCTAAATCTCCTGCAGCTGAGGAAAATGAAGAGGAACTTTTAGATTACGACAAATATGGGTATTCACCAGGTAAAGGAATTTTAACTTTCATATAGATATATTTATCTATATTTTAACAACTATTCTTTATTTAGAATTGTTATGTCTCCCTTTTTAGGTGCCCAAGTTGCAGACATAGGTGCTATCTCTTCGGTGAATCCTCTCGGGGTGACTTCACCAAGAGCACCTGTAGTTCCATTGGTAGTACAGAAAGTACTGGCTCGTGAAATCATATTTCCAATAGAAACTACAGACTTGCCAACTCCGACTACCAGAGATTCAAGCACGGAAGCTAGAGCACCATCTCTTGCCGATATGGTAGAACGTAACCTTTTCATGACTCAGAGAGCTTCTCCTTCTATTAGTCGTATTCGTGTAACAGGTACACATATAGGCATTGATTATTTTACCCAATACTACATATTTCATAATAATATTTTGAATATCTTTCTTCTTTTGCTATAGGAACTCATTCTTGCAGTGGTGCGGCCAGCTCTGATTCTGTGACCACTATTTCTGAATTGTCGTCTTTTGCGAAAATCCCTGTTCATAAAATGCTCATGGTGAAACATTCCTTGTTAGCCATAATCCATATCTTCAAAAATCCTGATCAATGGTTGGATTTGGATGTTGCCATAGAGATTTTGGAGAGCTCTGCCAAGATGGCTAGAATCAACATATCTCCTTTGCGTGATTCACTTCTCAAATTTCGTGATTCAGTAATTTCTTTGGCATCGGTAGAGAATGTTACAATTGCACCTGAGATTTTAGAGTACAGGAAGCAGCTGACTTTATCTCAAGAACAAGCCTTTCTGTCGGCTTCATCGATTTCTAAACTTGAACAAGAGCATATGATTCTTCAAGATCAACTAAAGACTTATATTGATGGAAAGCGATTATCCACGATCGTTTGCAGCTTTGAAGGAGGAAATCTCTCAACTGGAGAGAAGGAATCATGAGCAATCCTTAGCCATTCAAGATGTTGAAGAGAAGATACGAGCAAATGCTCAATCCATTGATATTGAAAAATCCGCACAACTTCAAGGAAAAGAAATGATCGCTTCTTTGGAGGATAAGCTCGCTGGCGTTCCTGATCAAGCAAAGCTTATTCTTGAAGAAAAATCTAAACATGATGCAACTCGGACACAATTGAAAGAAGATTTGCGCAGATATATGGAAGTAGTGGGGATTACAGAAGATCTTTAAATATGTAATTTTGAACATGTAGTCTTTGTTTTCATGTTTCTTAGACATAATTTATTTGACTTCACATATGTTTTTATGATAGCATTTTGAGATGTTTATAATGGCATTTTTCACATTGCATGCAGATGACATTTGCGCTAATATTATCATATTATACTTATATTTATATAATAATTTCCTTATATCCTTTATGATTTTCAAACCTTTTATGCTCTGTTAGTGCGGGATTCTCTATGTGAGTATTTAAATTGGCAGTGCTAAGTTTCAATTTAATTAGCCACACACAGTTTAAGCTCATGAGTAGTGGAGTGTGCGCACACACACAGTTTAAGCTCGTGAGTAGTGGAGCATTTATGGGTCTTATGTGATGGCCGCTGTAACTCTCTAGAGTTCACTTTTGGGCTTTTCACTGCCTTGAGCTCACGGCCAAGGTCCATCAGAGGGGCCCATTGACGCTACCGGGCGGTGAACTGTTGGTTTTACGCACAGGGTTGGCCACGGTAACTCTCTAGAGTTTGCAGGGCTCGCAAGGCTACCTTTGGGCACCAAATCTAGGGTCGCCAGTCCATCAATGAGTAGGTTTAAGCCCTTCCTCACGAGTTACTACTGAAATCAAACCCTAGATCTAGAGGGTCTTACTCACGGTTGGCATAAAGCTCGCACTGCGGCCCCTGTTTTCTTCGTCTGCAAGGTCGAGCCCATTCACAGGAGGGCATTTTCATCCGTTCCCTGGTGCGCGTCGGAAGCTATACAGACGGCATGGGAGTTACGGTGACTAGTCTTCGCGGATTTATTGCCTTTTAGGCTTTGAATCCTTGACTTCGTCAACTGCCCGCATGGGTGCGCACGATGGTCTTCGCGGGCTTTTTAGGGCCACTGACTCCTCGCCGCTGCCCGAATGGCGATCTTCATAGGTCTTATGTATAGTTGACCGGCTCTTTTAAAGCTTGATCCTTTGAGAGCATTTTTTTTTTTTTTAGAGCTTGATCTTTTTGATTTTGCTCAATTTAGCTCTTTTAGGATTTGGCTTGGCTATACTGCCCCTTTAATTGAGATTGGTGTATCCTTGTAAGGCAACAATATCTATGATCATCATCATTGCCAGTATAGTAGTAGTGGATATTTCCATCTGAGATAATATCTTCCAGAAGATCCATGCCTTGTAAAGCAATATATATCAATATTGTCAATATCTTCGAGAGAATCTTTAAGATTTGTCAAACTTGTTTGGCAATGATGATGATCATATTTTCGGATTTGATGCTTGATAATTGACGTGCTCGTGAATTTTCTTCACATCTCATCTTCTTTTGTTGATGTATGAACATGATTTTATTCATCTTTGCCCCCTTTTGATACAGATTCATTATACTGATAATATTCTGAATCAAAATCCACATGTCTATCTTTAGGGATAGTATCTTTTGATGAAACGGGCATTGACAAGTATGCTATACTGATACTCTGTCCCTCTTGATTTGTGATTCTATATGCCCCATTGGAGTATACTTCTTTTACCACATATGGACTGTCCCATTTAGGCTCGAACTTGCCCCATGTTCGGCGAGTAATCACTATAGGTCTTTTTAGCATTAACACCATATCCCCTTTTTTGAAAGAGCGATATTTAACCTGTTTATCAAATGCAGCCGATATCCTGGCCTGATATGACTACAACCGTTGCTGAGCTTCAAGACGTTTCTCATCGAGCAAATCTAACTCTTTCAACCTCATTTTTGCATTTTCATCATCTGTTATAGATTGATGTACTGCTATCCTAAGTGATGCCACCTGTATCTCAATTGGGATAACTGCCTCTATACCATAGATTAATGAATATGGTGTCGCCCTTGTTGCTGTACGATGGGTAGTTCTGGAGGCCCACAATGCTTCTTGTAACTTTTCATCCCAATCACGCTTGTTGCTTGTCACCGTTTTCTTGATTATTTTGATAATCGTTTTGTTAAATGCTTCCGCTAATCCATTGGCTGGAGGATAGTAAGGTGTTGAAAACGAATGCTGGATGCCAAACTTCTGACACAACTTTTCCATGCCTCTATTTTTAAAAGGGGTGCCATTATCAGTGACGATCTTTTTCAGAATACCATGACGGTATATTATAGCATGTCGAATGAAATTGACCACATCTGTCTCTTTAACATTACGCAAGGCAATTGCTTCGGTCCATTTGGAGAAATAGTCTGTTGCTGCCAGAATATACTATTTTCCTTTAGATGAAGGGGGATTTATAGGACCAATCACATCGAGTCCCCAAGCTGAGAAAGGCCAAGAAGTAACAGATTGATGTAAGTCTTCTGGGGGAACATGTATTACATCCCCGTGTAACTCTATAGCATAAATTTCGGCCGGCTTGATGTGCTCCACATTCACCTGAATATGCCTCTTGCAGCATCTGGTTTGCTTCTTGCTTGTCTAAGCATCTCAGCAGCATTCCATTGTAAGATTTTTTATACAATACTTCGCTGCATATGACAAATTTGCCCGATCGCTGCTTAATCTGCTGCCTTTGTGCATTATCTTCTGGCAAGATATTATACTTGAGATAATCAACGAAAGGCTGACGCCAATCATCTGTCATTACTTCTAGACAAGATCTAGGAAACATTTCGATGGTTTCTTCGATAACCTCTGCAGACGGCAGGAATCTTCTTTCTTCTATAGTTACTTGAAGAGGACTTCGATTTGTGCAAGACAAAGCTGCTGCCAGACTGGCTAAAGCGTCCGCTTTTGCATTCTCAGAGCGTGGTATGTGTTTAATTTCCACATGACAAAACTGTTCAAGCAACTGTTGTGCCTTCCTATAATAGGGCAGAAGTTCTTCTTTCCTTACTTCGAATTCTGTAGTTAACTGATTTACAATCAATTTAGAATCTCTGAAGATATGCAATAATTTTACTTCCATTTGCTGGGCTATTTCCATTCCGATGATAAGAGCTCTGTATTCAGCTTCATTGTTTGTGCATGCAGTGCCCAATGTGAAGGAGTATGGCAATAAATCGCCTTGAGGTGTAATGAATATTACTCCTGCCCCCGCTCCCGATATTCGAGCAGCACCATCAAAATACATTTGCCAAAGATTCTGAGATTCAGCCAACATAACCTGTTCATCTGGAAATTCGTCATTGATTTCTTCATTTTCTGCTATAGGATGTGTTGCGAGGAAGTCTGCCATAGCTTGTCCTTTTACTGCTTTCGCTGGTTTATATGAAATAGTATATTTTGACAGCAATAACATCCATTTGGCTAGTCTTCCCGACAGCATTGGCCTGGTCATCAAAAATTTTATGGGATCTGCTCTTGAGATCAGAGTTATATCATGGGAGAGACAATAATGCCTCAACTTTTGTACAGCGAATATGATCAGCGCCAAACACTCTTTCTCGATCGAGGAATAATTGCATTCTGCCCCATCAATGTTCGGTTTAGATAATAAAGAGCAGTCTCTTTCCGGCTTCGTTCACCTGTGCTAACAAAGCACCCAAAGAATTTGTAGCTGCAGATGTATATAAGATAAGTGGCTTACCTTTCACTGGAGCTATTAACACTGGCGGCTGTTTCAATAATTCCTTGATTGAGTCAAATGCATTTTGACAGGCTTGATCCCATATAAATTCTGTCTTTCTTCATTAACCGAGAAAATGGCTGACACCTTCCTGCGAGGTTTGAAAAGAAACGGCGAATGTATGCCAATTTTCCTTGTAAGCTTTTTAATTCCATCAACGTCGTTGGTGGCGGCATATTTTGAATAGCCTTAATTTTTTCTGGATCAATCTCGATCCATCTGTGTCGTACAACAAAGCCAAGGAATTTGCCAGAGGATACTCTAAATGCACACTTAGCAGGGTTCATCTTTAGTTGCTTCTTTCTAAAACGACGGAAAACTGATGCTAAATGTTCGCGGTGTTCTTGATGATCTCCCGACCTGACCACCAAGTCATCAACATAGCATTCAACATGTTTATGCATCATATCTTGAAAAATATTTTCATCGCCCTTTGATATGTTGCCCCAGCATTTTTGAGACCGAAAGGCATAACTTTATAACAATAAATTCCAAGTGGTGTTCTGAAAGCCGTTGCCTCTTCATCTTCGGGTGCCATCCTGATTTGATTATAACCTGCGTATCCATCCATAAAGGATATAATAGCATACTGAGTAGTGCTATCAATTAATAATTCTGTTATCGGGAGAGGGAAGTCATCCTTCGGACATGCTTCATTCAGATCTCTGAAGTCGATGCATACTCTAATCTGCCCATTCTTCTTTTTTACCGGAACAATGTTTGATATCCATTTGGGATATTTAACTTCTCTGAAGAACCCAACCTTTATTAGTTTATTTACTTCTTTTTCGATTAATGGAAACAGGTCTGGGTGAAATCACCTTTGTGCTTGCTTTATTGGTTTCATTTCTTTGGAAATATTTAATCGATGCATTGCTACAGAAGGTTCCAATCCCGGCATTTCTTCATACGTCCAGGCAAAGACGTCTTTATTTTCCTTGAGAAGTTGACCATATTTCTCAAATTCCTTATCTGAGAGACTGACACTGATGAATGTGTTCCTTGGCTCTTCTGCTGTTCCCAAATTTATTTCTCGCAGGCCATCTATTGTCGGCTGCCCCCCATCTTCTATTTGCCTCAGAGCGGTTTCAGGATACTCGACTACCTTAGTATCTTGTTCTGACATTTGTTCGGCTATAGTCATATTTACTGATACCATATTTACTGATGATTCTGCTCCTAATCCTTGGAATTTTCTCCGTTTTTCTTGACTAACTCCGAGAGGGATTTGAATTCCTTTCCCATGATTCAATCCAGTGGGCTTGTCACAATCAAAACCCATATTCATCATGATTTTCTTGCTTACTGCACTGTATTTTCTCAAATTCTGCGGTGCTAACTCTCCATGATATATATTGCTTGTGTTTTCATTCTTCACCTCTGTTGCAGCATGAAACCTTATTGCTTCAGGATATTTAGCACTGGCTCTGACTTAAAATGTTCTTGGGGCGGCTACAAATGGCTTACATCTTTCAATATTGGGTAAGGGCATCGTGTAATTGGACTGTAAGACTTTCAGCTGTTCTGTCGACAACAATGTCAATGGCGGTTGTCCCGGTTGTCTCAGGCGCTTTGGTACAAAATAGAACTTTTTTCTTGCTTCTGTAGTCCCAGGAGATTCCGCCCTTTCTTCTCTAACTTTATTTATTTGAACATCTTTTAAGACTCTCTTTCCATCATCATTTCCCGCTTCTTTGGAGAAACATTTATAATAGCTAGCATCCGCAAAGAAAGACTCAGCTTCTGTATAGGGTTTCGCATCAGCCATTACTTTATACTGCATTCCGTCCTTATAGTATTTGAAACATTGGTGTAGAGTAGAGGGTACAATATTGTATTGATGTATCCATGGCCTGCCTAAGAGAAGGTTATATGTCGTCACAGCATTTATAACATGACATACAACAGTAGTAATTAGTTCTCCCACTTCCAATATTACTGTAATTTTACTAAGTGCGCGTTGTCCATCTTGATTAAACCCTTGTATCATCATTCCGCTAGGGCACAAATCTGAACGGCGGTAACCCAATTTAGTAATCATGGAGAGTGGCAAAAGATTCACTGCTGACCCATTGTCTATCATGATTCGTTTTATCTTCTTTTCGCAAATGTACCCTTCTATCATCAATGGCCTGTTATGTTCTGTTTCACCAATTAAGTCATCATCAGAGAAAGATATTACTGGTAGACAATCCATCTTTTTCTTGCTTCTTTCATTCTTCATTTCTGTCAGTAAAGTTTTTCTCACGTCGTGATCAGACAGTGCTTGAATCAAACTTTGTCGAAACTCTTCTGATAACTTGAGCGCATCATAAATGCTTAAACGTGCAGATATACCTTTTAAGTGACTAACTACATCGTAGGCCACTTTTGTTGCTGCGTCTCCATTTCTATTTCTATCTTCGATGTTCTGTCTTTCAGTCACTTCTTTCCTTGTAATTCCTGTTTTTTGCTTTACCGGACTTGTTATCTGCTTCCCTAATCGGAACGTAATCATTGTCGCATTTCTTATCGGCCTTCGGTCTCCCTTCTCTTTTATTCCCCGAGTCTTTTCTTGAATTGACAATACATTTACTGTCGCCCTTGTATTCTTTTCTTTGCTTTCGCTGGTTATTATATCTCCTCTATTTATCATTCGCTGTATGATGCACTTTAACGTGTAACAATTTTCTGTCGGATGTCCCACTAAACGATGATAACGGCAAAAGTTTCTTTCTCGAGTCCTTGTCACATCTTCAGGGCGTTTGGGCTCTGGTAATTCTAGGGTACCTGCTTTTAACAATTGCTGTATCATAGGCACCACGTCCTCTTTATCAAACTCAAATCCTTCATGAGAATCGAGCATTCTGAGCTTTTTTCCACTGTATCTGTCCCTTGATTGATTCCAGCTTTCTTTTCCTTCCGGCCTTTTGTCTCTTGAGCCCCTCGCATCTTGATTTTTCTTATCCCGATCGATGGTGTTGACGGTTGTCCTGCCAGGTATTCTTCTGACAGTTTCATGATGAAATGCTGGCATCTTACGAGTCATTAATTCCAATGCATGGGCTTTGGTAGCCAAATCACGAAAGGTTCCGATATCAGCGCTGGTGAGTCCGAACGCAATTCCTGTCTCCATAGAGTTCAGACACATTTTGACTTGTTCCTTTTCTTCCGGCAACTGTCTACATGATGCCTCCAGTGTTTTCCATCTGTCTATGAATTTTTCAACTGGTTCTCCTTCTCGCTGTCGTACTGAAGCTAACTCTGTGATGCTAACATCGCGTTCTGATGAGAAGAAGTTTGACATGAAAGCATCTTGCATTTCTTCCCATGTGCGTATAGATCCTGGTGCCAAATTTGAATACCACCTGAAAGCTTTACTTGTCAATGATGATCCAAATAAGCGTAAATAGTATTGAGGTATCGTGGAGAAATTTCCCATGCTGGTGATGAAATGCATCAGGTGTTCTTCTGGTGATCCTTCCCCATTAAATTTTTGAAAATCTGGATGCTTAAAATTGGCTGGAAACGGAACATCTTCTACCTCTCTTGGGTAGGGTGTTCGGTATCTGAAACGGCCGGTATTCATGCGCTCCCTTTCTATTCTGACTGCTTCTTCGATGACTTGTCTTACATCATCCTGTGTTATAGTCCTTATTGCTAGAACTGACCCTCGTGATCCTGTCCCTTGCGGACGGGAGCCTTCGGGTTGGTTTTCCTGTTCATTTGTTGCTCCTATCATGGGTGGAGCCACTATCTGGGCTACATTATGTGCCAGAGTTGCCAGAGCTTCTCTGAGGTTCCGGCATTCATCCATTAGCACCCTTTGTGCCTCTGCCATTTGATCAACACGTTCTTCAGTAGTTGGTCTATTTCCTTGACCCGTCTCTGCCATATATACTGCAGCCTCTTGACTGTTCGTCGAAGCTGTTTTTTTAGTAAAACGAGAATATGTTGACGTAACAGGACTTATAAAGAGGGGAGACATTGGAGTCTCGTTTGACTCTTGTGTACTTCCAGTGCTTTTAACCGATCGAGGTGATACAGTTATGGGTGAGCTTGTTTGAGGTAACACGGGCATCGGTGATCCTATCATCAGTGCTTTGCCTTTCTGCGATTCTGTCCATTTGGTCTTTGGAGCAACTAAAGTTGGAAAATCGTGCAACGAGAACTACGAAGTAGCTTGTTCAGGATAAATCGCCGGAGGAGCGAGTTCAGGTTTTCTTCTTGCTATACTGCGCGTGATCGGTCCCTCAGTTCTTGGTACAAGCAATTTCGCTTTGCGGTTCTTTAAGGTCTTTGCTTTTGTCCTTTTGGACAAGACCAAAGTCCAGTTCTCATCACTTTCTTGTGGTCGGGGTGAGACAGAAATGACTCCCGCTGTTACTTGAGTCACTTTGCGCCTGCTTCTAGTGCTTGCTTTCATATGCTCAGGAGTTTGGCTTGGCGCATATTCAATTACAAATCCAGTAGCGGTGAATCTGAAGTTTACTTTTCTCACAACGTTAGCCATTAGCAATGCTCTGTAATTGAATTTGGGTACCTTCAATAACAAAACATTCATGAAATTAGTATGTGAAGGACTAAGTAAACTATCTTAGAGATGAAGGGGAGGATGTTCCCACTAAGAGTCGCCATTTTGGCGTCTACCAGACGCCAAAAACAGTAATGAGAGTCTTGCAACTTTCTAATGTTAATGTTAAATAAGATATACAAAGTCCCCAGCGGAGTCGTCATTTTGTTTCGACAGGAAAACAAAAGTATTTGATTTGGGAATTATCTTATTCAAACATAACAATGAAATGGTTACAGAAACCATCATCACATTTTATTGATTCTTAATTCATTTACATCCTCAAGTATCCCTTGATTCTAAGATAGTTTACAAAGAAGTCATTGCAAGTTACGATTATTGTAATTAAATATGAATTCCGGCAGCATAACAGTCCTAATTTCAATCATCTCCTATGACTTAGGAGGAATAAACAAATTGATCAATTAGTCTTCAAGAGGACGGAGATTCCGGCAGTATAACAACGCCATTTCAGTCATCTCCTGAAACTTAGGAGGAATACGTTTTTTCTTCCTTTTTCTCCTGAACAAGAAGAACTTGAAGACTTGAAGACTCTAGCCATTCTAACAGCATAACAGCCCATTGCTGTTATGGACTGTCTAACAGTCGATTTGCGCCAGTCCGCGCAAACGACAGACTTTGTGTGGGTCCGCGCAAACGACAGGAGCCCAATGCTCCTTTGCGCGGGTCCGCGCAAACTATAAGAGCCCAATGCTCTGCACCTTCTGTCTTATTCTTCGTCTTTCTTTCACTCTGAAATCTTCTAACCCCTTTTGAGAGAAAGAACAGGGTATTTATAGACATTTTTACTGGTGTAAATCTCTGTTCTGGTCGATGTGGGACAAAATAACATCCAACCTTTTTTATACCTCCGTAAAACTCTTTGCGCGGACCAGCGCAATCGATATGCTTTGCGCGGTCTCACACAATATATCATTCCCGCGCAACCTGTCTTCACTGATCAACCCGCGCAACCCATTTACTTTGCGCAATCCAGCGCAATCTATTCTCTTTGCGCGAACCCGCGCAAAGTCATCTTCAAACTAATTTCTTTGATCTTTAAACTGATTTTCTTGATTTTTCCTTTCTTCAATTCTTTGCTTATTTTATGCCTCAACATATACCTATTGGAAAGCCCGAATGAGGATCTTCCTCAAATCAATGGATGGGAGTGTGTGGCAAGCCACAGTGACTGAATGGAGCCCTCCTACCATTGAGGTAACTGGTATCAATGGATCAAAATCAATGAGAATAACACCTTATACTTCTTGGTCCACACTTAAGAAAAGTGAGAGTAGTGTCAATGCAAAAGCACTAAATGCAATCACTTGCGCACTATCACTGGATGAGTTCAAAAGAATCATATCCTGTGATATTGCAATGCAAGCCTGGGATATATTAGAAATGACACACGAGGGTACATCAATTGTCAAAAATGAACTCACAACCAAATTTGAAGAAATTCATATGGAGGAAAATGAAATGTTTATGGACTTTTACATAAGATTAAATAACATTGTAAACTCGTGGGGATAAAATTCTAGAAAGTAAAGTGTGTACAAAGATACTACGCTCACTTCCTGAACGGTTCAACTCTAAGGTAACAGCGATCCAGGAACTTCGTGATACGGATAATATGAAGGTAGAGGAACTAGTTGGTTCTTTACAAACCTATGAGTTAAACTTTAAAGCTCCTAAAGGTAAATCTATAGCTTTGAAAGCTTCTAAAAATGTATCTGAAGAAAACACTGATTTTGAAGATAATATGGCTCTTTTAGCAAAGTAGTTTTATAAGATTTTCAAAAGTAAGAAAAGATTTGATTTTCAATCAAATGATAAGAAGAAATTTAGACCCAAAACTCAAAAATCTTTGAAAGACGGTCAGTGTTACAACTGCCATGAATATGGGCATTTAGCAAACAAATGTCCTAAAAAAGACAAACCCAAAAGGAAGGGTATGTTGGCTACTTGGGATGAATCATCTGAATCTGAAGCTACTTTTGATTCAGAAGATTCTAAAATCGAGTCGGGCAATGAAGTTAAGGCCCTTATGACTCTAGCCAAATTCACTTTTTCAGATCACGATGATTCAACAAGTGAAGAAAATTTGAATAGTGAATATGAAAATGAAGAAGATCTTCAAGATACTTACAATGCCCTATACAAGGAAAGTTTTAAAATTGTCGTGAAGCTTAAACTTCAAAAAGAAAAGTTTTTTAAACTCAAAGAATGTTTCGACTTAATTATTTTAGAAAAAACCAAAATTTTAGATAGTTTTGAAAAATCAAAATGTGATTTGGAATTCAAAACCTCCCTGATTGAAGATTTGAAATCTGAAATTGAGAAACTCAAGAATGAAGTATCTTCTCTTCTGAGTTTGAAGGATACATGGAGGTATGCCCAAGGAGATCCAAAGTTAAAAAAACTTTTATCCGGATCTAGAAAAAGTGGCGATCAATCCGGGTTGGGTTATGATAAAAACATACCTCATAAACAGAAGAGTACTCCTCCCAACTTTGTGAAAGGAGAAGCCACAAACTCAAAAGAAAAAGGTACTTGTCAAGGTCTTTCTAAAAATACAAAAACTTTTCAAAAACCTAAACGTAGTTATTTCAAAAATCAGAACAGAAACCCACTGCCGAAATCATAGTTGATTTACTCAAGGAGCTCTCAAAATCTAACTCGGGAGGTCATTCCCACAACTATAAACAGAAGAAAACTAACTATGTTCCTAAACCCAAAACAGTTTTGAAATGGGTTCCTAAAGTGGCCTGCTTGGTTGCCCACACTGCTTTCAAAGCAACAAGCCATTCAAAATGGTACTTAGACAGTGGATGTTCCAGGCACATTACAGGTGACAAGGCTTTATTCACCGATCTAAAATATATGACTGATGGGTCAGTCACATTTGGTGATGGTAGCAACTGCAAGATTATTAGCCAAGGTACGGTTCAACTCTATAATCTTCCCTTATTTAAGAATGTTTTATATGTTGAGGGACTAAAACACAACCTGTTAAGCATATCTCAAATATGCGACAACGATCATAGTATTAAATTTTTTAATCAAGGTTGTGAGATTATAGATAAAAAGGGTTCTGTAATATTAATTGGTCGCAAAACTTCTGAAAACTACTATATAGTAAGCAACGGTAGCTCATCTAATCAAACGTGTTACATGGTCCATACCGATGAGACAGAATTATGGCATAAATGCCTTGGACATGTACACTACCAAAATTTATACAGATTGAACAAAGGAGAACTTGTTAGAGGTCTACCTAAGATTCAAAAAGTAGACAAGATATGTGGTGAATGTCAGTATGGTAAACAAACTAGGAGCCCTCACAAAAAGGTGAACTCCAATACTACATTAAGACCACTCGAACTTCTCCACATGGATCTTATAGGACCAACTAGAATGGAAAGTCGAGGTGGCAAAAAATACATCTTAGTTATTGTAGATGATTTTACAAGATTTACCTGGGTTTCATTCTTAAGAGACAAATCAGAAACCCTTGATGAAGTGAAAAAGATTATCAAACAGATCCAGACTGAAAAATGTTCTCAAGTCAGTAAGATCCGAAGTGATCATGGATCTGAGTTTAAAAATAGTGGTTTTGAGAAATTCTGTAACGATCAAGGAATATCACATGAATTCTTTGCGCCCAAAACTCCACAACAAAATGGTATTGTGGAGAGGAAAAATAGAGTGCTCCAAGAAATGGGAAATGTTATGTTGAATAGCATGAAACTCCCTAAAAATTTATGGGCCGAAGCAGTGAATACCTCCTGCTACATTATTAACCGTGTCTATACTTATAAATCCAATAATAAAATGGCTTATGTGATGTGGTTCGATAAGAAGCCGACTGTCAAATACTTTTGAGTTTTTGGTAGCAAGTGCTACATTTTGCATGACCGTGAAAATCTAGGAAAGTTTGACACTAAGAGTGATGAAGGAATCTTCTTAGGATATTCTTTAAACAGTCGTGCATATCGTGTACTGAACAACAGGACCGGTGTGATTCAAGAGTCAATTAATGTGATCATTGATGATCACATGAATACACCTGCACCTATTTCAGATATTGATGAAGTTCTTGTAATTGAAAATCCAGATACTTCATCAAGTGAAATTAATTCTGAATTAGGGACAGTTAAAGATCATCCAACTGATCAAATTCTTACAAACCCTCTCACTGGTGTGCGCACTCGTAGATAACTAGAAGGCATATGTAACTACGTATGTTTTATATCCCAGATTGAACCGGTAAATGTAAAAGAAGCACTTTCTGATGAAAACTGGATAGTAGTGATGCAGGAAGAACTTAATCAATTTGTTTGTAATGATGTCTGGTATCTTGTTTCTAGACCTAAAGATAAACACATAATAGGAACTAAGTGGATTTTCAAAAATAAGTCTGATAAACTTGGAAATATAATTCAAAACATGGCAAGACTGGTTGTTCAAGGGTACACTCAAATAGAAGGTATTGATTACGATGAAACCTTTGCCCCAGTTGCTCGCCTTGAATCAATTAGTCTTTTTATATCCATTGCATGCTTTAAAAAATTTAGAATTTTTTAAATGGATGTGAAGAGTGTTGTAACGACCTGAAAATTTCCGTACATTGGGCCGAGTACCACCTCGACCAGAAATCACATAGGATTAAATCCTTTAGAAATTTAACAAAGTTAACTAAGTACTAAACTCGGTTAGTCATGAAATCCGTTGGGATCGCTTTAAATACGATCCACAAGACCCAAAACTTGCAGAATTAGTGACTCTAGGTTACCCTAAAGTCTAGAGCCAGACTCATTACCCGTCTGCTCCCGAGACTGAAACGAAACTTCGTATGAGGTCTAGATCGCACATCGGGAGGCCAATTAACACGAAGCTAAGGAACCAAGACCGCCCCACTAGGCTTGACAATCATCTCGAAAATCAGGCAATTCCGATGTCCCACGGCCATTCTTTTCACTCCGGAGCGAGGGAGTGTGAAAAACACTATTTCCATTCAACTAAAAATATCTGGAATAGTGATCTGGCACCTTTCAGTTGCGCGTCAGTATTAAGCAACTTGACCGTCGGAATCAGACCAAATTACACCCTCGGATTAAGAAAAATTTCAGGAACATTTACATGTACTCAGAATTTCTGATCGTGGCCCACTGACCGTTGAACTGAAAGTGGTCCGCCACGTGCGATTTGGGAATCCGATCGAGCTGAAAATGTAATCCCACGTAGATCCGTGGATGGTGAGCTTAAGTCTGACGTTTGGCTCAAGGAGGGCCACCAGAACACCCCTTTTGAGCTTGGAAAGTGGCGAACTGCCTACATATGCAGCCACCCTTGAACCTGAGTCTATTTTAGACATGTTCTTGGCTATAAAAGGGGCTTAGAACAGCCCCTCTCACAGCCATACGAATTTGGGTCCAAACCCTTAGAGAGAAAGAGAGAAAAGAGAGAGAAAGTTTTGGAGATCGTGGCCGATCTTCCTCCTGCTGCTTCCACTCCTCCCACGGCCTACACCGCCCTATTCCAGGGGTTTTCCCAGCGGTTTCCACCCCATTTGAAGGTAAGAAACCCTAACCCTAGGTCTGATTTGAGCTTGATTAGTGATAGGTTATGGAAAGACTAATCGGATGCGCTCTTTAGGCTAGGAAACTCCCGTATACGGAAGCTCCAACACCCTTGCTGATTCGTTGGAATTCCAAGGGCTGAGGTGAGGACTTTAAGTGTATAAGTTACGGTTTTCAACGCTTTCAATGTCAGATAATGATAGATTCATGATCTGCATGCAAATGCATATGTACAAAGTGCTTTCCGTTTCCTGTTTCGATTAGCGGTAAAGAATATGGAATTTTACATACTCTTGATATACGTAGAAATACCGTATACGTATTTTTGTTGAGAAAATGTTTGACATGTTTATTTAATGTTTGATTATATCATGTGTGGATAAAATGCTAGTTTGGCGAAAGGGATCGCGAAAATACATGTTCATGTGTAAATGTCATGTATGTTGAAATTGCGTATTCTAGAAATTCCGCATACGTGCGGATTTTGGAAATGTAATTGTAATGATTATTTGCTGTATGAATACGATATACACGAGAAAAATACTCCCGGGGCGAAGGGACAGCCCTAACACGAACTTGGCAAACATACGTCATGTATGTTGGAATAGTGTATTCTAAGTGTTTGTGTAAGTGCGTGTATGTGTACATGTGTATGTACTAGTGCCTTAGATAGGCGCTGATATGGGATTACCAACTCCCTTAGAGACATGTAGGATCCCCTCCATGCGGTGGTTCACCGCAACCACTCCATTGTAATGCGCTCACAATTGTATCCCTATGGGGATAGTGCTTTATCACATGCCTTACAACATGCTTTGCAACATGCTTGACTTCATGTTTTACCTCATGCTTTATAACATGCCTAATAACATGCTTGTATTGCTTGTTTATCATGCTTTACTTCACATGCTGACGATGAAAACTGTTTGAGTTTGGGACTATGTATATAGTCCAAACACTCGGTACCAGACTTGTGATTGTGGCTGAGATTCATGTCGCCACAAAGGACGGGTCCGGCGAACCCGAGTCGTACTTCGGTTGGCGATAGTGGTTAGCCACGCGGAGTGCTTTTGCGCTCCATATCGCTCAACTTGTGGTGCTATCGAGCTAGTCAGGCTCGCCAATTAAACCGAAGTGTAGTTGTGTGTTCACCCTGTTTGGTCGCTACTGCTTGAACCTAGGGTACCAAACTTACCAATGGCGATTCCCGTTTAACCATGGTACCTAGATCCGCTAAGTCGCATGAGCCGGGCATGGTGGTATGGGACACCGTGGTCGAGCTGTCGGCCTACGCTGGGGCCATGTGCCTCCCCGTAGTGACCATTGCGCAACTATCTCGTGAGCCGAATACGGTGGTATGGGACACTGTATTCGAGCTGTCGATACTTCGGCGAGAGCCGAGTACGATGAGATCTGTGCTCGTGCTGACGGGCGACGAGTCCTCCGTGGTATCATCGAGTACACTCCAAGGGTCTGTGATTGGCCACGAGTCTTTCACAGCAACTAGAGTGTGAGTTGAGCCGAGTATGGTGAGACCTGTACTGAGCTGACGGCTAATGATTGAGCCGAGTACGGTGAGACCTGTACTCGAGCTGACGGCCAGCAATTGAGCCGCATACGGTGAGATCTGTATCCGCGCTGACGGGTGACGAGCCCTTTGCGATGCCTTCACTAAGCTTCTCAAACCATAACATCGTATGAGAATAACTAGGATTGACGACCCTAGAATGGATCATGTTGGGAATGATACAAGGGAGGTACCTTAGTTTCCCAATACTGCTGATTGAAATGGATTAATAAAAACTTGGTAATCATGAGCATCATCGCACCGCATGTGCTTTGTAGATGTGGCGCACTGAGGGAGTAAGCATTCGCGAACGTAAGGTGATGTCGCTTGAGGGTGGTTTGGCAAGGGCATACAGCATCATGTCATATCATTTTTGCACTTAACAAGAGTAGTTAGAAATGCTTGATTTGTACTGCTTTATCATTACTGCTTGGTTGATTTGATAACATGTTAACTTATGCTTTATTGTTCCACTGAGTTAGCTACTCACTCCCACGTTACGGGACGATGTTGTACACACCAACCAGACTCTGTCGCAGGTATAGAGGGCGCCTTGGTTCAGGAGCCAGAGCCCGACATTGATGAGGACCAGGAGGAGTTCTCCTTCATGCAGTACTCTGACGGCTTCGCTTAGGCCGGCTGCATCGCGGGATTCTCAGGGCCTCTTTTGAGGATGTATTTTGGGTTTTTGACTTACAAACAGTACATGTATATTGGTGCTCAGCTAGTACTCATACTCTGGAGTTCAGAAAATTTTGTTACTTTACATACTTGAATATAAAATTTCAGTCTTCCGCTGCTTTTATATGCAATTGAACTGGAGTATGAATTACTGTTTTGGTTTAATCTCATTCATGTTTATTGCGCTAACTTAGACAACATTTAACCGGCATTGTGTATGTTGCATAAGTGATGCGTTGGAACTCGGGAGTTGAGTTCATACTCGACCCCCGAATTTCAGGGCGTTACAAGTGCCTTCTTAAATGGTGATTTACATGAAGAAGTATATGTTGAACAACCCACAGGGTTTGAAGACCCTAAGTTTCCTAATCATGTATACCGCTTTAAAAAGGCTCTCTATGGTTTGAAACAAGCTCCCAGGGCATGGTACAAAAATTGACTAAGTTTTTACTAAGTCATAATTTTCAAATGGGTAGTGTCGATACGACTCTCTTTGTTAAGAAACATAATGATGATGTTTTAATGGTTCAAATCTATGTAGATGATATTATTTATGGATCAACCTGTACTAACATAACTGTTGAGTTTGCAGATTTGATGAAATCTCAATTTGAAATGAGCATGGTTGGGGAATTGAATTATTTCTTAGGATTGCAAGTAAAACAGCAATCTGATGGAATTTTTATTTCACAATCTAAATATGCTTTGAACTTGATTAAGAATTTCGGATTTGAGAATGGTAAGAATTTTGATACTCTCAAAAGACTCTACAAGAGAAGATGTAGATCTTAAATTGTATCGTAGCATGATAGGCAGTTTGCTTTACTTAACTGCAAGTAGACCTGATATTGCTTTAAGTGTTAGAATTTGTGCTAGATATCAGTCTAATCCTAAAGAATCTCACTTAACTGCTGTTAAGAGAATTATTCGATATGTCACAAGTTCAGTTAATCTGGGTCTTTGGTATCCTTATGATATTAGTGTTCAATTAGCTGGGTATTCAGATGCTAATTGGGCAGGTAATACTGATGACAGAAAATCAACCAGCGGTGGTTGTTTTTATATTGAAAACTGTTTAGTTTTTTGGCTTAGTAAAAAACAAAGTTCTATATCACTTTCAACAGTTGAAGCTGAATATATCGCAGCTGGTAATGCTTGTACACAGCTTGTTTGGATGAAACGTATGCTAAGTGATTATAGAATTAAACAGGATTCTATGTTATTATATTGTGATAATACCAGTGGCATAAATATTTCAAAAAATCCAATTCAGCATTTTCGTACTAAGCATATTGATATTAGATTTCATTATATTCGAGATTTAGTTGATGAAAAGGTAATATCATTGGAATATATCCCTACCGAGAATCAACGTGCTGATATTTTCACTAAACCGCTTGACAAAAGAAGGTTTAACAAAATAAAATTTGATCTTGGCTTGTGCATTTTAAAATGATTATTTATGCCTATTTGTATCATAGTGTATATATTTACTAGATTAAATTTTTAATTTTTTAAAATATGCATGAAAATCTGATTTATTGGTGGTACTCGACTAGTCGAGGATTTCCTCGACCTGTCGTGGCACGACCGGTCGACGAAAACCCACGACCAATCGTAGATCGCATGAATCACTTATATTTGGGGCAAAAACTCTTTCTTCCTCATTTCTTCTTTCTTCTTCGACTAGCCGACGCTTGACCTATCGAACCCACCATCCAAATCCTTCAAGGTTAGTGCTTCATTTGTTTATTTCTTGTGGATTTGTATCTAGATTACTTCTCTTTTCCTCTTGAAGTTGTCTATTTCTTATTTTGTTGAGATTTGAGGTTTCCCTTTAGAAAAATCTGTTTTGAGAAAACCATCTTCTCAAACCCTTCCAACTCTTTATTTTCTTGAAATCTTTGTTGCGAATGGCATCTAGAGGAAGAAAAGTAACATCTCATGGTCCGTCTTCTTCTTCCAAATCAGCCCCTCTCACTAAGCGTCATCTTCGGTCTTCCGACGATGATCCGTCTTATGTTCAGGACATTAGATTACGCAATGTTATTGTTGAACATCAAGTTTCTATTAATCATGTTGCTCCTTTTAATATCCTTCCTATGCTTTAAGCTGTAGGTTGGAAAAACTTATTACATTGGGGTGGGCCAGCATACCGGTCCATTGCTCCGTCAATGTTTGCATGTATATGTGATTTTTCACTAGAGAACTTAACTTTTAAAATAGTCACTAGAGAAGGACCATTTGACATTGATCGTCATTTGATTTCAGATCTTATGGATATTCCTGTGAATGATGAGGGGATTCCTATCTCTAACTTATCTGACAAACCCTCAGAATCTGAAAAACGACTCCTCACTAGAGATTTATGCAATCTGAATGCTCAATGGACTCATAAAAGGAATGCGCTTCCCTCAAGGTATTTGTTGCCCAAATACAGAGTTCTTCATAAAATCTTTATGTCTAACTTATATCCTCGATCGGGTGATAAATCTAAATTGACTTCCTTTATGGTTCGTGTTCTTCATGCTGTTGCCAGTGGTAGGTCTATCTGTTTACCTTCCTTGATTTACCACTTTTTTCTTAATTTTCGTCTCCATCCTAGACACAGTGACATTCCTTTTGCTTATTTGATGACTGTGTTGGCTACTCATATGTTAGTCGATATGCTAGTTGGAGAGGCCCCTATCCGTCATCTAATATTCAATAATTCTAACTTAAATAAGATGAAGTTGGAGTTACTCCCTAGTCAAGGTGATGGTGTTGGCAATGCTGAAGTATCACATGAGGATGTAGCTGGTGATCCTCCTTCTGATGATATTAATATGGATGATATCTTTGAAGAACTTGATTCTGATTCTACGAATGATCCAGATTTTGAGCCTTCTGACTTTTATGCACGTCTGCATGCATTGGAGGATAAGGTTGAGAATATAAATGTTAAGATGGAAAACATGTCTGTTGCTCATGATCTACAATTCAAGTATATGCGTAAATATCTTAGGCGCTTGAACAAAGGCATGCATAAACTTGATCCTTCCATCCCTGCTCCTTCATCCGGTTCTGATTAATTCTTTTCAGCTATCTAATTTGTAATAACTTTACTATTCTTGTGTTTCAACTGGTTGGGAGATTGTTGTTATTTATGACTTAGCTCAGTCTATGAATTATGCGAGTTGACTATTCTTGTCTTGTTACCTCTCATATATCTCTCTAATTATTTCTCCTCAGTTTATTTGTTCTGTGCTTCCTTTGTCCTCTTGTGACAAAAAGGGGGAGAATAATGTTTATGCTTATATAAATGGAGAATGGAGTAGCATTGCGAAGTATGATGTTACTTAGGGGGAGTATGTGTAGAGGAGAAGGACTTTTGATATAAAGGTTCATGTTATCTATTGATATGCAGGTTCATGTTACTGTGCTAGTTGATAACAACTGGTGCATGATTTGTTAATCAGATATTCAATGAACTAACATATCTTGGAAGTGTGTTTTGTCACTAATTTGACAAAGGGGGAGATTGTAAGTGCTATTGTTTATAGCCCTTTCGTTTGTCAAATTTATGGTGCCAAAGACACTGTTATGAAGCTTGCATATGTGATGATCAAAGCGGTACTTAAGATCAACTTTGATGGACAAGCACTGCTCTCAAGTCAAGATCTCAAGATGCTTTCAAGTTCAAGAAGCTTTCGAGTTCAATTTCAAGTTCAAGAAGCTTTCAAGTTCAATCTCAAGTTCAAGAAGCTTTCAAGTTCAATCTCAAGTTCAATCTCAAGATCTCAAGAAGCTTTCAAGTTTGAACTACATCAAGACTTCAAGCTTCACTACTTTCAAGGTCCTTAAGTTTCAATGTCCTTACTTCACTATTGCGGTTTGATTAACCATATGTTGACCTTTAGAGTAGGCTACTTTGGATACATAATTCACATATTTTATATAAGTGAGTCTGGCATGTTCTAAAACTAGTCCTGGTCTTTGGTCGACTAGTCCTAGCACTGCTTCGACCTGTTTAAGGATTTCCTGGATCAGTCGTAAGTTTGTTTGCAAATTCGGATATTTTCTGTTGGGCTTCGACTAGTCCTGGATACTGTTCGACTAGTCGTAGGAATAGTGTCGACTGGTTCTTCAATCAGTCGTAGACTTTCGACTCAAACTACAGTGATGAATTATACTTAGCTTGGACCAGTCGTGTGTGACCTTCGACCAGTCGAATGTGCCTTACGACCAATCGATTGTGCCCTACAACCAGTCGTGAAACCATCTTATCTTATCGCACTTGAATTTTCAAATATCTGTTGCATCTTCGACCAGTCGTAGCAACTTAAGACCAGTCGAAGACGTAATTTCTTCACATTATAAATAGAGCACGAATCTCAGAATTAAATAGACCATTCAAGCTAATTTAATTCAGCCTTCTGAGAGATAAATCTGTGCTCTATTTAAAGCTAAGTGTGCTTATTTAATATTTTCTTTCATTAACTTTGTTAATTGATTTTGTTTCTTGCATTCCAATCTAATCTGTAAAGAGGAAGTTTTATTTTCCTTTTACTGGAATCAAAATCAATTCAAGCTAGCCCATTTGTTTTAATTTAAAATCTATTAAAAATTAGAACCATTATAAAGTGAGTACTAGACATTGATCTTGAACATTCAAATCTCTACTCCAACTCGGTTCTTTTTGGGCTGCTACATCGAAGGAGAAATTCAGGTATTTTACATATACTGTAAATTCATCTATTTTAGTTTTATTTGAGGTTAAGCCAGAAAAATCTCAAAACTGTTGGTTATCTGAGGAGAGCCAGAAAACTCAGAAGTGAGGGTTTTTTGAATTGTGTAAGCCCTTTGAAAAAGACACAATTGTAAAGGTTTTGGGTGAACCTGTGAAAACCTACTTGATACTGAAAGCTAATATCCCTTGTGTGAGGATATTAGGAGAGGAGTAGCATTCTGCGTGGCTGTTTTTGAACAGTTGGTGTACACACAGGTGAACCATATAACTCCTTGTGTTGGGTGGAAGTGTGCTTTATTTTCCTATATTTGATTCTTCTTTTATGGAAAGTATGTCGATGTGAATGTTGTAATCATTTTAATTTCAAGCTCAGTGTGGAATGTTGTAATAGTTTAGAAATTTCTATAATTTATTTCAAGCTATTCCTTTATTTGTTTGAGCTTTAGATTCTCTAAATTGTTCTAGTGAGGTTGCCCTGCCATTTCTATGGTGTATGGTTGTCCCTAGAATAATCGAATACATTTTATTCCTTTGTTTTGTTTCAATTTAATTATTCCTAGAAAGTTTGAGTTCTTGATACAAAGATCTTTCTAGAAATCTGGTTGTCCTACCATAAAATTTGGTTTTTGGTGAAAGGTTGTCCTTAGAACAACTTTTGTATGAATCTCTCAATACTTGTTTATTGAGGTTTCTATTCATTTATGCATTGTGGATTGATTTACTTTATTTGGCTTTCTTGTTATTTAAATTTCGTTGTAATTATTTTAAATTTGGCATAGTCCTATTCACCCCCCCTCTAGGGCATATAGGCTGGCCATTTCAAGTGGTATTGGAGCATAATAGCTCGCTCTTATTGTTTTTTATTTGGATTTAATTCCTGAGCTAACGATCTAAGCTATATATACAATGCCAAATTTTGATAGCCTATCAGTCACTAGGCCTCCACCCTTTGATGGCTCCAACTATGCCTATTGGAAAGCCCGAATGAGGATCTTCCTCAAATCAATGGATGAGAGTGTGTGGCAAGCCACAGTGACTGAATGGAGCCCTCCTACCATTGAGATAACTGGTATCAATGGATCAAAATCAATGAGAATAACACCTTATACTTCTTGGTCCACACTTCAGAAAAGTGAGAAAAACACTAAATGCAATCACTTGCGCACTATCACCGGATGAGTTCAAAAGAATCATATCCTGTGATACTACAAAGCAAGCCTGGGATATATTAGAAATGACACGCGAGGGTACATTAATTGTCAAAAAATCTAAAGTCCAACTCCTCACAACCAAATTTGAAGAAATTCATATGGAGGAAAATGAAATGTTTATGAACTTTTACATAAGATTAAATGACATTGTAAACTCAATGTGGGGTCTTGGCGATAAAATTCCAGAAAGTAAAGTGTGTGCAAAGATACTACGCTCACTTCCTGAACGGTTCAACTCTAAGGTAACCGCGATCCAGGAACTTCATAATATGGATAATATGAAGGTAGAAGAACTAGTTGGTTCTTTACAAACCTATGAGTTAAACTTTAAAGCTCCTAAAGGTAAATCTATAGCTCTGAAATCTTCTAAAAATGTTTCTGAAGAAAACTCTGATTCTGAAGATGATATGGCTCTTTTAGCAAAGAAGTTTTATAAGATTTTCAAAAGTAAGAAAAGAGTTGATTTTCAATCAAATGATAAAAAGAAATTTAGACCCAAAACTCAAAAATCTTTGAAAGGCAGTCAGTGTTACAACTGTCATGAATATGGGCATTTAGCAAACAAATTTTGATGCCTAAAACATAAAAAAGCACTTGGTGGGGCCCACCTAAAATTTTGATGCATATGAAACGTGGTCTGACTCCTCATCCAAGTGGGACACACAAAATGGATGGGCTGGATTTGTGAACCACATCTCAGTGGGCCCAACAAATGATTATGAATATTTTAATGGAGGGTAACCCCTTTCAACTTTGGTATGTGGTGTGGCCCAAAAAAGTCAAGGATTGACTTGATTTTTATGCCCCAGGCCCACCATGGAATGGTGCATCTGACTGATGGGGTAGATGTTGACACCCATCACGGTGGGGCCCATACAGCTCGACCGTATGGAACCTTTTCCCATATATATATACATATATATATATATATATATAATAAATTATAAAATCATTATATATCCACCATTAAAACCCTCCTAAGGCCCACTATACTTTTTATTTGACATCCAATCTGTTGATTAGGTCATACAGGCCCAGATGAAGGGGAAAAACAAAAATTAGTTTGATCCAAAACTTTTATGACCCAAAATGTTTTTTAATGGTTGACGCTCATTCAACACTGTTTCTTATAATGTGGTCCACTTAAGATTTCGATATATCTCAATTTTTTCTTTTTGTTGAAAAAAAAATGTTATAGGCCAGATGTAACACCCCGTACCTTCAACACGCGGGTGTTACCTTTTTAATCCACGTTAACCTAAAGCAAATTGGATTATTCAAAAACTCGAACTCAACATACACAGGATGAGGATTCCGAGCGACATTTAAGCCATCCATCAAGGTCTTCAAGGGTCAGAGCACGCACCATGTCAATCAGGAAGGTGAGACTACTCAGACACTCTAAATTAAAGTCATTACGATAGTTAATACTACGGCAATATACTTGTCACCAACACACGAGAACTAGTTAGTGACAAACCACGCTTTCATCATAACTAGTACTTGACATTAACCGTTGAAAACAAATATCGGGTCCAACCGGCCAACAGATCATGCCAGATAGGCCAAAAATAGCTCAAAAAGAGTACGTAACGGGCCACCTAGGACTCTCCATCGATCCAAAATGGACCAGGATCCCTGAGTAAGGTCCTCAATGTAAATGGATGGAGTGGATCGCGGTAGTAACATTTCTGTAGGCCTCTACACAATGCTTATGCACAAAGAGTACTTGTGCATGAGGTGCACCAGAACCATTGGCTCGGTCAAACATGCTTTGACCGACCATTTTGTAAATTACAAAAATATCCCGCCAAACGGATATTTTAAACCGACGTAATTCAAACCCATAAGTGGGCCACCACGGCCACTTTCCGGACGTTCTTATCCGTTCAATTTCTTCACGGGACCCACACGATCATAATGGTATAACCGTTTGATCAGGTGTACTCAAACGAAACAGATTGAACACCACCGTCCAATCCATGCCAAGTATAGCCCGACCCGATCCTGTGAAGAGAGAGAGAGAGAGAGAGAGAGAGAGAGAGAGAGAGAGAGAGACCGACTTTCCGTTTTAGGAAAGGCAAATCTCAGCCGTCCACGGTGAGAACGATCACAACCGTCCGTCCCTCTCCCTCGATGGCTATAAAAGAGGGCACTGTAGCCCTATGTAACGCCCTGAAAATCGGGGGTCGAGCATAAACTCAACTCCCGAGTTCCAGAACATCACTTATGCAACAAAATGAATGATGATTGAATGTTGACTGTATTCGTGCATTGAACATGAGTGAGATTAAGCCAAAACAGCATATCATACTCCAGAGACAGTTAAGTTTGCAACCGGAAGACTGTGATAGATAGATAAAATATATAACTTATGATGAGTCTCCAGAGTGTGATAACATTACCAGGTTAAATAAATACAATTGCAGTTCTAAAATTTACCAAATGTGAGGAAGTGTAATGCCTTCTATCCCATGTGCCATAGCCCCGTCAATACCTTATCAGGTCTTCATTGACCTGCCAGAGAGATACAGATAGGAGAACTCCTCCTATCATCACAGAAGTAGTCCGGCTCTGCTTCACAAGCATCGCCATCACCTGAAACTCAACAAATCTGGTGGGTGTTCGGAACACCGTCCCGTAACGTGGGAGTGAGTGATCAACTCAGTGGAACAATAAGGCATAGGTTAACATGTTATCAATTCAATCAAGCAGTAATGATAAAGCAGTACAAATCAAACATTTCTAACTACTCTTGTTAAGTGCGAAAATAAAATGACATGATGCTGTATGCCCTTGCCAAACCACCCTCAAGCGACATCATCTTACGTTCGCGAATGCTTACTCCCTCAGTGCGCCACATCTACAAAGCACATGCGGTGCGATGATGCTCATGATTACCAAGTTTTTATTAGTCCATTTCAAACAGCAGTATTAGGAAACTAAGGTACCTCCCTTGTATCATTCCCAAACATGATCCATTCTAGGGTCGTCAATCCTAGTTATTCTCATACGATGTTATGGTTTGAGAAACGTAGTGAAGGCATCGCAAAGGGCTCATCACCCGTCAGCGCGGATACAGATCTCACCGTATGCGGCTCAATTGCTGGCCGTCAGCTCGAGTACAGGTCTCACCGTACTCGGCTCAATCACTAGCCGTCAGCTCGAGTACAGGTCTCACCGTACTCGGCTCAACTCACACTCTAGTTGCTGTGAAAGACTCGTGGCCAATCACAGACCCTTGGAGTGTACTCGATGATACTACGGAGGACTCGTCGCCCGTCAGCACGAGCACAGATCTCACCGTACTCGGCTCTCGCCGAGGTATCGACAGCTCGAATACAGTGTCCCATACCACCATATTCGGCTCACGAGTTGATTGCGCAATGGTCACTACGGGGAGGCACATGGCCCCAGCGTAGGCCGACAGCTCGACCACGGTGTCCCATACCACCATGCCCGGCTCATGCGACTTAGCGGATCTAGGTACCATGGTTAAACGGGGATCGCCACTGGTAAGTTTGGTACACTAGGTTCAAGCAGTAGCGACCAAACAAGGTGGACATACATAAGGCAGATCGGGTTACTTGATGAGCTCGACTAGCACGATCGCCCGTTGAGCTGCACGACATGAAGTGCATAAACAACTTCGTGTGGCCTAGCCACTGCCGACAGGCAACGCACGACTCGAGTTCGTCGAACACATCCCACGTGGCAAATGAATCTCAGCCACGAGTTCAATCTCGTTACCGATTGCCTGGACTATAATCATAGCCCCAAACACAATCAATTACAGAGATATAAAGCAGTAATGGATCAGGATTCAAATCATACAATCAGTCTGGTATTATCCGTTTAGGGCTGCCAGGGCTGTTGCACGCACTCGTTGCTCCGCTCCCCCATCACCCATGACAGATCATACAACGTAAATATAGATTAAACATATGCATCACATAGTTAAAATCATAAAGCAGTTGAGCATGTTATGAATCACAACACAAGCATGAGTTTGTACATGTTCAATTCCTAATCACACAACTATCAAAGGAGATCATACACATAGTTTATAGAGGTTGAGAATCATGTCTCAACACCCTTATACTTTACAATTTGCTAACTACTACTCATTCAGACATTTCAAGAAACACTTAAACAAACATACATCAACATACACGACATATGTCGATCACATAGGCATTAGGCCAAATCCTTTCACTAGGGAGTTGCCCCAATCATAACACGCGTACACCCACGACGGATAGTCATGGCAAGCAGGAATCCGAGTTCCATATTCATTCAGTCATTTCCACAAACACTTGGGCCACACATTTTAGCATATATAGTGTATTTTGGCCGTGGCGTGACTTAGGGCAAATCCTTTCGTCAAAGGGGGGTATCGCCAATACATCAATCATGAATCCATGACAATTAGTCATGGCGAGCACGAATGAGAATTCTATACTCATTCAGCCATTTCCACAAACACTTAGAATACACTATTACAACATACATGGTGTATGTTAGTAAAACAGGTATTAGGGTTATCCTTTAGCCAAGCTAGTATTTTATCCATGTATAATATATTACTACAGCAAATAATTATGATACATACATCTCCAAAATTTATACGTATACAGTATTTCTAGAATACACAATTTCAACATACGTAGCATTTACAAGTGAACATGTATAACGGCGATTCCTTTCGCCAAACTAGTATTTTATCCATATATAGTATAATCATACATTAAATAAACATGTTAAACACTTCTCCAAAAAAAAATACGTATACGGTATTTCTACGTATATCTAGAGTATGTGAAATTCCATATTCTACAATGTTAATCGAAACAGGAAACGGAAAGCACTTTGTACATGTGCAATTGCATGCAGATCATGAATCTATCATTATCTGACATTGAAAGCGTTGAAAAACGTAACCTATACACCTAAAGTCCGCACCTTTTGTCGTAGAATCGTAATGGAGTTGATAGGTTTGCTAAGCTTCCGTATGCGGCAACTAGGCGACCTATAGAACGAAATAGGTTAGCTACTTCACAACCTACAACAGTCTAAACCCCAAAACAGATTAGGGTTAGGGTTTCTTACCTAGAAATGACGCCGGAAACGCCGGAAAAGCGTCAAGAAGGATGCGGTGGAGCATGGATAGCAGCAGGGAAGGACGGCAGGGAGATTCTCGCACTTCTCCCACACTTTCTCTCTCTTTTCCCTCTCTCAAATCCAAATTCGTATGGCTGGAATGGGAGAGGGTTTAAGGTCCTTATATAGCCTCAAAACTCACCGAAATAGACTCTGTTCAAAGGTTACAGCTAATATAGGTATTTCGTCACTTTTCCAGCTCAAAAGAGAGGTTCTGGTGGCCCTCCTTGAGCCAAACGTCAGACTTAAGCTCACCACACATGGATCTATGAGGGATTACGTTTTCGACTCGATCGGATTTCCAGATCGCACGTGGCGGACCACTTTCAGTTCAACGGTCAGTGGGCCACGATCCGAAATTCCAAGTACATGTAAATGTTCCTGAAATTTTTCTTAATCCGAGGGTGTAATTTGGTCTGATTCTGACGGTCAGGTTGCTTAATACTGATGCACAAGCGAATGGTGCCAGATCACTATTCCAGATATTTATTTTGGAAAGGGAATAGTGTTTTTCACACTCCCTCGCTCCGGATCGAAATAAATGACCGTGGGACATCGGTCGGAGCTGATTTTTGAGATGATTGTCAAGCCCAGTGGGGCGGTCCTAGTTCCTTAGCTTCGAGTTAATCGGACTCCCGATGTGCGATCTAAACCTAATACGAAGTTTCGTTTCATTCCCGAGAGCAGACGGGAAATGAGTTCGGTTCTAAACTTTAGGGTAACCTAGAGTCACATGTTTTACAAGTTTTGGGTCTTGCAGATCGTATTTAAAGCGATCCCAACGGATTTCATGGCTAATCGAGTTTGCACTTAGTTAACTTTATTAAATTTCTAAAGGATTTAATCCTAATTGTTTTCTGGTTGAGATGGTACTTAGGCCTTTGTAGTTTGTATATAAAGTGATCCAAGTTTTACTACTTAGCTAGTTTAAGATAGTGTCTAGGGCGAAAGTGCTTTGAAAAATTGAAAGCACAAGGTAGTGAAGGGTGGGATTTGTGAAGGAAATGGGTTAAGGAGCGATTTTTGACTGTGGGATTTAGTTTTGACAAGTTGGTAAGGTCTTAGGATCGACCCAATGCCTAAGGACGTCTAATCCCAGGTTGGCAAAAATCCGGGATGTTACAATCTACCCCCCTTAAAACAAAATTTCGTCCCCGAAATTGGCTAAGGGTAATAAGGGAAGATTTCAATTATTTCATTCGCCTAAGACTTATTGATTCCAAGTTTCTACGCGTGGTAGGGTATATACCAGCTGGTTCATTTTAGTCTACCCCCCTTAAAACTTAATTCTTTATCCATTTCTCTTACCCTGATGGTTTGCTACCATTTATTTATTTACTTATTTGGAGTCTCGACGACAAATCCCAATTATCTAGAGTAAGATAGTTGTTCTCATTGTTTGACCAACACGGAGAGACGTTTATGGTGGACTTAATCCTGATACATCGATCATCTACCGGGCCAGGGTAGAAAGCTCAGCGTATCCCTTCCGAATCCTGGTGGATCCTGGTCGTCCGCTCGTCAGCAGAGAGTCCATCAGCAGTCGCCCAGGATTGAGAATTGGGTCAAGCCGCGAATGTTTCGCAGTTGTATATTTCAGTAACTCCGTAGTCCGATCAATCTCTAAGAGTAGGGAATGCCCATCATTGAAAGGCTCAAATTGTTTATTCTAAGGTTGCCCTTTAGGTCTTAGTCTAAGAGAGTCCTCATTATTATCTATGTCCAAGGAAATGGTGAATCAAATCATACTAGATCATCCTAAAATGGTTCCTTATAGTAGAACTTGCTAGGGCTTCTATAATGCTCGTACTCAACGAGCACCGTTTCGATCCTGGGCCAGTGGGGTAGGGTCCACCGCGTTTCCGCTGCGCCACCCAGATCAAAGAGGCATATCAGGTGACCTAACTAGATTGGGCTCATAATGTTCTACCCCCCTTAAAAATTTATTTTCACCCTCGAGGCTCAAGAGCTATGCCCTGATCCGTATGTCGGAACAAGGTGTAATTTATAACCTATCCTTGACATGAAATGGGAAATACATTGGTCTGCCTTTCATCGACGATGTGTACGATGGCATTGATACCTATGGGTATCGAGAGGATTCAACAAAGGAACGGGGTCTCGTTCCAACCTATTCAAGCCAACTAACTACGTCCATCACTCAATTATCTTAGTATTGTTAGTCGTTTATATTTCTTAGTCTAGTCAGCAGCCTAGGCTCAACGCATGCGTAGCGGTAATCCACTAGTTGTGACTTAAAGTCTATGCCTCTATGCTAGATGATTTCACTTCATTCCTAATACAAGGAAGGGTTTTATTACTTAGGGTTAAAGTTGTCTAATTGGAATTGAGTTGCCTGTAGTTGAATTTAACTACGCCCGAGCATTTCACATATGCTCAAACCAACTGAGGGGGTTCTGGTTGGATTGCCTATATCGTCAGGTTTGTCAAAGCACAGCTCTAGGTCCAAACTCTATGGGCCATATTTGTCAAACAACCATTTACTCAGAAAGCTTAAGCTATCAGAGTGCGGTAGGTTAATGTATATCAAGGGACTTTATCACTTCAACACTATTTGGCAAGTGGTCTTAAGTTGTATTAAATGTGACCGCATTACTAATCCTACCTCGGGATTGGGAGTGACATGGTTGGTAGGAGGGTGGGTGGGGATCAAAATTATTGGTATAGGCTTTGGAAAATGAGCCTGGTGTCGGAAAGTGTGAGATGGGATTTCCAAATCCCAGGATAATGATTTTCTAAGCGAAATTTGGAAGGACAACTCAGAGTTTACATTTAAATGCATACATCCCAAACACGGTATTAGAAAACATGGGATACAACCAATCTAGGGCCATACCATACACATACATTTATTATTACTTTTACAATTCAATCCACCTTACTCACCTAACGCAGTTGGCCGAACGGGCCCTATAGGGAGAAAAGGGGCTGAAGTTTTTTTTTTTTTTGGTTCTCCACGAACTTGGGTCTCAACAGTGGTTGTAGAGGCCCAAAGAACAGGGATTTGTAAAGGGAAGTGGAGAGATGGGTTGGGTAGAGAGGTTACACGTTTTTGAGCTCCAAATGAGGGGTGTAGGAGCTCAAATGAGAGAGAATGATGAGGGTAGGAGGATAGGTAGGGCTGTAAACGATGGAGTGATGTATGGTTGGACAGGAAACAACGAAATGGGCGATTGGAGTGGAGGTTTGAGAGAGAAAATAGCAAGAATAGGAGGAAAAGAGAGATGGGAGGGGCGTTTGAGAGAGAGGGGGCTTCCAGACCTAAAAATCCCAAACTCCAGCCAAAATCGCACGTGCCAGGGGGTAGGGGAGGTCAGGCCGACCAATCCCAGCCCCGGCCCGACCCGTACGGCCAAGTTTGGCGGAGGTCCACCGCCAGAGTGGCGGTTCCACCGCCGACCAAAGTGGCCGGTGGGCTGCCGCCGTGGGTGGGATGTGTTCTCCTTCGTCCCAAGGTGCCAAATGCACCCGGGTTCGACCCTGGATCTTAGTAAATTTAAGTGGGGAGGCCTCCGACTCTAGTTGAGGCATTTTCGGGGCCAATTTACAAACTAGAATGATTTTATATATCGTGTGACATATGATTTTGGGGTAGGAGGAGCTAATCTATCCAACTAACCCATTTACTTGGTTAGATTCCAAAGTTTGAATGGTTAAAAGTCCAATTTATACATATATTTACTATTTATAGTAAATTTTTATTTTAGGTGTTATTCTTTGTCATTTATACGTTAGAATTTATATCTGGTATGATAGGATTTAGAAAAAAATAAAGAATGAAGTGGTGCAAGGAAAGATTTTGAAGAAATTGGGTAAAAGGGGTTTTAGGCTTTGGTGTTGTGGTTGACCCACAATCTAAGGACATTCGTCTCTAAGGAATGACTCACACCCGTCCACTGATGGCCTAAAAGTGATTCGGGATTGTTTCGCTTGATCATGGGTGTGTACGGCCCAATCTCAACGGTCGATTTCGGTTGGTTTCGCCGTTCGGCGAATTTGGAAAATCCTAAGTCAGTTTCTATGTTTCGTCGCTCCCTCCTAAGTCAGATTGCGTCAGAGTGCGTAGTGTGACCATAACCCAGGTCCGGTTTAATCAAAATCATGCTTTGATACCATCTTGTAACGCCCTGAAAATCGGGGGTCGAGCATAAACTCAACTCCCGAGCAACAAAATGAATGATGATTGAATGTTGACTGTATTCGTGCATTGAACATGAGTGAGATTAAGCCAAAACAGCATATCATACTCCAGAGACAGTTAAGTTTGCAACCGGAAGACTGTGATAGATAGATAAAATATATAACTTATGATGAGTCTCCAGAGTGTGATAGCATTACCAGGTTAAATAAATACAATTGCAGTTCTAAAATTTACCAAATGTGGGGAAGTGTAATGCCTTCTATCCCATGTGCCATAGCCCCGTCAATACCTTATCAGGTCTTCATTGACCTGCCAGAGAGATACAGATAAGAGAACTCCTCCTATCATCACAGAAGTAGTCCGGCTCTGCTTCACAAGCATCGCCATCACCTGAAACTCAACAAATCTGGTGGGTGTTCGGAACACCGTCCCGTAACGTGGGAGTGAGTGATCAACTCAGTGGAACAATAAGGCATAGGTTAACATGTTATCAATTCAATCAAGCAGTAATGATAAAGCAGTACAAATCAAACATTTCTAACTACTCTTGTTAAGTGCGAAAATGAAATGACATGATGCTGTATGCCCTTGCCAAACCACCCTCAAGCGACATCATCTTACGTTCGCGAATGCTTACTCCCTCAGTGCGCCACATCTACAAAGCACATGCGGTGCGATGATGCTCATGATTACCAAGTTTTTATTAGTCCATTTCAAACAGCAGTATTAGGAAACTAAGGTACCTCCCTTGTATCATTCCCAAACATGATCCATTCTAGGGTCGTCAATCCTAGTTATTCTCATACGATGTTATGGTTTGAGAAACGTAGTGAAGGCATCGCAAAGGGCTCATCACCCGTCAGCGCGGATACAGATCTCACCGTATGCGGCTCAATTGCTGGCCGTCAGCTCGAGTACAGGTCTCACCGTACTCGGCTCAATCACTAGCCGTCAGCTCAAGTACAGGTCTCACCGTACTCGGCTCAACTCACACTCTAGTTGCTGTGAAAGACTCGTGGCCAATCACAGACCCTTGGAGTGTACTCGATGATACTACGGAGGACTCGTCGCCCGTCAGCACGAGCACAGATCTCACCGTACTCGGCTCTCGCCGAGGTATCGACAGCTCGAATACAGTGTCCCATACCACCATATTCGGCTCACGAGTTGATTGCGCAATGGTCACTACGGGGAGGCACATGGCCCCAGCGTAGGCCGACAGCTCGACCACGGTGTCCCATACCACCATGCCCAGCTCATGCGACTTAGCGGATCTAGGTACCATGGTTAAACGGGGATCGCCACTGGTAAGTTTGGTACCCTAGGTTCAAGCAGTAGCAACCAAACAGGGTGGACATACATAAGGCAGATCGGGTTACTTGATGAGCTCGACTAGCACGATCGCCCGTTGAGCTGCACGACATGAAGTGCATAAACAACTTCGTGTGGCCTAGCCACTGCCGACAGGCAACGCACGACTCGAGTTCGTCGAACACATCCCACGTGGCAAATGAATCTCAGCCACGAGTTCAATCTCGTTACCGATTGCCTGGACTATAATCATAGCCCCAAACACAATCAATTACAGAGATATAAAGCAGTAATGGATCAGGATTCAAATCATACAATCAGTCTGGTATTATCCGTTTAGGGCTGCCAGGGCTGTTGCACGCACTCGTTGCTCCGCTCCCCATCACCCATGACAGATCATACAACGTAAATATAGATTAAACATATGCATCACATAGTTAAAATCATAAAGCAGTTGAGCATGTTATGAATCACAACACAAGCATGAGTTTGTACATGTTCAATTCCTAATCACACAACTATCAAAGGAGATCATACACATAGTTTATAGAGGTTGAGAATCATGTCTCAACACCCTTATACTTTACAATTTGCTAACTACTACTCATTCAGACATTTCAAGAAACACTTAAACAAACATACATCAACATACACGACATATGTCGATCACATAGGCATTAGGCCAAATCCTTTCACTAGGGAGTTGCCCCAATCATAACACGCGTACACCCACGACGGATAGTCATGGCAAGCAGGAATCCGAGTTCCATATTCATTCAGTCATTTCCACAAACACTTGGGCCACACATTTTAGCATATATAGTGTATTTTGGCCGTGGCGTGACTTAGGGCAAATCCTTTCGTCAAAGGGGGTATCGCCAATACATCAATCATAAATCCATGACAATTAGTCATGGCGAGCACGAATGAGAATTCTATACTCATTCAGCCATTTCCACAAACACTTAGAATACACTATTACAACATACATGGTGTATGTTAGTAAAACATGCATTAGGGTTATCCTTTAGCCAAGCTAGTATTTTATCCATGTATAATATATTACTACAGCAAATAATTATGATACATACATCTCCAAAATTTATACGTATACAGTATTTCTAGAATACACAATTTCAACATACGTAGCATTTACAAGTGAACATGTATTACGGCGATTCCTTTCGCCAAACTAGTATTTATCCATATATAGTATAATCATACATTAAATAAACATGTTAAACACTTCTCCAAAAAAAAAATACGTATACGGTATTTCTACGTATATCTAGAGTATGTGAAATTCCATATTCTACAATGTTAATCGAAACAGGAAACGGAAAGCACTTTGTACATGTGCAATTGCATGCAGATCATGAATCTATCATTATCTGACATTGAAAGCGTTGAAAAACGTAACCTATACACCTAAAGTCCGCACCTTTTGTCGTAGAATCGTAATGGAGTTGATAGGTTTGCTAAGCTTCCGTATGCGGCAACTAGGCGACCTATAGAACGAAATAGGTTAGCTACTTCACAACCTACAACAGTCTAAACCCCAAAACAGATTAGGGTTAGGGTTTCTTACCTAGAAACGACGCCGGAAACGCCAGAAAAGCGTCAAGAAGGATGCGGTGGAGCATGGATAGCAGCAAGGAAGGACGGCAGGGAGATTCTCCCACTTCTCCCACACTTTCTCTCTCTTTTCCCTCTCTCAAATCCAAATTCGTATGGCTGGAATGGGAGAGGGTTTAAGGTCCTTATATAGCCTCAAAACTCACCGAAATAGACTCCTGTTCAAAGGTTACAGCTAATATAGGTATTTCGTCACTTTTCCAGCTCAAAAGAGAGGTTCTGGTGGCCCTCCTTGAGCCAAACGTCAGACTTAAGCTCACCACACATGGATCTATGAGGGATTACGTTTTCGACTCGATCGGATTTCCAGATCGCACGTGGCGGACCACTTTCAGTTCAACGGTCAGTGGGCCACGATCCGAAATTCCAAGTACATGTAAATGTTCCTGAAATTTTTCTTAATCCGAGGGTGTAATTTGGTCTGATTCTGACGGTCAGGTTGCTTAATACTGATGCACAAGCGAATGGTGCCAGATCACTATTCCAGATATTTATTTTGGAAAGGGAATAGTGTTTTTCACACTCCCTCGCTCCGGATCGAAATAAATGACCGTGGGACATCGGTCGGAGCTGATTTTTGAGATGATTGTCAAGCCCAGTGGGGCGGTCCTAGTTCCTTAGCTTCGAGTTAATCGGACTCTCGATGTGCGATCTAAACCTAATACGAAGTTTCGTTTCATTCCCGAGAGCAGACGGGAAATGAGTTCGGTTCTAAACTTTAGGGTAACCTAGAGTCACATGTTTTACAAGTTTTGGGTCTTGCAGATCGTATTTAAAGCGATCCCAACGGATTTCATGGCTAATCGAGTTTGCACTTAGTTAACTTTATTAAATTTCTAAAGGATTTAATCCTAATTGTTTTCTGGTTGAGATGGTACTTAGGCCTTTGTAGTTTGTATATAAAGTGATCCAAGTTTTACTACTTAGCTAGTTTAAGATAGTGTCTAGGGCGAAAGTGCTTTGAAAAATTGAAAGCACAAGGTAGTGAAGGGTGGGATTTGTGAAGGAAATGGGTTAAGGAGCGATTTTTGACTGTGGGATTTAGTTTTGACAAGTTGGTAAGGTCTTAGGATCGACCCAATGCCTAAGGACGTCTAATCCCAGGTTGGCAAAAATCCGGGATGTTACACCCTAGGAAATGCACACCAAGAGAAAAGAAAAAGAGAGAAAGTGAGGAAGAAGGCCGAGCCTCTGTTACAGCCTGAGAGAAGGAGAAATCTGCCGTTTCAGGTAAACCGCTTGTTCCCTTTCATTCCTCTGTAGTTCAGCTAATAGAAGGAACAATCTCCTCGACCGAGACCAAGCAAGCCAATGGTTGGGTTCGGTCCAACCACATTAGCGTCTGAACGAGCCAAACAATAGCCGTTTCAGACCTCTGTTCCGGGCTGAAAACCGACTCAACTAAAAGCTCTGTTCAGAGCTAAGGGCTGTTTAACTAAAGCCTTGCTAGGATGCAAAATCTGGGGCAGTGGTAATGGTATTTCTGGCCAAACTAGGCCAAACAATAGCTAGTTTCAGGCGGATAAAGAAAAATGAGGACCCTGTTTGGACCCAATCACGTAAAATACAGGTGGGCCCTGTACGAATACCGTGGGCCACCTTGCTTCATATCCACACCGTCCACCGTCCTCCTATTGCAATTTCGACCATGAATGGCGAGCTCTGGGCATCTAATGATATGGTCCATCGAATTAATCAAGCCTCAAATGCAGGCGAGCGGTCTCCTTCCAATCGCCGTAGAGACCACGTGTGCATTCATGGCCAAGGAAGGTCGACATGGCGCTGGATGATTTTCTTCCCTCCACCTGATGAACGGTCCAGATCTACCTTTCACTCCGTGAGGGTGGCCTACAACGAGGGAACGAAACCTCTGTTTCGAACAGAGGTCGACGCACGTCGACTCTGTGTAGTCGTTAGAAGGGCGAGCTGGTTATGGGCCTGCAAATGCAGGTGGGCCCTGCCAAATTTAAGTGGGCTGCTCTGTATCGGGCCTCAACATGAGGCTGGTGGACGGCACTGTGTGGACCCCAGCTAAATCCCTGGTGGGCACACCATTAGACAACTTCTGTGGGCCACGCCACCCGTCCGCTGTGCATCCCATTTGAGAGTTAAATCTCAGCCAACCGTGCCTTGTGGGAAGCCCAAACAGACCGCACTCTGCTGCCAACCAGATGGGCCTCACCATACATGACGGAATGCTCCACTTAAATCTCGGGTGGGCTGCACGTAGAAGCAACGTGATGGACCCCACCATGGCTTAGGCCATATCCAACCGTCCACCCCTCTAGAGGGGGATGTGGGACCCACCTTGATTTGCATGCATGGAAGGTCCAAATGGGACCCACCTGTGAAGAGGAAAAAAAATGGTGTACGTACACACCAACACGTGGGAGCAATTCCTACAACACACGCATGCACATCAGTTCACGTGAACTGATTGCCAACGAAAAAAAATGAGATCTCACCATGGCTGGTGAGTCTGGAAAATCTGAATGGTCCACATGGAGCAGAACCTCAGAAGACCCCCTGGTGCCAATTTTTACTCAAAACTAAAACTTAGGTGGGCCATGATTAATGCAAATAGTTTCTTCTTCCCTTGAAATTTCATTTACCTTTGATATGGACCACCAGAACCTTAGATCAGGGTGAAAATTCGTCCCATAGGGTTTCTTAGAATTGTGCATCTTATGGACCGATCGGATTCGGCACCCATAGCACGTGTGTAGGTGCATAAGAGAGCATGCCTCATTCATATAAATATATATATATATACATGTATGCACGCATCTATACATGCATGAGGCTTTTACATATGCATGAGACTTTTATATAAGGTACCTCTTATTCATAAATATGGTTGCACCCAAGACCGTCCATCCACTCTGTCTACAAGTGGGCCACATATTGGACCCCTACCTTGATATAGATCGTCCACATCCTCACCGTTCATATCTCTGGACAGTGGGTACCCACCAAATGTAGGTACGTGATGTGTCATATGTGAGCTACATCACATGGGAATCCACTGATGGACACCTGAGCCGCTGTCCATTTGACAAGCCCATCCTGAAGACAGTAGGCCTTGCTATGTGAAGACCAGCCACACGCACCAGGTTAGTCCCACCTACATGAAGAGTCAAACCAGTGACTCTCCATTGACTTAGGTGGTGGGCCCCGGGAATTGGCCGTAAAACCCCATAATTGGACCTCACATTTGGGGTAAGAGATTGATGGGCCTGATCCCCTTGGTGGAAGCCCAAACCATCTTAACCATGGATTTTTCAAAGCTCCCACCAATCTTTACGGTCAAGACCTCGAAAATTCTTGTCTGATGCAAGCAGTTTTCTCAAGGGATCCATTCAAGCGACGTGGAGGCACTAGCTTCTCAAAGGAACTCGCACCAAGGGACACCCTACGCTTCGTCTGGTGATGATTTCTTCCCCTTAAGCTTTCCACTCTTAACTAGACCAGAAATAGTAGCTTTATAAATGGCTAGCTAGACTAATGATAAACTGTGTGTAGAAATAAACTGTATTCACTTGACTTATCTTTTTAAACATGATAATTCTCATGCTTACTATTGTTAGATTCTTGATTTTCTCTGAACTGCTTAAGTGAATAATCTAGTCCTTTATGTCTTGTAAATTCAGTTGTTGTACATTGATAAGAATATATGTGTCATTTATTATTTCCCTTTTCATATTGCAATACATGTTGCTATGACACACATACTGCTAAAATCTCTCCATGGGAAGTCCTAGTAAAGGAGAGTCTGTGCTCGGGGTGTAACTAGATTGGTTGTAACATAAGTAGGCCCCTGACATGGAGGTTTTGGGTTATGGTACTTGACCATGGGGTTTACCATCCATGTATGGTTCCACCTAACTGACTGGGGGTGAATCTCATAACCTTTCCAAATACCGTTGTTTACTCATTTTTGAAATCATTCATGCCGACATGTTTAAATTGCCACTTTTGGTAATTTCAACATTTCACCCCTAATCGGCATTGGTGGTAACTCCTTATGTTGAAATGATTGACCACATGTCAGGTGGGTACTACACACACCCTAAGACGGTAGTCTCATGGGCTGGGGATGGTGGTCATGGGACACTATGCCCGAGCCGTCGGCCTACGCTGGGCCACAAGCTCCCCGTAGTGACCGTGAGCTCATTTAAAATGGCTGAGTATAATTTGATTAATAATGGACTGGCTAATCATGCATACATCGCACAGACCAGCATCTATTGCTATCGTACGTGATGTACGTATTGTGCCGACTGGATGATGTTTCCCAGGTTCGATGATTGCATGGGCGGCGGCCCTGTCCACACGGATGAGCATCCCCGGGGCGTGAACGCATTCCATACATCCATGCATTTAATAAGACTGCATCTACTGTGTTTTGGATTATCTGTATGCTTTTATACTATCCCTTGTTTAGGGCGGCGGTGTGTAATCTTAGCGGGAGATTACATTGAGTTGGTCACTCATTTATCAATATTCAACCGTACAGAGGAAACAGGAACATAGGGAGTTGTGGAGGAGCCGGAGGCGACGGAGGTCGAGGAGGAGGCTTACAATGAGGAGCCGTACCAGGAGGCAGCTGCTTATTTTGGATTAAATCAGTAGCTTTCTTGCTTATTAACATTGCTCATTTTGAGAATTGAGGTTTTGTATATGGGCCCCAGCTGAGTGGCCCAGGATAATATTACTGTTTGGGTTTTATCTATACTACGCTTGGTTCCATTAATCGCACTTTGATTTGAGTTGATTATCCTCTTGCTTATCAGTTAACACCGGGGTTTTCAAGAGACGAGTGATATACTCGGGTCTCGAAAACTGGGGCGTTACACCAGACCATCCATCGATAACAGCGGTGGCCGCTCTGATGATTAGTGTTCTAGTTGATTCTTACCACAGGTGATCTTGGCCTTTGGGCCTGACATTTACATTACGTGAATGACACACTGAAATAACAACTTAACGGGGAAAGATGGGTCCATAGGTTCTTCTGGTTGCAACAGGCTTGGGAGCTTAACAATAGACTAGTTTTGGTATTTAACCCAGCTTACAAATGGAGAAATAAAAGAGCGGCTAGGGGCCAATAGAGTAAAATCGCGATTTGGGCTATCATCACAGAGGATAAATGATCTCGACTGTTGAGAAGATATTGCGCCTTACCATGGATAACAAATGACTATCTCATCTAGAGACAAAATGGTTGTCGGGCACCATCATCTAGTTCGCCTTTGTCAGCTTCATAAGCGGGATGGTCACTGGGAATGATCGATTATTCATCTAGCCTCTAAATCTTGTTAAGTGATATGCGTATAGCGGACTTTTTTTGACAATCTTGTGAGAGTGAAGTTATACTATTATACTTCTAGTGAAAAGTAAAATCATTAAACTAGAAAAAGAAATTGTTGAAAAGTAAAAACATAAAGATAAATAATAATAATAAATAAAATAAGATGTTGGCATGAATTGGATATGTGAAAGCTAGGAGCTCTTTGTTTTCCGCTGAATTTATAAGGGGTAAGTTGGTAGCCAGAGAGTTGCATTTGGATTCGAATTCTACTATCTTCGTTTAATTAATCAGCTAGCAAAGAATTATGGTTGATCATTTTTTTATCCTACAGAATGATTTTTTTTTCTTAAGTTTTTTACTAAATTGATCAATCGCCGGAGAAGCATAATGGATTGGGTTTTATCTTCAGGTGATTCTTGAATTTATGTATGATTTATTTTTATTTATTTTGTTTTTTTTGCTACCAATCTTCATTCTATTCTTACATTTACAATTTATCATAAGGTTGGAAGTAAGTCACCGCCTAATGTAGCATATGCTTTTTCAGGTCATTACACAAGTTATGCTATCAACATTATGCTGCACACCATTTAACACAAGATATAGATAACCCAGTCATTCTCTCCACACACCATTTATATCCACACCATAAATTCATATATATAGATCATTTCAAGGCATGGGTCAAAGAATGAGGCAGATCAAAATCTCAAGTTAACCGACCATAAAAAATAATAATAATAAATAAAAATAAGGGGGATTGAACTCTTACTAATAAAAAAATTCAGAGAGCTACAAAACTCTTGGATCAAGCTGATATTTGATTTTTCTCTTCATCCATGTCTTTTTTTGACTTATTAACAGATCTCAAATAAACATCATAATGGCCCTAGGAAAGTCTCAACAGTGGGTGTCATTGTCCCCACTGTTTTTTGGTGGTGGGGCCACTTGAGATTTGGATCTGACTCGTTCTTTTGATCATCCATAAAAATGAACTCTCCAAATGAATGGGCGGTGTTGATACAATACATACATAATGGTGGGGCACACAGATCTGACTCCTTTTTTGGATCAACTATTAAAATAATTTGTTCGGCCCACCGTGAATGTATCTGGTCTATCCACGCCGTCCATCCATTTTTCCATCTTATTTTAGGGGCTGAAACAAAAATTTAAGCATACCCAAAGATCAAGTGGACCATACGATGGGATACAGTTGGAATAATGATTTCCACCATTGAAACCTTTATAGGGTCCACAGTGATGTTTATTTCTCATCCAACCAGTTCATAAGATCACAAAAACATGGATGAAGGGAAATCACAAATACAAGCTTGATCCAAAACTTCTGTGGCCCCTAAGAATTTTCAATGGTAGATGTTCAATTCACACTGTTTCCTGTGGTGTGGTCCAATTGAGGTTTGGACATACTTCATTTTTTGGGTCAAGCCCTAAAATTATCAGGTAAAATGGATGGACAGAGTGGATAAAATACATAAATCAAGGTGGACCCCACAGAGTTTACTCATTACTCAGTACGCAATCCGGCTGCGATTAAAAAGGAGGCCCCTCCCAAAACGATAATCCCGTGCCCGCCCCTCCCAAAACCCAAATCCCACAAAACCTAAATCCCGCGCCCGCCCCTCTCCCAAACCCTCTCTCTCTCTCTCTCTCTCTCTCTCTCTCTCTCTCTCGCTAGGGTTTTGAAATCCCCCTTTCGCCGCAAACCCACCTTAGATCTATGAGAGAGATTGGAGAGCACTCGAAAGAAGAAGAAGAAGGAGAAGAAGAAGGAGGAGGAAGAGGAGGAGGAGGAGGAGAGGAAATCCAGACATCTTAGACATTTATCCTGCGAACCACCTACGATCTCTAGCTCCTCAAAACAACGGTTAGTCTCTCTCTCTCTCTCTCTCTCTCTCTCTCTCTCTCTCTCTCTCAAGGCCTTGATTGAGCCAAGCTACACAAATTTTGCACTTCAAAGCTGAATACAGATATGTTGTTAGTTTCCAAAATCCAAAGATTTGGGTGCAAGGAGGAGTGATTTGTGACTCAATGTGAGCTTCCTATGCTCGTTTGCAGGCCCTCATCATCTTGCTAATGCATGAATGATGAGAAATGAATTTATGTTGTTCTACATAACTTTGCATGAAAAACATCATTATTGGCATAGAGGCAAGGTATTGTATTACACATCATGGAAGACACCTTGATTGAACTACGTGGGTGAAATTCAAGTGTAGGAGCAGGAAGTGGCAGTTCTAAAAATGACAGGTGGCAGGAGCATGTATAAGAAAACTAGAAAATTCAAGACTTCTAATCAAAGTGTTACGACAAAACAAATCAAATCAGTCCATTTCACAAACACATACACACTATAAAATGCTTCAGTGCTCTCGGTGCCTAGGAGTTGAATCTCAGAAAAAATAAAAGAGAGCTAATCTCCATGCCACATGATTTTCAACGGATTTGTACTTGTTTTCTCCCTAATCTGTTGGAAAAATGAACTTAAACAACTGAATAAAAATAAATAAATCTGTGCTAACATGGAACTTTTAATTTTTGAATTTTTGTTGATTTTTCAGCGGTATATATACTGATATGACTCAATACTTGTGATATTTCACAAGTATCAATTGATACAGTGTAATCTTATGAAGTGTTGCTTTGCCGATATATAGTGATAATGATATCAATAATGTCACGATAGATCAATATATATTGACCATTGTAGTTGATACAATGCATTTTTATGTTCAGTACATACAACCAAAATGGCATGCTTATATGACATCCAAGCCGCTGAATAGATAGCCCCACATTGAAAATCGCTGGAAGTAGATGACAACCGATCCATTCATTAGGTGACCACATGTGTAAATTAAGTAAATCAATTGTCCATCGATTGTTTTCTACATTGTGACCCACCTAATAAATGGATCTGCCTGATTTTTGCTACCAAGTATCTTCAAGTTGGGGCCTACTTCTTCCATGGCTTGAATGTTTGTATACGTGTGGTACTTTGATGTATAAGCTCAATAGATGGTAACTTAATGGTCTATTAAGATGTCAATGTGAACATTCCTCATTTTACATAATTTAACTATTTACGACTATTAAATATTTTGTTAGTCATTAAACTCAATTACACCACACCACTGGAAATAGTAGGAATTAAAGGCTTACTGTCGAAACTTATTGAGGCCAGTAGTCTTAGATCAAGCTGATATTCGCTTCATCCATGTCCCTCTGTTACCAATGCAGCTTATATTGCTCCATTGCCCTCTATTGGTATAATTACCCTTTGGCAAACCTTCATGAGCTTGTATATTACATTATTTTACTTAAATTATTATTGTATTAGTTAGTTTGATAGTTGTGACTCTTGTAATTTATAGATTTATACGTTAGATAATTAGTTACTTGTTTGAGGATTTCTATGGGGCCATACATAGATATGGTGTGTTTTTAGTGGCATAGAAATCGTTCAAATTGTCCCATTTTGGATATTTCAAGTTAGATGGATTTTATCTTTCATATAATCTATTTAAATGTTTCATGCCTAATCCGCGGTCCATCTCCTCGGTTTCTCTCTAGATATGTTTCTTCCATTCCGTATCTAATGCCAAATATCTTTACATTACTTTAATATTTGGCATCGGAATGTAACGTAGATCAACTTATCTGGAGAGGCATGGGAGATGCTGCGGATTTTCGGCTTGGACGTTTAAATAAGAATATGAAAAGTATTACAGTCTATCCATCCTTGGATGAGTAACTGTAACAACCTGAATCTTCGGGACCCGAGTACACAACCCTTTCCCAAAAACCCAAGTGTTACCTTAAGGATGGTCAGACATAATATTTTTTTCTTTTATCAGAGTAACAATGAGCGTAGTGTGGACAAGTAAGCATAAAGGAAAGTTCCATTATCATTTATATATACAAAGAGCCCGCCATAATGACTTATACAAACCAATGTCCTCGAATATAACAAATACAAGATCCACATAATCTAGATACATGAAGAATAACAGAAAACACATAAATATAAGCTGCAAGATCACACAACTCCTCCAGGCAAATACAGTCATGTAACCCTCTCGCCTTGGACTCGGCTCCTCATCATCCCTGAACCTGGAAATCACTCAAGCCACCTGTGCTACCTGTACAGTTATATTTTTGATGGATGAGTGGCCAACTCAGTGTGAATTCCCCTCAAGATTACACACCGCCGCATTAAGTAAGAAATAGAATAAAACATCCAAACAAACAAACAGTATAAATACAGTCTTATTAGATGCATGAATGCATGAATGCAATCATCACCCCGGGGATGCTCATCCGTGCGGACAGTGGGCCGTCACCCATGCAGTCATCGAACCTGGGAAATATCAACCAGTCGGAATCATCGAACCTGGGAAATATCAACCAGTCGGAACGTGCCATGTATGCATGATTAACCATGTCATTATTAGTCCATTTACAACCAGCCAATTTAGATAAGCTCAAAGGTCACTACGGGGAGCACATGGCCCAGCGTAGGCCGACGGCTCGGGCATAGTGTCCCATTCCCACCATCCCCGGCCCATGAGACTACCATCTTAGGATGTTTAATGGAACCCTGTCGACTAGTGGTCAATCTATATTACTGTATATGGGGCTTACCATCGCATGGTTGCACAGTATAAAACATCAAATCCATATAAGAAAAATGTCAAATAAAACACATAGGGTGAATATCAAAATATGCCGCATAGGGCGAATATCAAAACCATACGATGAAAACCATCCTTAAAAACCATTGAGCTCAACAACCCTGGATGGTAGGCCCACATCAATGATCTATCTAGACCACCACTCAGTAACCACCAAGTCGAAGGTCCATTACGATCACAACCAGTCAAGTTACATCCCAAGTATGGGTGTACATTCACATGTGGGAAATCCCCACTAATGTACCAGTTTTGAAGTCCATAAGTAATACACAGATAATCCACAAGCATGAACAAATATACAGGATGAACATTAAGCAGGCAATACAGCAATTCAATTTCCACCAGCTAACACATGTGATTATAAGAGAGAGATATCAATTATAAATTTAAATAAAAACTATAACTTAAGCTAATGAGAAGATGGAAAGCTCAAGGGGAAGAATCATCACCTTATGCTTTGAATCGCCTACCAGTGTCGCTACGTGCTTGCGCCCTTAGAATTGTATCCTAGCACAAATTATGGATTTGTAAGGTTAAATCAAGGTTCCACAAGATTATTTGTGGTCTAGATTATGACCTAAGGTTTAGATTACTTAGGGTTTGATGTAGAATTTTAGTTTTATCCTAGAGTTTAGTCTTGAACTTAGATTCTAGGATTTGAACTCTACTTGACTCATTAGTTAGAATTAAATCTTAATAACTACAAGAATGCTCTTAACGTTAGTGTTATAACTTACATTAGTTAATATGTTAATAGGGATAGTTCAGAAGTTCATGTTTAAATATACCAACATTTTCTAATATTCCTATAATGACTTGTAATCTCTTATAAATGATACAAGTATTAATAATGAGATTTTTACTAACCATAATATAATGATGACTAATGCCCAATAATCATATTGACAAAATTATACTAGTTCCATGATAATATCATTAAATGGTGAAGTTCATAATCTTTGAGGTGAAGACTAAAACACTTCTGTTTAACACTTGTTATTTGCCTGTGATACTAATATTAGTATAAGTGATTTAATGATGGTTAAATAATGCTCCTATTAGTGATAATTATGGTAACTTGGAAAAATAAATTCAATGAGGGCTCACCTTGTTGGCTCGGCTACGCCCTCGCTCCCCTACTTCTTCCTTCTCTCTCTTTCTGTCTTTCTTCACTCAGGGACAAGCCAGACTGAGCTGAACTCAATCCGACCATGCTCAGCTCAACCCAGGGATTGGCCCACTTGGTACAACACGTCAACTCGCTGAGTCAACTCAGGAGTGACAAAGCAGCCACAATGCGCACACCCCTCCACCTTCTAAGACTCTTCCTTGCTAGCACAGCTAGGCCCATGGGGCTTTTGGGCTAGACCAGACCTAACCCGACCCAGCTGGACTCGGTTCCAGTCGAGTCAACTCAGCAGCTTCACCGTCCGCCAGCCACACTCCTCTTCTCCTTTCTTCCCTATTTTCTCCTCTTCTCTCCTTCTCTCCCTTGTTTCTCCTTCCTTTCATTTCTTTCTCTCTTATTCTTCTCCCTGCTGGGATGTCCAGCAATGAGACTAGATGGACCAAACCCAGCCCGACTCGGTTCGAGTCAGCAACGTGGTGCAACTGCCCCACGCCAACTCTCTCTCTCTCTTCTACTTCACCTCCTTTCTCACACCCACGACCACCATCTGGACTCAGCCAGACTCACCACACTCGGTCTGGATTTAGTCCAGAACCGATGACCACCATGCCTGACTCGGTGCAGCGGCAAAGCAGCAGCAACCCCCGTTCGGACCCTCTCCCTCTTCTCTTCTCTTTCTCTTCTTTCTCTTTCTCCTTTTTCTTCTCTGTTGAGCTGGGGCCATGAGCTCACCCTCACCCATTCTGACTCGAGCTGAGCTAGGTGATGCGGTGCAACAGTCGCACCCGCCTCTTCTTCTCTCTTTCTCCTTCCATCTGATGGGGATCCGAATCTCCTATGGCAGCAGGCAGGGTCGTTGCCCTGGGTCAGTCCCAACTCAGTTCGAAGTCGGCAGCAACCGTGCACCTGGCCAGTGACTCGGTTGGGCCGAGGCAGTGCGACGAACCGCACCCACCCACCTACTTCTTCCTTCTTCTTCTTCTTCTTTCTCTTTTCTTCTTTTCTTTCTTCTCCTTCTTCTCTCATTCACCTCCCTTTCTAAATGGGATGTTCAGCAAGGGTTGTCAGGGTCGGCCTAACTCACACTCGGTGCGGCTGAACGGCGGGGAAGATGACATGCCAATAATGGCAAATTTCAAACGGAGCGATCTTCTTTGAATCCGGTTCCAGTGGAGGCTCTGGATTGACGGTGGGGAGCTTCTGAAATGGAGAGGACGAAGCTTTGAGGGGTTTTGGCTGGTGGGGAGAGTTTTGGGGAGAAAACGGCTGCTCCCTCTCTCTTATTCTTTTTCTTTCCTCCTAAAACCTAACTTTGAAGGCTAGGATCGGTTCTTCATGGATGGCTAAGATAAGCAGATCTGGCCTTACACGGATCGTTGAGCTGGAGGAAAGGAAAAGAGCAGACAGTTTCCATTTTGGGTAATTTTGTGTTTTCGGGCTCACTTGCGGCAAGGATCGTGTGCATTCACACGTGTTTCCGTGTGCGGGAGAAGTTGGGTTTTGGTGAGGCCCCCATGCGCACGATGGACGGTTTGGATCATTGATATGGATGATGAAGGTGGGCCACCACACGTTGCAAACGGACCCTGTCCGTCGGCTGGCAACGCAAAGAGAGAGAGAGAGAGAAAAACCACCATTTTTGGAAACGGCGGGTCAGCCCGCTGCTGACCGAGCTCTCCGGTCTGGTGTACAGCAAGTGCACCACCCCTAGTGCACACGCAACAGCAGTGTGGGGTCCACCGTGATGTTTGTGGGAAATCTACTCCGTCCATTCTGCTTTATGGGTTAATTGAGCCATTTTGACCGGAGGTGTGCCAGATCCAACGTTTAGGTGGGCCATACTAATTGAACAAAGACTTTAAGTGCCTCTTGTGGCGATCCGATGGTCAGATTATTCCACAATTGATTGTGAGCGGTTAAAATAGTTCAAGGGTCCATTTAAAGCCTTCAACATGCATTATTAACTAATACTGATCATTAATATGGATTTACTTGTAATTGAAATAAATAAACAAATAAAAACTCATACATATATGCAAATACAATTTCTAATTTTCACCTGCTACTATTTACATGTTATTAATCACATATTTATTAATATAAATTATCATATACATCTCATATTATACATATATATGAGTGTAAATTGTACAATATCTTATTTAAAATCACATCGTTAAATAATATGAAATTTTATTCAAATATCTAATAATTTTTGGTATACATGTTTTTTTTTATAAAAATATTCAATACTACATTGATGTTTATAATTCAATTATATTATTATTCATTATATTTATTTAATATAATATTATTTTTTTTTTATAATATCTTATATACATTAAATACATACATACCATTTTAGCATGAAGTTTTAAATCTTCACAAAGTACATACATTTCATAGTGTATACAGTTAGGTTGCATTATTTATACATTTATGGTAACACCCGAGTACTAAAAAGTACGGGGTCACAGTAACTAATTTAGGATTTAACTGTACGTCGGAGCTATTTGGATGTTGAGAGGGGGTCCCTAGAAGGTGGGAACCACTGTTTATGTTCGGGTAAGATAAAATGCATGATTTTCCTTTTCAACTGTTATTAAAAGAGTGACAGTACTTGTTTCAACTTTCTTGGATGGATGATGAATGTATTTGCGAATGTAAATGAAAATAAAGAACTTAATATATATATATATATATATATATATGTTATCAATGGAAGATACCTTGTTTAGGGGGACATGAATTTCTTGTAGCTTATGGTATGGTGCCCCAATATTGGTTGTATGTTACAAGTATGTTACTAGTATGTAGTAGATAATAATAGGTTCAATAGTAGATAATACTAGAGAATTCCTAAACCCGATCCAAACCTGATTCCCTAAACCTATAACCTTAACCTAAACCTATGACCTAAACCAACCTAAACCTATAACCTAACCTAAACCTAAACCTAGACCTAAACCTATAAACTTAACCTAAACTTATAACCTTAACCTAAACCCGATTCGAACCCGAAACCGAACCTGATTCCGTAAACCTAGACCTAAACCTATAACCTTA
>JAJHSJ010000002.1:30819594-30873419 GCA_021015155.1 Magnolia officinalis
CTCTCTCTCTCTCTCTCTCTCTCTCTCTCTCCTCTCTCTCTCTCTCTGACTTGGGTTTTCTCTAATCAGTTGTGTAAATAGCCTCTTACATTAATCTTATTTTCTATTTTGTGCATCTCCTTTCTTGCAAATTAGTGTAAAAGCACTGAGATTATTCAAATGGGTTTAGTTTAAGTTCTCTGAAAAAGAAAAGAAAAGAAAACGATTGGGAAATGGCTATTTGAAATGTTCCCACACATATCTTAATAAAGCCTTTTCTCAATAATCTTTCCAAGAAGATGGTGCCTGAGATGTTGTTTTCATTGATCTGACAGCAAGAAGTTATTTCTTTCATGGTCATAGCATAGACACATGTGCATTTCAAACCATTTCTTAAATGGTGGTGACTCCTCCAACACACCCATTACAAACATGTATGTCAAATCCAGACCGTCCAAATGATGGGCACCATTGTGGATGGATCATTGACCAAAAATCATTACCCATTTTATATCATCCATATTTTGACCAGCAACCTTTTTTAACCATCCATTAGTTAGATGGTCAGAATCATCCGATCAATGCGATAAAATCATGGCCCATGGTTTGCTCATTCCCGATCGACATGCATATATGCTAACATGAACGGTGGATGAGTCACCAACCATCTAAGATCATGGTCTTTGCTTTTGTTTGATTTTTCATGTTATGTATGCAAGGATTTAGAAAGATTGTTGCAGATAGGTGGGAGTTTGCAATTGAGTTCTTTAAGAAAGGAAAAAAAAACATTTGCTATGTGACATTCACAGGAGAAAATCATCTCAAATCCCACCCAACACATCACCACCAGCACTATCATGAATTACCACCAGAACTATCATGAATCACCACCCTTGATCAGCTCAGGTGAAATGAACGGTTGGATTGAATCCCCAACCTTGATCAGCTCAAGTATAGGATTTTGGTGCGCTGGTCGTGAAGTCAGCTGATGGGAAATCTTTTTTGTTTTGTTTTTTTTTTTCAAATCAACTAACTGGGTTGGATTTATAAAAGCCCAGAACCGTGGATCCGATCCGGGACCAAACCATTCTTCACGGTCTGGTTCTGGTTCGATTCTAGGGTGCTAACGGTCCGGTTCCGGTTCCAATATTTGCAGAACTGTTAGGAATGGTTCGGTTCTAGTTTCACCCCAAAACCGGACCGAACCGACCCGTGTGCACCCCTAGGTACAACAGCTAATCGTCTTCCCCTCCTCACCACTCATTGTGGGAAGCTTGTTTTAAAATTCAAAAACTCGACAAATCAATGTCCTGTCGTGTTGGGTTGATTTGAAGACTTGATTCAACTTGTCTCGATGTTAACAACTTGGGAATTTTATCACACTACAATAATATGGTTTTGGAGGTGGCGCCTCTAATGGACAGGTTAGATTCTATGAACACATCACTTCAATGATAAGAATGAGGTTCAGTGGCATTATATTTCTATGAGACAATCCTCCTAATTTCTGACAACGCTCGCATGCTTTATAAATTCTTATATATCCTTAAACATAGTGGGGCTAGTAAAAGCCGTACTGTAAATTTTTGTTGTGGTTTTCTTAGCTGAGAAGTGGCCACCACGCATGGTAAAAAGGATATGACACTATGTTGTTCATTGTCAGGAACACATCTCCCAGTGATTTGATCTAAGTAATATTAAATAGATATGAATCATTCTCAAAGAACTTGCGTACCTCAATGAAAAACTTCTTTTTTATCTTGTTTATTTAATAAATGGGAATAGTACCTGTGGCAGGATAATTAGCAATATCAACATACCAAGGTAATTTAGAGATTTTGAAAACTTGTTCATCAGGGAACATGTCATTAATGTGAGTCATCTCCATGGAATCTGATAAAACAAGCTATGAAAGATGGTCGGCCATTACATTTTCTACTCTTTTCTCTCTCTTATTTCTATATTGAACTCTTAGAGTAGAAGGATATATCTTAACAAATGGGGCTTAGCATCCTTCTTAAAAAGAAGGTACTTCAATGCAGCATGGTCAGTGAACACAATAATCTTAGATCCTATCAAGTATGACCTAAACTTGTCCAAAGCAAACACTCTGGATAGGAGTTTCTTTTCCATAGTGGAATAATTACTTGGGCAGAGTTTAGAGTTCTACTTATGTAGTAGATAATGTAAAGCCTCTTCTCTTTTTTCTCGCCTAACTCACCCCAATAGCATAATCACTAGCATCACACATAATCTCAAAAGGTAAACTCTAATCAGGTGGTTGCATGATGGGAGCACTAGTCAACATGCTTTTGAACATAGTTAAAGCTTAATGGCATTCTTTGCTCCATTCAAAGGGAGATCCTTTTGAAGAAGATTACACAAAGGACGAGAGATGAAACTAAAGTCCTTTATGGACCTTCGGTAAAACTTGGCGTGTCCTAAAAATGATCGTATATCACGTATGCTCGTAGATGAAGGTCGGTTAGAGATTAAATCGATTTGGCTTTGTCTATCTCAATTCCATTGGACGAGATAATATGTCCAAGGAATATTCCTTTTTGAACCATGAAATGACATCTTTCCTAATTTAGCATAATGTTTTTCTTCACATCTTTTCAGCACAAGTTTGAGATTATCGAGGCATTCGTTGAAAAAATAAACTAAAAAGCAGAGAAATTATCCATGAAAACCTCTAAGAATGCCCTACCATGTCAGAGAAATAACTCAACATGCATCATGTGAAAGGTGGCGAGAGCATTACATTGTCTAAATGACATCCTTTGATATGCAAAAGTGATGTGAAAGGACATGTAAATGTTTCTTCTCTTTGTCTTTAAGGGCTATCTCTATTTGTTTGTAGCCCCAATACCGTTCAAGAAAATATAATAAGAAAGACTACCTAACCTTTCTTATATTTGATCAACAAAAGGTAAAAAGAATGTGGTCTTTCCTTATGACAATATTCAACTTTTCTGTATTCAATGCACATTCTCCACCCAGAGTGACTTGGTTAGCACGAGTTCATTATCCGCATTGGCTACGATGATGATCCTGAACTTCTTGGATACCACCTGAGTTGGGCTACCAGCTGTTAGATATAGGGTATATAATACTTAAAAGGCCTAGCTATATGTCCTAGAGGGGGGGGTGAATAGGACTATACCAAATAAAACTTATAACAGCGGAATTAAAAAGAATATGATAGCCAAAATAAATCACAATGCAGGAAAGTAAAACAACCTCAAAATTCAGATCTTGAGAGGTTGATACAAATGTTGTTCTAAGGACAACCTTACACCAAAAACCAGAGTTTATGGTAGGACAACCTTATTTCTAAGAAAGATCTTTGCATCAAATCTCAAACCAAAGAGGAATACAGAAATAAACAAAACTGAACTGAAATAAATTGTAATCACAAATGTATGTTCTAGGGACAGCCATACACCATAAAAAATGGCAGAGCAACCTTGCTGGAACAACTTTAAAGGAAATTGAATATCAAGCTGATAAAGGAATAGCAGAAAATAAATTCTAAACTAATACAAAATTCCCACAATGCTTGAATTAAATGATTACAACATTCACCACCATACATACATCCCACTAATGAATAATTAAAGATTAGAAGTATAAATCATTCAACCACAACACAAGGGATTATAGTGGTTCGCCTGTGTGTTCACCAACTGTTAAACAACATCCACAAAGAATGCTACTCCACTCCTAATATCCTCACACAGGGGATATTAGCATTCACTAACAAAATAGGTTTTCACAGGTTCACCCAAAACCTTTACAATTGTGTCTTTGTCTGTGGCTTACACAATTAAAAAAACCCACTTCTGAGTTTTCCTGGCTCTCCTCAGATAACCAATACAACAAGATTTTTCTGGCAAATCTTGAAAGAAACCAAAACAGAAAGGAATTTACAATTAAATGTAAAATACCTGATTATCTCCTTCGTTGTAGCAGCCCGGTAGAACCAAGTCAGAGTAAATGATTGAATGTCCAAGTTCAATGTCCAGTACTCAATTACAATAGTTCTAGTTCTAATAGATTTTAAATTAAACCAAATAGGGCTTGCCTTAATTGATTTTGATTCCAAAGAAAGGGAATAACAATTCCTCTTATCAAATTAGATTGGAGTAGCAGAAATAAATCAATTAAATAAAGCTAAAGAAAAGAATATTAAATAAGCACACTTAGCTTAGATGGAGCACAGAATTATCTCTCAAAGTTTGACGAAGATTGGCTTGAATGGATTAATTAATTCGATGAATTCTTCTGAGATTCGTGCTCTATTTATAGGTGAGCAGATCGCGTCTTCGACTGGTCTAGGGAGCTCTTCGACTAGTCGAAGAATTAACAGATATTTGAAAAATTGGGCGTGATAAGCTTTGACCGTTTTACGACTGGTCGAAGGTCTCCTTCGACTGGTCGAAGAAGCGAATTTTATCACTGGACTTTAGTCGAAGACTTTTGACTTTCGACTGGTCGAAGATGCAGTCGACACTGTTCCTTCGACTGGTCGAACAGATTCCTGGACTAGTCGAAGCCTAACAGAAATATCTGAATTTTGTAACAAACTCACGACTGATCGAGGAATTTCTTAGACTGGTCGAAGCAAATCTAAGACTAGTCGAAGAAAGCCTAGGACTAGTCGAAGAACAGACCAAACTCATGTAAAATAAACATCCGACTTATGTATCCAAAGTGACCTACTCCTAAGGTCAACCTAAGGTCAGTCAAACCTCAAACATGAAGTAAGGACATTGAAACATTAGGAACAAGTGACCTTGAAGTTTAAGCTTTGAAGTCTTGATGTAGTTCAATCTTGAAATCTTGATGTAGCTCAACCTTGAAAGTGTCTTGAGTTCTTTACGAACTGCCTTGTACTCTTCTTGAAGTCTTGCATTCTTGAGTCATGTCTTGTGAGCAGTTCTTGCAGTCAAGGTTGATCTTTGTACTTGTGAGCTTTGCTTGTTCATGAATGTTGATCTTTGAGAGAGCTTCACTTATGCAAGTTATATAACAGTGATTTTGGCACCCAAATTTGACAACAGACAAGGATATAAACTATAGCACTTACAATCTTCCCCTTTGTCAAATTAGTGACAAAACACATAACCAAGATAAACATAAAGTAAAACAACTGTTAAAGAATCATGAACCAGTTAATATCAACTAGCTTACCTGTAAATCAATATTCAATATTAAACATTCAACCAGTTCATTCAACTAGTTCAAACATACTCCCCCTGAGTAACATAACCAATGCTACTCCTCTCACAATCACATCGTTAAGAACAAACCATTCTCCCCCTTTTTGTCACAATATGACAAAGGAAACAACAATAAAGGAGAACTAAATAAAGGGATATATGAGTGTAAACATGAGGAGTTATGAGATGAATACAAAAATCAGAGATAGAGATACTCAGCATAGTTTCACATAGAACAAATATCCAGCATAAAACAAAGATAGTATCCAACTCAAAATCAGTCAATCTAGTGCTAAGTTATAAAGTTATTACAGACCAGAAATCCCATATAAACTAATCAGAACTAGAACCAGATGACGGAGCGGGAATAGAGGGATCAAGTTGGTGCATGCCTTTGTTCAATCGCCTAAGATATTTGCGCATGTACTTGAATTGTAAATCATGAGCAACAGACATGTTTTCCTTCTTTACATTTATATTCTCAACTTTATCCTCTAATGCACTCAGACGAGCATCAACATCAGATGGTTCAAAATCTGGATCATTTGTTGAATCAGAATCCAGTTCCTCAAAAATGTCATCCATATTAATGTCATCACCAGCTTCTTCCATGACCACACCACCACCACCTTGTTCAGGAAGTAATTCCAGCTTCATCTTATTGATATTAGTATTGTTGAAAATCAGATGATGGATAGGTGCCTCATCAACCGGCATATCGACTAACATATGTGTAGCCAATACAGTCATTAAATAGGCAAAAGGAATGTCACTATGACCAGGATGGAGTCTAAACTGAAGAATGAAATGACAGATTAAGGATGGTAAATAAATCTGAGTACCACTGGCAATAACATGGATAACACGAACCATAAACGAGGTCAAGTCAGTTTTATTACCCGAATGAGGATACAGATTAGACACAAAGATTTTGTGGAGAACTCTGTATTTGGGTAATAAATACCTTGCGGGAAGCGCATTCCCTTTTTGTGTCCATTGAACATCCATATTGCACAAATCTCTAGTGAGAATGCGTTTTTCAGAAATTGAGGGTTTATCAGTTAGGTTATGGATAGGAACACCCTCATCATTCACAGGAATGTCCATAAGGGCTGAAATTAAATGGCGATCAATGTCAAAAGGCCCTTCTCTAGTAGATATTTTAAAAGTTAAATCATCCTGTGAGAATGCACTAATACATGCAAACATGGATTGGGTAATGGACCGGTATGCTGGCCCACCCCAATGTAATAAGTTAACCCAACCTACAGCTTCAAGCATAGGAAGGATGTCAAAAGGTGCAATATGATTAACATCAACAGGATGTTCAACAATAACTTACGTAATCTAATGTCCCTAACATAAGATGGATCGTCATTGGGAAGAAGATGAGAGATGATAACGTCGATTAGAGATAATGTCGATTGAAACAGGACACACCAAGAAGTAAAAGATTTCAAGGATAACACAGAAGATTACAAGGATAAGTGATTACAAAACAAGAATCTAAATCAACAAATCCAAGAAATAGAAAAGAAATCTAAAGAAATAAAGTCAGAAGAAGTTCAAGATGAAAACTAAACAGTAACCAAATCTCAATGAACAAGAACAAGCTGAGTAATTGAACAACTGAGCTTGAACACTAACATGAAGACAGAAAGGGTTCGACAAGTCGAAGCTCGGCTCCTAGAGAGAAAAAACGGAATGAGGAAGAAAGCAAAATCCCCAATTTTAAGTGATTCCGAGATCTACGACTGGTCGTGGATATCTACGACCGGTCGAAGTTCGACTGGTCGAGTATACTCACGACTGGTCGAAGAATGTCCAAAATTCATATTTCTTGCAAATTATTCAAAAATTGGAATTCAACCTAGCAAATATATACACTATGATACAAGTAGGCATAAATAATCATTTTAAAATGCACATGCCAAGATCAAATTTCATCTTTTTGAACCTGCTTTTATCGAGAGGTTTTGTGAAAATGTCAGCTCATTGATCTTCGGTAGGAATATATTCCAGAGATATAACTTTTTCTTATACTAATTCCCGAATATAATTAAATCTAATGTCAATGTTCTTAGTACGAGAATGTTAAATAGGATTTTTTGAAATATTTATCGCACTGGAATTATCACAATGTAATAACATATAATCCTGTTTAATTCTATAATCACTTAGCATTCGTTGCATCCAAACAAGCTGTGTACATGCATTACCAGCTGCGATATACTCAGCTTCAGCTGTTGAAAGTGATATAGAATTTTGTTTCTTACTAAACCAGGAAACTAGACAATTTCCAATGTAAAAGCAACCACCACTGGTTGATTTTTTATCATCTAGATTATCAGCCCAGTCAGCATCCGAGTACCCAGCTAATTGGACACTAGTCTCATGAGGATACCAGAGACCGAGATTTACAGTACTTCGACATATCTAATAATCCGCTTGACAGCAATCAAGTAAGATTCTTTTAGATCAGATTGATATCTTACGCAAATACCAATACTTAGAGAAATATCAGGTCTACTAGCAGTTAAATATAACAAACTACCAATCATACTCCGATAAAGTTTTGAATCAACATTTTTACCATTAGAGTCTTTTGAGAGTTTCAGGGTAGTACTCATAGGAGTATCGAAATTCTTGCCATTCTCAAATCCAAATCTCTTGATTAGATTCAAAGCATACTTAGATTTAGAAATGAATATTCCTTCAGGTTGTTGCTTTACTTACAATCTAAGGAAATAAGTCAATTCCCCAACCATGCTCATTTCGAACTGTGATTTCATCAAATCTGCAAACTCAGTAGTCAAGTCAGTACAAGTTGATCCATAAATGATATCATCAAACATAAATCTGTACCATTAAGATATGATCATATGTTTTTAACAAACAGAGTTTTATCAATAAATCCCATTTGAAAATTATGACTTAAAAGAAATTTTGTTAGTTTCTCATACCATGCCCTAGGTGCTTGTTTAATCCATAAAGTGCCTTTTTAAGCCGATACACATGATCAGTATTTTTGGGATCTTCAAAACCCATTGGTGTTCAACATAGACTTCTTCATGTAAATCGCCATTTAGAAAAACACTTTTCACATCCATTTGATAGATCTTTATCTTTCTAAAACATGCAATGGATATAAATAGTCTGATAGATTCAAGATGTGCTACTGGTGCAAAAGTTTCATCAAAATCAATTCCTTCAATTTGAGTATAACCTTGTACCACTAGTCTAGCCTTGTTTCTAGTTATATTTCCACGCTCGTCAGACTTATTTTTGAAAATCCATTTTGTTCCAATGATGTGTTTATCTTTAGGTCTTGGTACAAGATACCAAACATCATTTCTTACGAATTGGTTGAGTTCTTCTTGCATCGCAACAATCCAGTTCTCATCAGCAAGAGCTTCTTTTACGTTAGATGGTTCTATTTGGGATGTAAAACAATACATAATTACATATATCCTCAAGTTGTCTACGGGTGCGAACACCGGTGAGAGGGTTTCCAAGAATTTGTGTGGTTGGATGATCTTTAACAGTCCTCAACTCAAATCAGTCTGATTCGATGAAGTATCGGGTTTATCAATGATTAGAACTTCATCATTATCTGAATTAGGGATTGCGTGTTTAAGTGATCATCAATGACAACATTGATGGACTCTTGAATCACACCAGTTCTTTTGTTCAGAACCCTATAAGCTCGACTGTTTAAGGAATATCCTAGAAAAATCCCTTCATCACTCTTCGTATCCAATTTTCCAAATTTTCACGATTCGTAAAATATAGCACTTGCTGCCAAAAACTCGAAAGTATTTGACAGTAGGCTTTTTATTGAACCACAATTCGTAAGCCGTTTTATTATTATCTTTGCTAGTGTAGACTCGGTTAATAATATAGCAAGCTGTGTTGACTGCTTCAGCCCAAAGATTTTTAGAGAGCTTCATGCTATTCAACATGACATTAGCCATTTCTTGAAGCACCCTATTCTTTCTTTCCACAATTCCATTTTGTTGTGGAGTTTGGGAGCTGAGAATTCATGTAATATTCCTTGGTCGGTACAGAACTTCTCAAAACTGCTATTCTCAAATTCAGATCCATGATCACTACGAATCTTACTGATTTGAGAACATTTTTCAGTTTGAATCCTTTTGAGAACTCCTTTTACTTCCTCAAGGGTTTCAGATTTATCCCTTAAGAAGACTACCCATGTAAATCTGGTAAAGTCATCAACTATTACTAGGATATATTTTTTTTCACCACGACTTTCCGTTCTAGTAGGTCCTATTAGATCCATGTGGAAGAGTTCGAGTGGTCTTGATGTGGTATTTGAATTCACCTTTTTGTGTGAGTTCCTTATTTGTTTGCCTATCTAGCACTCACCACATATTTTATCTAATTTCTGAAGTTTGGGTAAACCTCTTATAAGTTCTCGTTTGCTCAATCTATAAATTTCGATAATGTACATGTCCAAGACGTTTGTACATAAATCAGTCTCGTCTGTATGGACCATGTAACATGTTTGATTAGATGAGCTGGATTCGCTAATAATATAGCAATTTTCAGACGTTCTACGTCCAGTTAATATTACAGAACCCTTATTTTTTAGTATCTCACAGCTTTGATTAGAAAACCGAACACTATGGTTATTATCACATATTTGAGATATACTAAGCAAGTTATGTTTTAAGCCTTCAACATATAAAACGTTTTTAAACACACGATGATTAAAAAGTTGAACCGTACCTTGGCCTATAATCTTGCAGTTGCTACCATCACCAAATGTGACTGAACCATCAGTCATATCTTTCAGATCCGTGAAAAAGCTTTGTCACCTGTCATATGCCTGGAGCATCCACTGTCTAGGTACCACTTTGAATGACTTGTTGCTTTGAAAGCAGTGTGAGCAACCAAGCAGGCAACTTTAGGAACCCATTTCATAACTGTTTTGGGTTTAGGAACATAGTTGGTCTTCTTTTGTTTATAGTTGTAAGAATGACCTATAGAGTTAGATTTAAGAGCTCCTTGAGTAAATCAACTATCTTTTCAGCTAGTGGATTTCGTTTCTATGATTAAAGTTGACATGGCTGCTTCTAGGTTTTTGAATTTCTAGAAAAACCTTGATAAGTACTTTTCCCTTTGAGTTTGAGGACTCTCCTTTAACAAACATAGGAGGAGTATACTTTTGTTTAGGAGATAAATTTTTATCATAGCCCAACCCGGATAGATCGCCACATTTTCTTGATCCGGATAAAAGTTTTTCTAACTTTGGATCACCTTGGGCATATTTCCATGTGTCCTTTAACTCAGAAGAGAAGATACTTCATTTTTGAGTTTCTCAATTTCAGATTTCAAATCAATAATTAGGGAGTTTTTAATTCCAAATCGCATTTTGATTTTTCAAAACAATCTGAAATTTGTGATTTTTCTAAGACAAGTGATTCAAAACATCTTTGAGTTTTAGAAAACTTTTCTTTTTGAAGTTTAAGTTTGACAGCAATTTTACAACTTTCCTTATATAGGGCATTGTAAGCGTCTTGAAGATCATCTTCATTTTCACATTCACTACTCAGATTCTTCACTTGTTGAGTCATTATCTGAAAATGTGAATTTGGCTAGAGTCATAAGAGCTTTAACTTCATTACCGACTCAGTTTCAGAATCTTCTGATTCAGAAGAAGCTTCAGAATCAGATGATTCATCCCATGTAGCCAACATACCCTTCTTCTTGGGTTTGTCCTTTTGAGGACATCTATTTGCTAAGTGCCCATATTCTTGACAGTTGTAACATTGACTATCTTCAAAGATTTTCGAGATTTGGGTCTAAACTTCTTTTTATCATTAATTTTTGAAAATCAACCCTTTTCTTGCTTTTGAAAATCTTGTAAAATTTCTTAGCTAAAAGAGCCATATATCATTCTTCTGAATTACATTTAGAAGATTTTAGTGCGATAGATTTACCTTTAGGAGTTTTAAAGTTTAACTCGTAGGTTTGTAGAGAACCAACTAGTTCTTCTACCCTCATATTATCTGTATCACGAAGTTCCTGGATCGCGGTTACTTTAGAATTGAACCGTTCAGGAAGTGAGCATAATATCTTTGCACATACTTTAATTTCTGGGATTTTATCGCCAAGACCCCACATTGAGTTTACAATGTCATTCAATCTAGTGTAAATGTCCATAAACATTTCATTTTCCTCCATATGAATTTCTTCAAATCTGGTTGTGAGGAGTTGGACTTTAGATTTTTTGACAATTGTAGTACCCTCGTGTGTCATTTCTAATATATCCCAAGCTTGCTTTGCAGTATCACAGGAAATGATTCTTTTGAACTCATCCGGTGATAGTGCGCAAGTGATTGCATTTAGTGCTTTAGCATTTGCACTACTCTCACTTTTCTAAGTGTGGTCCATTGGTAATATGGTGTGACTTTCATAGATTTTGAACCGTCAACCCAGTAACTTCCATGATAGGAGGTTTCCATTCAGTCACTGTGGCTTGCCACACACTCTCATCCATTGATTTGAGGAAGATCCTCATTCTCGCTTTCCAATAGGCATAGTTGGAGCCATCAAAGGGTGGAGGCCTAGTGACTGAAAGGCTATCAAAATTTGACATCTTAAATAGCTTAAATCGTTAGCTCAGGAATAAATCTAAGAATTAAAAAGAGCTATTAGGCTCTGAACCACTTGAAAAGGCCTAGCTATATGTCCTAGAGGGGGGGGGGTGAATAGGACTATGCCAAATAAAACTTATAACAGCGGAATTAAAAAAGAATATGATAGCCAAAATAAATCACAACTCAAAATTCAGATCTTGAGAGGTTGATACAAATGTTGTTCTAAGGACAACCTCACACCAAAAACCAGAGTTATGGTAGGACAACCTTATTTCTAGAAAGATTTGTATCAAATCTCAAACCAAAGAGGAATACAGAAATAAAAACACAAACTGAACTGAAATAAATTGTAATCATAAATGTATTATTCTAGGGACAGCCATACACCATAAAAATGGCAGGGCAACCTTGCTGGAACAACTTTAAAGGAAATTGAATATCAAGCTGATAAAGGAATAGCAGAAAATAAATTCTAACTAATACAAAATTCCCACAATGCTTGAATTAAATGATTACAACATTCACCACCATACATACATCCCACAAATGAATAATTAAATATTAGAAATATAAATCATTCAACCACAACACAAGGGATTATAGTGGTTCGCCTGTGTGTTCACCAACTGTTAAACAACAGCCACACAGAATGCTACTCCACTCCTAATATCCTCACACAGGGGATATTAGCGTTCACTAACAAAATAGGTTTTCACAGGTTCACCCAAAACCTTTACAATTGTGTCTTTGTCTGTGGGCTTACACAATTAAAAAAACCCACTTCTGAGTTTTCCTGGCTCTCCTCAGATAACCAATACAACAAGATTTTTCTGGCAAATCTTGAAAGAAACCAAACAGAAAGGAATTTACAATAAATGTAAAATACCTGATTAAAATGATTATGTCATTCGTTTGTAGCAGCCCGGTAGAACCAAGTTTATCTCCTTCGTTGTAGCAGCCCGGTAGAACCAAGTCAGAGTAAATGATTGAATGTCCAAGTTCAATGTCCAGTACTCAATTACAATGGTTCTAGTTCTAATAGATTTTAAATTAAACCAAATAGGGCTTGCCTTAATTGATTTTGATTCCAAAGAAAGGGAATAACAATTCCTCTTATCAAATTAGATTGAAATAGCAGAAATAAAATCAATTAAATAAAGCTAAAGAAAGAGAATATTAAATAAGCACACTTAGCTTAGATGGAGTACAGAATTATCTCTCAGAAGTTTGACGAAGATTAGCTTGAATGGATTAATTAATTCGATGAATTCTTCTGAGATTCGTGCTCTATTTATAGGTGAGCAGATCGCATCTTCGACTGGTCTAGGGAGCTCTTCGACTAGTCGAAGAATTAACAGATATTTGAAAAATCGAGCGCGATAAGCTTTGACCGTTTTACGACTGGTCGAAGGTCTCCTTCGACTGGTCGTAGGTCACTTTCAACTGGTCGAAGGTCTCCTTCGACTGGTCGAAGAACCTGAATTTCATCGCTGGACTTTGAGTCGAAGACTTTCGACTGGTCGAAGATGCAGTCGACACTGTTCCTTCGACTGGTCGAACAGATTCCTGGACTAGTCGAAGCCTAACAGAAAATATCTGAATTTTGTAACAAACTCACGACTGATCGAGGAATTTCTTAGATTGGACGAAGCAAAGCTAAGACTAGTCGAAGAAAGCCTAGGACTAGTCGAAGAGCAGACCAAACTCATGTAAAATAAACATCCGACTTATGTATCCAAAGTGACCTACTCCTAAGGTCAACCTAAGGTCAGTCAAACCTCAAACATGAAGTAAGGATATTGAAACATTAGGAACAAGTGACCTTGAAGTTTAAGCTTTGAAGTCTTGATGTAGTTCAATCTTGAAATCTTGATGTAGCTCAACCTTAAAAGTGCTTGAGTTCTTATGAACTACCTTGTACTCTTCTTGAAGTCTTGCATTGTGACCAGTTCTTGTGCAGTCAGTTGTCAGTCTGAGTACTTTGTACTTGTGAGCTTTGCTTGTTGTGAGCTTTGCTTGTTCATGAATGTTGATCTTTGAGAGAGCTTCACTTATGCAAGTTATATAACAGTGATTTTGGCACCACAAATTTGACAACAGACAGGAGATATAAACTATAACACTTACAAATACCCCACATCCAACGAAATGGCCAAGCTGTATGTCCTAGAGGGGGGGGGGGGGGTGAATAAGACTATGTCAAATTTAAATTAATTACAGTGGAATTTAATTAACAGATAGCCAAATAAAGTAAATCAATCCACAATGCATAAAAGAATAGCAACCTCAATAAACAAGTATTGAGAGATTGATACAAAAGTTGTTCTAAGGACAACCTTACACCAAAACCAAATTTATGATAGGACAACTTGATTTCTAAAAAGATCTTTGTATCAAGAACTCAAACTTTCTAGGAATAATCAAATGAAACAAAACAGATGAATAGAATGTAATTGATTGTTCTAGGGACAACCATACACCATGAAATAACAGGGGCAACCTTACTAGAACAATAAAGCTCAAATTAAAGAAATAGCTAGAATAAATTACAGAAATTTAAATCTAAACTATTACAACATTCCCCACTGAGCTTGAAATTTAAAATGATTAAACATTCACATCCACATACATTCCACAAAAAGAATAATCAAAGATAGGAAAATAAAGCACACTTCCACACAACACAAGGAGTTATAGTGGTTCGCTTGTGTGTACACCAACTATTCAAAAACAACCACACAGAATGCTACTCCACTCTTAATATCCTCACACAGGGGATATTAGCGTTCACTATCAAGTATGTTTTCACAGGTTCACCCAAACCTTTACAATTGTGTCTTTTTCAAAGGGCTTACACAATTCAGAAAAAGACCCTCACTTCTGAGTTTCTGGCTCTCCTCAGATAACCAACAGTTTTTAGATTTTTCTGGCTTAACCTCAAATAAAACCAAAACAAATGAATTTACAATAAATGTAAAATACCTGAATTTCTTCTTTGTTCTAGCAGCCTAGAAGAACCAAGTCAGAGTAGAGATTTGAATGTCAAAGTTCAATGTCCAATACTCACTTTATAATGGCTTTAATTTCTAATAAATTTTAATTTAAAACAAATTGGCTAACTAGAATTGATTTTTATTCCAGTAAAAGGAAAATAAAACTTTCTCTTTACAGATTAGATTGAAATGCAAGAAACAAAATTAATTAACAAAGCTAAAGAAATAAAATATTAAATAAGCACACTTAGCTTTAAACGGAGCACAGATTTATCTCTCAAAAGGCCGAATTAAATTAGATTGAATGGTCTATTTAATTCTGAGATTTGTACTCTATTTATAGTGTGAAAAAAATCATGTCTTCGACTGGTCTTAAGTCGCTCCGACTGGTCGAAGATCCAACAGATATTTGAAAATTCAGGCGCGATAAGATAAGACAGTTTCACAACTAGTCGAAGGGCACCTTTGACTAGTCGTAAGTCTCCTTCGACTGGTCGAAGGTCACACGCGACTGGTCGAACCAAAGTGTAAATCATCGCTGTAGTTTGAGTCGAAGATCTACGACTGATCAGAAGACCAGTCACACTGTTCCTACGACTAGTCGAACAGTCCCCAGGACTAGTCGAAGCTTAACATAAAATATCCGAATTTACAACAAACTTACAACTGATCCAGGAAATCCTTAGACAGGTCGAAGCAAATATTAGGACTAGTCGACTAGAGACCAGGACTAGTCTTAGAACAGGCCAGACTCACTTATATAGAATATGTGAATTATGTATCTAAAGTGGCCTACTCTAAAGGTCAACCTATGGATAGTCCAACTTACGACTGAATAAGCTTCATTACTTTCAAGCTTCACTACTTTCAAGGTCAACCTATGGTTAGTCAAACTTAATAGTGAAGTAAGGAAATGAAACTTAAGGACCTTGAAAAGTAGTGAAGCTTGAAGTCTTAATGTAGTTCAAACTTGAAAGCATAATCAGATCTTGAGATTAATCTTGAGATCTTAATATTGAACTTGAAGGCTTCTTGAAATCTTGAGATTGAACTTGAAAGCTTCTTGAACTTTGAAAGCATCTCGAGATTTTGACTTGAGAGCTGTGCTTGTTCATCACAGTTGATCTTAAGTAGCGCTTTGATCTTCAATATGCAAGCTTCATAACAGTGTCTCGGCACATAAATTTGACAACAAAAGGGGCTATAAACAATAGCACTTACAATCTCCCCCTTTGTCAAATAGTGACAAAACACACTTCCAAGATATGTTAGTTCATAGAATATCTAATTAACGAATCAGCCACCAGTTGTTATCAACTAACACAGTAACATGAACCTGCATATCAATAGTTAACATGGACCTGTATATCAATAGTCCTTCTCCTCTACACATACTCCCCCTGAGTAACATCATACTCCCCCTGAGTAACATATGTATAAAAGCAATGTGCAATGCTATTCCATTCTCCATTCATATGAGCATAAGCATTATTCTCCCCCCCTTTTGTCACAAGAGGACAAAGGAAGCACAGAATAAATAAACTGAGGAGAAATAATTAGAGAGATATATGAGAGGTAACAAGACAAGATAATAGAAAATAGAATAATCAACTAACATAATACATAGACTGAGTAAGTCATAGATAGCAGCAATCTCCCAACCAATTGTAACACAAGAATAGTAAAAGTTATTACAAATTAGATTGCTGAAAAAGAACTAATCTGAACTTGATGAAGAGCAGGGATGGAAGGATCAAGTTTATGCATGCCTTTGTTCAAGCGCCTAAGATATTTATGCATAACTTCAATTGTAAATCATGAGTGACAGACATGTTTTCCATCTTAACATTAATATTATCAACCTTATCCTCCAATGCATGGAGACATGCATCAAAGTCAGAAGGTTCAAAATCTGATCATTCGTAGAATCAGAATCAAGTTCTTCAAAGATATCATCCATATTAATATCAGAAGGAGGATCACCAGCTACTTCTCATGCGTTGCTTCAAGCATTGCCAACACCATCACCTTGACTAGGGAGGAACTCCAACTTCATCTTATTTAAAGTTAGAATTATTGAATATTAGATGATGGATAGGGGCCCCTCTAACTGGCATATTGATTAAATATGAGAGTAGCCAACACAATCATCAAATAAGCAAAAGGAATGTCACTGTGTCCAGGATGGAGACGAAAATAATAATGAAGAGTGACAAATCAAGGAAGGTAAACAGATAGACGTACCACTGGTAACAGCATGAAGAACACGAACCATGTAGGAAGTCAATTCAGATTTATTACCCGATAGTGGATATAAGTTAGACACAAGATTTTGTGAAGAACTCTGTATTTGAGTAACAAATACTTTGAGGGAAGCGCATTCCCTTTATGAGTCCATTGAGTATTCAGATTGCATAAATCTCTAATGAGGAGACGTTTTTCAGATTCTGAGGGTTTGTCAGATAAGTTATACAGGAATCCCCTCATCATTCACAGGAATATCCATAAGAGCTAAAATCAAATGACGATCAATGTCAAATGGTCCTTCTCTATTGGCTATTTTAAGAGTTAAATTCTCCAGTGAAAAATCACATATACATGCAAACATGGACTGAGCAATGGACCGGTATACTGGCACACCCCAATGTAATAAGTTATCCCAACCTACAGCTTGAAGCATAGGAAGGATATCAAAAGGAGCAACATGATTAACATCAACAGGAAGTTCAACAATAACATTACATAATCTGATGTCCTGAACATAAGACGGATCATCTTCGGGAGGCCGAAGATGACGCTTAGTGAGAAGGGCTGATCTGGACGAAGAAGACGGACCACAGGATGTTACTTTTCTCCCTCTAGATGTCATTTGCAACAAAGATTTCAATAAAATAAAGAGTTGCAAAGGTTTGAGAAGAGGGTTTGCTCAAATCAGAATTTTCAAAAGGAAAACCCCAAATCTCAACAAAAAATTGAAATGGACCAAATTCAAGAGGAAAAGAGAAGTAATCTAGACACAAATCCACAAGAAATAAGCAAATGAAGCACTAACCTTAAAGGATTTAGAAGGTGGGTTCGACAGGTCGAGCGTCAGCTAGTCGGAGAAGAAAGAAGAAATGAGAAAGAAAGAGTTTTTCCCCCAATTAAAAGTGATTCACGCGATCTACGGCTGGTCGTGGGTTTTCTTCGACCGATCGTGCCATGATAGGTCGAGTATCACCAAAAAAATTTATTTCATGCATATTTCAAAAAATTGAAAATTTAATCTAGCAAATATATACAATATGATACAAATAGGCATAAATAATTATTTTAAAATGCACATGCCAAAATCAAATTTCATTTTGTTAAACTTGCTTTTGTCGAGCGGTTTAGTGAAAATATCAGCACGTGATTCTCGGTAGGAATATATTCCAATGATATTACCTTTCATCAACTAATCTCGAATATAATGAAATCTAATATCAATATGCTTAGTACGAGAATGCTGAATTGGATTTTTTGAAATATTTATGGCACTGGTATTATCACAATATAATAACATAGAATCCTGTTTAATTCCCTAATCACTTAGCATACGTTTCATCCAAACAAGCTGTGTACAAGCATTACCAGCTGCAATATATTCAGCTTCAGCTGTTGAAAGTGATATAGAACTTTGTTTCTTACTAAGCCAAGAAACTAAACAGTTTCTAATAAAAAACAACCACCACTAGTTGATTTTCTATCATCAAGATTACCAGCCCAGTCAGCATTTGAGTACCCAGCTAATTGAATACCATAAACCGAGATTAACAGTACTAGCAATATAGCGTATAATTCGTTTGACTGTAATCAAATGTGATTCTTTAGGTTCAGATTGATATCTAATGCGAATACCAACACTTAGAGCAATATCGGGTCTACTAGCAGTTAAATACAGTAAACTACCAATCATACTCCGATATAGTTTCTGATCTACATTTTTACCTGCAGAATCTTTTTGAGAGTTTCAAAGTTGTACTCATAGGAGTACCAAATTTCTTACCATTCTCAAATCCAAATCTCTTAACTAAGTTTATAGCATATTTAGATTGAGATATGAACATCCCATCAGGTTGTTATTGTACTTGTAACCCAAGGAAGTAATTCAATTCCCCAACCATGCTCATTTCAAATTAAGATTTCATCAAATCTGCAAATGTCACGCCCCAAACTCGGGGACCGGGCTCACAAAATTCCCGATCGCCGAATCCGGCGCCGACAGCCTCCGTAGAACCCCATTCTCGGCTCCCGGCGCCCATTCGCCAGGTTCCGATCCTGGGATGCTACGAGGAGGATTTCTAATATCAGTTTGAATCGTAATAAGCATAACCAAAGGCATAACCCACAAACAACAACCAAAAACTCCATCACATTTTCACTATGATAAAAACTTTACAAGTACAATGAGCATGAAGGGAAATACAATGAGAATGGACAAAAAGCTCCAAAAGATCTGTCTGCGCTCCTGCCTCAGCGCTGCTGCGTCCTCGCGTCACCTGCACGCAACGGTCGTGCATAAGCTTATAGAAAGCTTAGAGGGTGGTGAAAGCGTGTGCACAAGTAGTAATACAGGTACACAGTATCAGAGTAAAGCGGAACATGCTGATGAATCCATGAATACCACTAGCCGTACCAAGGCTATGCGATGCAAGGCATGAATGATGTCGGCCATACCAAGGCCATGCAATGCGAAATGCAACTCAAGCATACAAATCATCATCTGAGTCCACATATCAGTACAGTTCAAATCTGGAATATCACCGGGGTCTAGTACACTCTAAACCAGATTGCCGCCCCATCGCGCGCAATAAGGTAAGTGGAAGAGACCTCACTACCCGCCTACCAATATCGGGCTCGGCTCGTCGATAACGGACCCATTCCTCGAGATGGTCAGACTCAGCCTAGCATTGTCCCCTCTCTCGGCGGGTAAGGCCGTACCCCCTTCCAACCGACCACGACACAGTGGAAAGCGCAGCCTCCTGGTAATCGGTCATCGGCGCTCATGCACCCACTCAGTCTAGACGTTGGAGCAACCTCTTGGTACCATAAGGGTTTAGGGACTCTCACCCAGGGATATCTATAGCACCCCATGTAGAACAAGATTTCCGATATCCAATCCTGCCAACCATGATACGCCTGTGGAGGCTATGGCCCTGATGTCGCTAGGGCATACAGTAACTACATCACACAATGCGAATGCATGAATCACACTATCCAATCATGCAACAATCCTGCGCGTCTCGTGCGCTCATGTAGGGCAACACCGCCTAACCGGGAGCCCCTAATCAATCTGCCCGAAGGCATATGCTATGATCAGTCACCTCTCATATCAAGCACACATATGATGCATATGATCATGAGTCATGGAACTATACTAAACATGTAATAAGGTAATGAACTGTGCTTATAACGCAGATGGGCCTAGACGGCCTACACGCAACAAGTACGGCCTATCAATGGGCCCTAGGGAGAGTCGTAATGCGGACATTTAACCAACATTATACTTGCAATGTGGACGTCAAACCAGCATTGCTCCCAAGGCGTAGCCCGTAGTGAATACCATTACATGAACCAGGTTGGGGTCACGCATTGCAATGGATCTTAGGTACATCCCATTGGGCATTAAATACATCAAATGGGCCCTGTCATATGGGCCTTATATTCATCAAGTGGGCCACATCAATGAGTCGCACCAATGGGCCTTAGTTACATCGAATGGGCCTCCTATATGGGCCTTAGAATACATCAAATGAGTCCAATCCCATGGGCCTGACATATATCAAATGGGCCTATTCCCATGGGCCTTATGTGTATCAAATGGGCCACACCAATTGGGCCCTATATGTGTAACAAATGGGCCTCAACCCATAGGTCCTAATACAATTCAATGGGCATAACCCATCGGCCTTATATCTCAAAGTGGGCCTCGAAACATTGTAAGGTGGAGCCCACTTGGACTATGGATTTGGCTCATTGTTAGCCTCAAGCCTTAAGCCAGGCTGGTCAAATGGTCATGGTGATGGCTTTGGAGGCAACACATGCATCACGGGTGGGCCCACAAGAAGGCCCACCATTAAATATGTATATACATACATACATATATATATATATATATACACACACACACATGCGCACATGCCTGCACACACACACCACACACATACACACCCACACACACACGCACGCACGCACACACTCGTGCACACACACATACACGCACGCACACACCTCACAGGGGCCCCACCGTCTGCCTTGACGGTGGGTAAAACACAAACATCACAATAGGCCCCTCACCGCCCGCCTAGACGGTGGGATAGACACATACATCACTGTGGGCTCCAAGTGGGGCCCACCATGTCGTTTATATGCCATCCGGACCATTGGTAAGGTCACACGGGTCGGGTTGAAGGGAAAACCCAAGTTTCAGCTTGATCCAAAACTTCTGTGGAAAAAAAAAATGGTCTCAATGGTAGACCTTCAATTTACACTGTTTCCTTTGGTGTGGGCCACCTGAGTCTTGGATGCACCGAAAATTTGGAGGGGCCCACCTAAGGGGGTGGTCCACCTAATGGACGGAGTGGATAAAATAAATACATCATGGTGGGGCCCACGGCAAGAGCCGTGGGTGACCCAGTCCGTCCGCCCAACGCCAGCGCAGGCGCTGCCTGCGCCCTCCCTGACACGGCAGAGGCAGAAGCCTCTGCCCCATTTCTTCTCTTTCTTTTTTTTTTTGTTTTCTTGCTGGAAAAGGCGTGTGGGACCCACAGACTGAAGATCCAGCCCGCCCATTGCGTTCACGGGCTCGAGGTGCACCAAACAAGTCCAAAGTTTGGATTTTTTTTTTTGTATGGTTGAGGTATGGTGGGCCTTAGAAGTTTTGAACAGTAAAGGATACCGTTTCCTACAGTACGGCCCGCTGGAGTATCGGATCCACGCCATTTTTCGGCTCAACGCTTAAATCGAGCCAAAGAATGAGATGGACGGAGTGGATTGAATATATATGACAAGGTGGGGTCCATATATGTGACTCACCCCAAAGCCTTAAGCAAACAAACAAAAATATATATATATATTTGTGTTTTCATTTTTAGACGTCCAGCGTCCCTGGACGCTGGACAGTGTTACGTTGTGCATTGAGGTGGGCCACACATGATGGAGGGTGTTGGTACAAACATTCAAGGTGGGCCCCACCCATGGATGACTTGGATAAAATACACATTTCATGGTGGGGTCCAAGTTGGTGGGCCACACAAACACATCACATGATCTAAAGGAGAAAGGAAAAAAAAAAAAAAAAAATGAAATAGAGAGGATAGAGAGTGAGACATAGAGATATCGGTGAGTATGGAGGGACCCCGCCACTATGGGCCCCTCATTCAATAGTACATCAAGGTGGGTCCCACATATATGGACCCTTGATCAACAAAAGAATAAAAAAAATGAAATCAACGATCACCCACCGGCTTCTTCTTACTCCAATGGGTTCCTTAACTCCTTGGCTTCAATTTCAAAGGAGGAGATGAGGAATGGATGGCTAGGATGGGGGATCTTGGGGTGGAAAGGTGGGACACATTTGTGGCTTGGAAGGGAATGGGGAGATAGCTCATACGTATGGGGTTTTTCTCTCTTGGGGATGAATTTGCAAATGAAGAGAGAGAGTGTTGTAAAGGGGAGGAGTGATGGATGTGGTATGATGGGTGATGTGGTGTGATGGGGTGTAAGAGCCACTTTCTTGACTTTTGTGGCTTTTGGTGTAAGAAAGGTATGGTGGGTATAAGAACTTTTTGACTTTGGGGTTGCTTGGGGAAGAGTGTGAGTGATGTGTACTTGACCCTTGAGATTGATGGGTTGATGGATTGATGGATTGATGGATTGATGTGACATTCGTAGAGATTCTCTTGGATTTACAACGCGCGGTGTTTTCCTCGCACCGAACACTAGCCCACATCTCCTGGCCACGGTATCGCCTCGACGCGCGAGTCCCGGCATCGGAACCGCGGCGACGGTACAGTCGTAATGGTATAAGTCTCGGGTTGAGTCGACTCGGGTTGACAGCGTGTGAATCAGGGTCGCGCGCAACGCCGGTTAAGGGTCGAAGGTTGCCGAAATTCGACCGGAAAGACCGCGGAAACCTACGGAACGGTACGGTCTAAGATGCGGGTCTTACAGCTCTCCCCTCCTAATAAAAATTTCGTCCTCGAAATTTACACAATCATCGCAACTAGGCATAACTCGCGAGGAATAAGAAACATAACATCACTATATAAAACCAGAGATAATATACAAAATACATCACATGATCAATCATCAAATAGATGGGGATAACGCTGTCGAATCTCGGCCTCGCGCTCCCACGAAGCCTCTTCAACAGAATGGTGACCCCACTGAACCTTCACCAACGGAATGACCTTGGTCCGGAGGACCTGCTCCTTCCGATCCAGGATATGAACCGGCTGCTCAATGTAAGAAGCGTCCTCACGAACCTCTAACGGTTGCCAATCGATAACAGGAATGATGTCTGACCCCACACTCCTCAACATAGAGACATGGAAAATATTGTGGACGCCAGACAACTGAGATGGCAAGGCAAGCCGATAGGCCACGGCGCCAACGCGCCTAGTGATCTCAAAAGGTCCTATAAATCTCGGGGCAAGCTTGCCCTTCGCTCCAAAACGAACTACGCCCTTCATGGGCGAGACCTTGAGATACACATGGTCCCCTACATCAAATTCCAAGGGACGACGCCGACGATCAGCAAAACTCTTCTGCGGCTCTGAGCTGTGCGCATCCTCTGCTTGATGATATCGATAGCCTCTGACGTCTCCTGCACAAGCTCAGGACCTAGGAGACGGCGCTCTCCAACCTCGGTCCAACAACTCGGTGATCTGCATGGTCTGCCATATAGTGCCTCAAAAGGAGCCATGCCGATGGTCGCCTGATAGCTGTTATTGTATGCGAACTCAGCCAATCGCAGATGCTCATCCCAGCTACCCCCGAAATCAATCGCGCAGGCCCGAAGCATATCCTCAAGGATCTGGTTGACCCTTTCGGTCTGGCCATCAGTCTGCGGATGGTACGCAGTGCTGAGCTGCAAATCAGTCCCCATCGCTCTCTAGAAGCTCCCCCAAAACTGAGACGTGAACCTCGAATCTCAGTTAGAAACGATCGAGACTGGAACGCCATGCAGTCTCACAATCTCCTCGAGGAATAACCTCGCAAGCCGGTCCATAGACCAAGTCGCACGCATCGCGAGAAAATGTGTCGACTTCGTCAGACGATCCACAACAACCCAAATGACGTCATGACAGCGCTGAGTCCTCGGCAAGCCCATAATGAAATCTGTCGACACGTGCTCCCACTTCCACATCGGGATACTCAACGGCTGCAATAGACTAGGGGGTCTCTGATGATCGGCCTTGACACGCTGGCACATGTCACACTGGCCACAAAACTAGCGATCTGGCGCTTCATCCCCACCCAAAAATATTGTCGCCTCATGTCACGGTACATCTTCGTCGAGCCAGGATGGATAGAAAACCGCGATCGATGCGCCTCGGTCATAAGATCTCTACGTAACTCAGGAATATCCGGGACGCACAATCGGCCTCTGAAGCGAAGTCCACCATCTGTACCAATCTGCCAATCTACCTGACTCTCAGATGCCGCATCAGCCCTATAACTCTGCAACGACTCATCAGCTTGCTGAGCCCCGATCACCCTTGCGACAAGAGAGGGTTGAATCGACAGGCTCGATAACTGCACGATAGAAGACTGCAGGCCGAACTCAAAATCATACTCTGCCACATCCTCAAGCATCCACCACTCCTGAATCATCATATGCGCCACCAGGCCTCGTGGCTGACGGTTGAGGGCATCCGCCACCACGTTCGCCTTGCCAGGGTGGTACTGAAGATCGAAGTCATAGTCCTTCAGGAGCTCCATCCAGCGCCTCTGCCTCATGTTCAACTCAGACTGCGAGAAGAGGTACTTCAAGCTCTTGTGGTCGGAGAAGAGCTCGAACCTGACCCCATAGAGATAGTGCCTCCACACCTTCAGTGCGAAGACAACTGCAGCCAGCTCCAAATCATGCGTGGGGTAGTTCAGCTCATGGATCTTGAGCTGGCGAGACGCGAAGGCCACTGGTCTCCCGTGCTGCATCAGGACAACACTCAAACCAATGTACGAGGCATCAGTAAATACAATAAATCCGTCACTTTCAGAGGGAAGAGTGAGGACAGGAGCGGACGTCAAACGGTCCTTCAACTCTATAAATGCTCGCTCGCAGGCGTCGCTCCAAATAAACTCCGCGCCCTTCCGAGTCAACCTGGTCAGCGGGGCTGCAATACGAGAGAAGCCCTCAATGAAACGCCGGTAATAGCCCGCCAAACCAAGGAAACTGCGGATCTCGGACGCGGTCGTGGGCTGGCCCCACTGACGCACTACCTCAACCTTCGAGGGGTCCACTGCGACGCGCTCCCTTGTCACCACGTGACTGAGGAACTTTACCTCCTCTTGCCAGAACTCGCACTTCTCCAGCTTCACATACAGCTGGTGTGCGCGAAGGGTCTGCAACGTAACCTCCAGATGCTGCTCATGCTCCTCACGGGTCCTCGAATAGATCAGAATGTCGTCGATGAAGACTACAACAAACTGATCGAGATAAGGGCGGAAGACCTCGTTCATCAATTGCATGAAGACCGCGGGTGCATTGGTCAGTCCGAAGGACATGACCTGGAACTCAAAATGACCATAACCGTGTCCTGAAACCCGTCTTCGGAATGTCCTCCTCTCGGACCCGAATTTGATGATAACCGGAACGCAAGTCAATCTTCGAAAAGAACTGTGCACCCTGCAGCTGATCAAACAAATCATCAATCCTCGGGAGCGGGTACTTTTCTTGATCGTGACCTTGTTGAGCTCGCGGTAGTCTACGCAGAGCCTCAACGATCCATCCTTCTTCTTCACGAAGAGTACCGGCGCTCCCCACGGTGAACTGCTCGGACGGATAAACCCCAACTCACGCAACTCGTCCAACTGCTTCTGCAGTTCCCGCAACTCCAACGGTGTCATACGATACGGGGCCTTCGAAATAGGCGCGGTACCGGGCACGAGATCAATCTAAAACTCGGTGAGTCGGCGAGGCGGTAATCCCAGAATCTCCTGGAACACGTCGGGAAAATCGCAAACAATCGGCAGCTGATCAATACAAGTGGCAACAGGCTCCTCAAAAGCGCAAGACATCAAGCACGACAACTGCTCTCCTCGGGGCTCTGCAACGAACTGAAACTGCGGTAAGCCTGGTATACAGAATGTGACGGTCCTCGCGGAGCAGTCCAAGATGACGTGGTACTCGGCGAGCCAATCCATGCCTAAGATAACATCGAAGTCTGACATCGGCAACACGTACAAGTCGACGGGCAAGAAAATCTCTCCCACTAGCACGGGGCAAGATGAACAGAAACGGCCTAATACTGTAGTCTTCCCTAAGGGCGTCGATACGGTCAACCCCTCTCGAGCAGACTCTGTCGGCAATCCAGTAGAACGACAGAATCCTTCGGATATAAAGAGTGCGAAGCCCCAGAATCAAATAGAACCCAAGCGATGCATGAAGAGACTGGAAGTATACCCTCGACAACTCCTCCAGATGACTGAGGATCCTGCTGGGCCGCGTAAAACCTAGCCTGAGCCGGCTGGGGAGGTGCCTGTCCCCTCTGAACGTGCTGCTGCTGCTGGGGTCGCTGAGGCGGTCGAAACTGCTGCCTCTGCTCTGCTGCTGCGCCTCGGAGCTGGTGCTGATGCTGCTGCTGAGGTGGCCTCGGTGGTGGGGCTGTTGTCGCTGCTGTTGTGGTGGAGGCTGCTATGGACCTCTCGGCGGCTGCTGCTGCTGTGGGGGCCGCTGCTGCTGCTGCTGCTTGGGGACGGGGACACTCCCACATACGGTGTCCCGTCGCACTGCACCCAAAACAAGTGCCAGTGAACTGCCTCAAAGGTGGTGCTGGAGGTGCTGCTGGTGCTCGGAAGGCTGGGCGACCTGTTCGCCTCTGCTGCTGCGGTCGACGCTGCTACGAGTCACCGGAAGGAGCGTGCCTCTTCCGGTCTCTGCTCTGACCGCGATCAGACTGAGAACCGGCCCACTCAGCCTCTAAATCTGTGCCTTCCGCACCACTCCCTCGAACGTCGGAAGCTCATGTCCGATGACACGGCCTCGAAGACCGTAACGCAAGCCGTCCTCGAAGCGGCGGGCTCTCCGCTCCTCATCATCTACCAAGTACGGCGCAAATCGAGACAGTGTTACGAAACGAGCCGCGTACTGGGCCACTGTCATATCGCCCTGCACCAAAGCCTCGAACTCCAATGCCCGCTGTTGTCGAATGTGATCGGGAAAGTACTGTCGGTCAAACCGATCCACAAAATCCTCCCAGGTCCATATAAATCGGTGCCGGCTGCTCGTGAGACTGACGTCCACCAGTGCTCAGCCTCACCATGGAGAAGAAATACGGCTAGTCGGACTCGCCGCTCGGTCGTACATCCCATCGTCTCAAATATCTTCTCCACATCAGCGCGCCATCTCTCAGTTGCCGTCGGGTCTGGCTCACCCTGGAAACGCGGGGGATCAAGTCATCGGAACTCCCGAAGAAGTGCACTTGCACGGTCCTGCTCGGCCTGCTCCAGTGAGACAACAGGGTGCCTGCCCTGTCCCTGAAGTGCAGCCGTCACAGCCTGTAACATCTGCTGCAACTGGGAGGCACTCACGGATACGGTCGGGTCCGCACCGGTCTCTGATGGAGGAGCAGCATACTCCGGATGGGCAGTAGGAATCTCTGGTAGAGGATCTGCATCCATATACTGGGCAGTAGGAATCTCCGGTGGTGGAGCAGGGGTCGTCGGTGGTAATGCAGGAGTCTCAGGTGGTGGTACGGGAGTCGATCGGGTCACTCTCTGGCGCGTCATGTCCTACAGGAATATCGAAGGCGCTTATCAACTTGGAACTCTCGAAAGTACGAATGTTAAGGGTCGGTAATAAAGATTGCTAAGCTATCCGGACTTGAGACTTAATCATCCTAAACTCACAGCAGATATGTAATGTTGTTCTTAGTTATTCCCGAGTTATGCTCTGATACCAACTTCTGTCACGCCCCAAACTCGGGGACCGGGCTCACAAAATTCCCGATCGCCGAATCCGGCGCCGACAGCCTCCGTATAACCCCATTCTCGGCTCCTGGCGCCCATTCGCCAGGTTCCGATCCTAGGATGCTACGAGGAGGATTTCTAATATCAGTTTGAATCGTAATAAGCATAACCAAAGGCATAACACACAAACAACAACCAAAAACTCCATCACATTTCCACTATGATAAAAAACTTTACAAGTACAATGAGCATGAAGGGAAATACAATGAGAATGGATAAAAAGCTCCAAAAGATCTGTTCTGCGCTCCTGCCTCAGCGCTGCTGCGTCCTCGCGTCACTTGCACGCAACGGTCGTGCATAAGCTTATAGAAAGCTTAGAGGGTGGTGAAAGGGTGTGCACAAGGTAGTAATGCAGGTACACAGTATCAGAGTAAAGCGGAACATGCTGATGAATCCATGAATACCACTAGCCGTACCAAGGCTATGCGATGCAAGGCATGAATGATGTCGGCCATACCAAGGCCATGCAATGCGAAATGCAACTCAAGCATACCAATCATCATCTGAGCCCACATATCAGTACAGTTCAAATCTGGAATATCACCGGGGTCTAGTACACTCTAAACCAGATTGCCGCCCCATCGCGCGCAATAAGGTAAGTGGAAGAGACCTCACTACCCGCCTGCCAATATCGGGCTCGGCTCGTCGATAGCGGACCCTTTCCTCGAGCTGGTCAGACTCAGCCTAGCATTGCCCCCCCCTCCTCTCGGGCGGGTAAGGCCGTACCCCCTTCCAACCGACCACGACACAGTAGAAAGCGCAGCCTCCTGGTAATCGGCCATCGGCGCTCATGCACCCACTCGGTCTAGACGTTGGAGCAACCTCTTGGTACCATAAGGGTTTAGGGACTTTCACCCAGGGATATCAATAGCACCCCATGTAGAACAAGATTTCCGGTATCCAATCCTGCCAACCACGATACGCCTGTGGACGCTATGGCCCTGATGTCGCTAGGGCGTACAGTAACTACATCACACAATGCGAATGCATGAATCACACTATCCAATCATGCAACAATCCTGCGCGTCTCGTGCGCTCATGTAGGGCAACACCGCCTAACCGGGAGCCCCTAATCAATCTGCCCGAAGGCATATGCTATGATCAGTCACTCTCATATCAAGCACACATATGATGCGTATGATCATGAGTCATGGAACTATACTAAACATGTAATAAGGGAATGAACTGTGCTTACAACGCAGATGGGCCTAGACGGCCTACACGCAACAAGTACGGCCTATCAATGGGCCCTAGGGAGAGTCGTAATGCGGACATTTAACCAACATTATACTTGCAATGTGGACGTCAAACCAGCATTGCTCACAAGGCGTAGCCCGTAGTGAATACCATTACATGAACCAGGTTGGGGTCACGCATTGCAATGGATCTTAGGTACATCCCATTGGGCATTAAATACATCAATGGGCCCTGTCATATGGGCCTTATATTCATCAAGTGGGCCACATCAATGATGCGCCTATATTCATGAGCCTCACATTGGAAATCGAATGGGCGCCTCTAATATGGTCTAATCATCAATGGCGTCCATGGGCCTTAATAATATCATCAAATGGGCCTCCATGGGCCTGGCCTGGGATATATTATCAAATGCCACACCAATTGGGCCCTATATGTGTAACAAATGGGCCTCAACCCATAGGTCCTAATACAATTCAATGGGCATAACCCATCGGCCTTATATCTCAAAGTGGGCCTCGAAACATTGTAAGGTGGAGCCCACTTGGACTATGGATTTGGCTCATTGTTAGCCTCAAGCCTTAAGCCAGGCTGGTCAAATGGTGCATGGCTTTGGAGGCAACACATGCATCACGGGTGGGCCCACAAGAGGCCCACCATTAAATATGTATATACATACATACATACATATATATATATATATATATATATATATATATATATATATACACACACCACACATGCGCACATGCCTGCACACACACACCACACACATACACACCCACACACACGCACGCACGCACACACTCGTGCACACACACATTCACGCACGCACACACCTCACAGGGGCCCCACCGTCTGCCTTGACGGTGGGTAAAACACAAACATCACAGTAGGCCCCCACCGCCCGCCTAGACGGTGGGATAGACACATACATCACTGTGGGCTCCAAGTGGGGCCCACCATGTCGTTTATATGCCATCCGGACCGTTGGTAAGGTCACACGGGTCGGGTTGAAGGGAAAACCCAAGTTTCAGCTTGATCCAAAACTTCTGTGGAAAAAAAAATGGTCTCAATGGTAGACCTTCAATTTACACTGTTTCCTTTGGTGTGGGCCACCTGAGTCTTGGATGCACCCGAAATTTGGAGGGCCCACCTCAGGGGGTGGTCCACCTAATGTACGGAGTGGATAAAATAAATACATCATGGTGGGGCCCACGGCAGGAGCCGTGGGTGACCCAGTCCGTCCGCCCAACGCCAGCGCAGGCACTGCCTGCGCCCTCCCTGACACGGCAGAGGCAGAAGCCTCTGCCCCATTTCTTCTCTTTCTTCTTTTTTTTTTTGTTTTCTTGCTGGAAAAGGCGTGTGGGACCCACAGACTGAAGATCCAGCCCGCCCATTGCGTTCACGGGCTCGAGGTGCACCAAACAAGTCCAAAGTTCGTATTTTTTTTTTGTATGGTTGAGGTATGGTGGGCCATAGAAGTTTTGAACGGTAAAGGATACCGTTTCCTACGGTACGGCCCGCTGGAGTATCGGATCCACGCCATTTTTCGGCTCAACGCTTAAATCGAGCCAAAGAATGAGATGGACGGAGTGGATTGAATATATATAACAAGGTGGGGTCCATATATGTGACTCACCCCAAAGCCTTAAGCAAACAAACAAATATATATATATATATATTTGTGTTTTCATTTTTAGACGTCCAGCGTCCGTGGACGCTGGACGGTGTTACGTTGTGCACTGAGGTGGGCCACACATGATGGAGGGTGTTGGTACAAACATTCAAGGTGGGCCCCACCCATGGATGACTTGGATAAAATACACATTTCATGGTGGGGTCCAAGTTGGTGGGCCACACAAACACATCACATGATCTAAAGGAGAAAGGAAAAAAAAAAGAAAAAAAGAAAGAAAAAAATGAAATAGAGAGGGATAGAGAGTGAGACATAGAGAGATCGGTGAGTATGGAGGGACCCCGCCACTATGGGCCCCTCATTCAATAGTACATCAAGGTGGGTCCCACATATATGGACCCTTGATCAACAAAAGAATATAAAAAAAAAATGAAATCAACGATCACCCACCGGCTTCTTCTTGCTCCAATGGGTTCCTTAGCTCCTTGGCTTCAATTTCAAAGGAGGAGATGAGGAATGGATGGCTAGGATGGGGGATCTTGGGGTGGAAAGGTGGGACACATTTGTGGCTTGGAAGGGAATGGGGAGATAGCTCATACGTATGGGGTTTTTCTCTCTTGGGGATGAATTTGCAAATGAAGAGAGAGAGTGTTGTAAAGGGAGAGGAGTGATGGATGTGGGTGATGGATGTGGTGTGATGGGGTGTAAGAGCCACTTTTCTTGACTTTTGTGGCTTTTGGTGTAAGAAAGGTATGGTGGTGTAAGAACTTTTTGACTTTGGGGTTGCTTGGGGAAGAGTGTGAGTGATGTGTACTTGACCCTTGAGATTGATGGATTGATGGATTGATGTGACATATCGTAGAGATTCTCTTGGATTTTGCAACGCGCGGTGTTTTCCTCGCACCGAACACTAGCCCACATTTCCTGGCCAGGGTATCGCCTCGGCGCGCGAGTCGCGGCATCAGAACCACGGCGACGGTGCGGTCGCAATGGTACAAGTCTCGGGTTGAGTCGACTCGGGTTGACAGCGTGTGAATCAGGGTGCGCGCAACGCCAGTTAAGGGTCGAAGGTTGCCGAAATTCGACCGGAAAGACCGCGGAAACCTACGGAACGGTACGGTCTAAGATGCGGGTCTTACAGCAAACTCAATAGTCATGTCAGTACAAGTAGATCCATAAATGATATCATCAACGTAGATTTGAACCATTAAGATATCTTCATTATATTTCTTAACAAACAATGTTTTATCAACACTTCCCATCTGAAAGTTATGACAAAGTAAAAACTTAGTCAATTTCTTATACCATGCTCTGGGAGCTTGTTTAAGACCATACAAAGCTTTTTTAAGACGGTATACATGATCAGTAAACTTAGGATCTTCAAATCCAATAGGTTGTTCAACATATACTTCTTCATGTAAATCGCCATTTAAAAGGCACTCTTAACATCCATTTGAAAAATTTTAATCTTTTTAAAGCAAGCAATGGATATAAAGAGTCTTATTGATTCAAGACGAGCAACTGGGGCAAGGTTTTATCATAATCAATACCTTCAATTTGAGTGTACCCTTGTACAACTAATCTTGCCTTGTTTCTAATAATATTTCCAAGCTTGTCAGACTTATTTTTAAAAATCCATTTTGTTCCAATAATATGTTTATCTTTAGGTCTAGGAACAAGATACCAGACATCATTTCGAACAAATTGATTAAGTTCTTCTTGCATTGCGACATCCAGTTTTCATCAGCAAGAGCTTCTTTTACGTTAGATGGCTCTATCTGGGATGTAAAACATACGTAATTACATATATCCTCAAGTTGTCTACGTGTACGAACACCAGTGAGAGGGTTTCCAAGAATCTGTGTGGTTGGATGATGTTTAATAGTCCTTAATTTAAAATCAGTCTAAATAGATGAAGTGTCAGATTTATCAATTACTAGAACTTCATCATTATCTGAACCTGAGACTGAAGTGTTCAAGTGATCATCAATGACCGCATTGATGGACTCTTGAATCACACCAGTCCTTTTGTTTAGAACCCTATAAGCTCGACTGTTTAAAGAGTATCCTAAAAAGATCCCTTCATCACTCTTCGTATCGAACTTTCCTAGATTTTCACGATCTCATAAAATATAGTACTTGCTGTCAAAAACTCGAAAGTATTTGACAGTAGGCTTTTTATCAAACCATAATTCGTAAGCCGTTTTACTATTACCTTTACTAGTGTAAACCCGGTTAATAATGTAGCAAGCTGTATTGACTGCTTCAGCCCAAAGATTCTTAGAGAGCTTCATACTATTCAACATGACATTAGCCATTTCTTGAAGGACTCTATTTTTTCTTTCAACAATACCATTTTGTTAAGGAGTTTTGAGCACTGAGAATTCATGTAATATTCCCTAGTCGCTACAGAACTTCTCAAAACCGCTATTCTCAAATTCAGATCTATGATCACTACGAATCTTACTGACTTGAGAACTCTTTTCAGTTTGAATCCTTTTGAGAACCTTTTTCACTTCTTCAAGGGTTTCTGTTTTGTCCCTTAAGAAGACAACCCATGTATATCTGGTAAAGTCATCCACTATTACCAAGATATATCTTTTACCACCATGACTTTCTGTCCTTGTAGGTCCTACAAGATCCATATGGAGAAGCTCGAGTGGTCTTGATGTGGTATTGAAATTCACATTTTTTTGTGAGTTCCTTATTTGTTTGCCAATCTGACATTCACCACATATTTTATCCAATTTTTGTACTTTGGGTAGACCTCTTATAAGTTCTTGTTTGCTCAATCTATATAGATTTCGGTAGTGTACATGTCCAAGACGTTTGTGCCACAAATTAGTCTCATCTGTATGGACCATGTAACGCAATTGATTAGATGAGCTGGATTCGCTTACAATATAGCAGTTTTCAGATGTTATTTGTCCAGTTAATATTACCAAGCCTTTGTTATTAAGAATCTCACAGCTTTAATTAGAAAACCGTACACTATGGTTATTATCGCATATTTGAGATATGCTAAGCAAGTTATGTTTTAGACCTTCTACATATAAGACATTAGACCTTTATCACCAGTCATATACCTTGAACATCTACTATCTAGGTACCATTTAGAATGGCTTGTAGCTTTGAAAGTAGTGTGAGCAACCAAACAAGTGACTTTGGGGACCCATTTCAGAACTGTTTTGGGTTTAGGAACATAGTTGGTCTTCTTCTATTTATAGTTGTGGTAATGACCTACTAAGTTAGATTTTAAGAGTTCCTTGAGTAAATCAACTATTTTTTCAGTCAATGGGTTTCTGTTCTGATTTTTGAAATTGATATAGCTACGTTTAGGTTTTTGAAATTTTTTTGTATTTTTAGAAAAACCTTGACACGTACCTTTTTCTTTTGAGTTTAAGGCTTCTCCTTTCATAAAGTTGGGAAGAGTACTCTTCTGCCTATGAGGTATGTTTTTATCATAACCCAACCCGGATCGATCACCACATTTTCTAGATCTGGATAAAAGTTTTTCTAACTTTGGATCTCCTTGGGCATACCTCCATATATCCTTCAAAATCAGAAGAGAAGATACTTCATTCTTGAGTTTCTCAATTTCAAATTTCAAATCTTCAATAAGAGAGGTTTTAATTCCAAGTCACATTTTGATTTTTCAAAACTATTTGAAATTTGAGATTTTTCTAAAACAAGTAAGTCGAAGCATTCTTTGAGTTTAAAAACCTTTTCTTTTTGAAGTTTAAGCTTCACAGCAATTTACAACTTTCCTTGTATAGAGCATTGTAAGCATCTTGAAGATCTTCTTCATTTTCATAATCACTATTCAGATTTTTCTTCACTAGTTGAATCATCATGATCTGAAAAAGTGAACTTGGCTAAAGTCATAAGGGCCTTAACTTCATTACCCGACTCGGTTTCAGAATCTTCTGAATTCGAAGTAGTTTCAGACTCAGATTATTCATCCCAAGTAGCCAACATACCCTTCCTTTTGGGTTTATCTTTCTTAGGACATTTGTTTGCTAAATGCCCATATTCATGGCAGTTGTAACACTGACTGTCTTTCAAGGATTTTTGAGTTTTGGGTCTAAATTTCTTTTTATCATTTGATTGTTGAAGATCGACCCTTTTCTTACTTCTGAAAATCTTATAAAACTTCTTAGCTAAAAGAGCCATATCATCTTCAGAATCAGAATTTTCTTTAGAAATAATTTTAGAAGATTTAAGAGCTATAGATTTTCCTTTAGGAGCTTTAAAGTTTAACTCATAGGTTTGTAAAGAACCAACTAGTTCTTCTACCCTCATATTGTCCGTATCACGAAGTTCCTGGATTGCGGTTACTTTGGAATTGAACCATTCAGGAAGTTAGCGTAGTATTTTTGCACACACTTTACTTTCTGGGATTTTATCACTAAGACCCCCACATTGAATTTACAATGTCATTTAATCTTATGAAAAAGTCCATGAACATTTCATTCTCCTCCATATGAATTTCTTCAAATTTGGTTGTGAGGAGTTAGACTTTAGATTTTTTTACAATTGATGTACCCTCGTGTGTCATTTCTAATATATCCCAAGCTTGTTTTGCAGAATCACAGGATATATTTCTTTTAAATTCATCTGGTGATAGTGCACATGTAATTGCATTTAGTACTTTAGCATTTGCACTACTCTCACTTTTCTGAAGTGTGGTCCAAGAAAAATAAGCCGTTATTTTTGTGGTTTTTGAACCATCAACACCAGTCACTTCAGTGGTATGAGGGTTCCATCCATTCACTGTGGCTAGCCACACATTTTCATCCATGGATTTGAGGAAGATCCTCATCCTGGATTTCCAATAGGCATAATTGGTGCCATCAAAAGGTAGAGGTCTAGTGACTGAAAGGCTATCAAAATTTGACATCATATATAAATCTTAGATCATTAGCTTAGGAAGTAAATCCAAATAAAAAGCAATAAGAGCGAGCTATTAGGCTCTGATACCACTTGAAGTGGCCAAGCTATATGTCTTAGAGGGGGGGGGGGGGGGTGAATAGCACTATGCCAAATTTAAATTAATTACAGCGGAATTTAATTAACAAGATAGCCAAATAAAGTAAATCAATCCACAATGCATAAAAGAATAGCAACCTCAATAAACAAGTATTGAGAGATTGATACAAAAGTTGTTCTAAGGACAACCTTACACCAAAAACCAAAGTTTATGGTAGGACAACCTGATTTCTAAAAAGATCTTTGTATCAAGAACTCAAACTTTCTAGGAATAATCAAATTGAAACAAAACAAATGAATAGAATGTAATTGATTGTTCTAGGGACAACCATACACCATAGAAATAACAGGGCAACCTTACTAGAACAATAAAGCTCAAATAAAGAAATAGCTTGAAATAAATTGCAGAAATTTAAATCTAAACTATTACAACATTTGCCACTGAGCTTGAAATTAAAATGATTACAACATTCACATCCACATACATTCCACAAAAAGAATAATTAAAGATAGGAAAATAAAGCACACTTCCACATAACACAAGGAGTTATAGTGGTTCGCCTGTGTGTACACCAACTATTCAAAAATAGCCACACAGAATGCTACTCCACTCCTAATATCCTCACACAGGGGATATTAGCGTTCACTATCAAGTAGGTTTTCATAGGTTCACCCAAACCTTTACAATTATGTCTTTTTCAAAGGGCTTACACAATTAAAAAAAAAAAAAAAAAAAAAAAAAAAAAAACCCTTACTTCTGAGTTTTTTGGCTCTCCTCAGATAACCAACAGCTTTGAGATTTTTCTGGCTTAACCTCAAATAAAACCAAAACAAATGAATTTACAGTAAATGTAAAATACCTGAATTTCTTATTTGTTGTAGCAGCCCAGAAGAACCAAGTCGGAGTAGAGATTTGAATGTCAAAGTTCAATGTCCAATACTCACTTTATAATGGTTCTAATTTCTAATAGATTTTAATTTAAAACAAATGGGCTAGCTAGAATTGATTTTGATTCCAGTAAAAGGAAAATAAAACTTCCTCTTTACAGATTAGATTGGAATGCAAGAAACAAAATCAATTAACAAAGCTAAAGAAATAGAATATTAAATAAGCACACTTAGCTTTAAACGGAGCACAAATTTATCTCTCAGAAGGCCAAATTAAATTAGCTTGAATGGTCTATTTAATTCTGAGATTCATACTCTATTTATAGTGTGAAAAAAATCATGTCTTCAACTGGTCTTAAGTCACTACGACTGGTCGAAGATCCAACAGATATTTGAAAATTCAGGTGCGATAAGATAAGACGGTTTCATGACTGGTCGAAGGGCACCTTCGACTAGTCATAAGTCTCCTTCAACTGGTCGAAGGTCATATACGACCAGTCGAACCAAAGTGCAAATTATCGTTGTAGTTTGAGTCGAAGATCTACGACTGATCGAAGAATCAATCGACACTGTTCCTACTACTAGTCGAACAGTCCCCAGGACTAGTCGAAGCTTAACAGAAAATATCCGAATTTTACAACAAACTTACGACTGATCCAGGAAATCCTTAGACAGGTTGAAGCAGTATTAGGACTAATTGACCAGAGACTAGGACTAGTCTTAGAACAGGCCAGACTCACTTATATAGAATATGTTAATTATGTATCCAAAGTGGCCTACTCTAAAGGTCAGCCTATGGTTAGTCAAACCTCAATAGTGAAGTAAGGACATTGAAACTTAAGGACCTTAATAGTAGTGAAGCTTGAAGTCTTATGTAGTTCAAACTTGAAAGCATAATCAGATCTTGAGATTAATCTTGAGGTCTTGATATTGAACTTGAAGGCTTCTTGAAATCTTGAGATTGAACTTGAAAGCTTCTTGAACTTTGAAAGCATCTTGAGATTTTGACTTGAGAGCAGTGCTTGTTCATCACAGTTGATCTTAAGTAGCGCTTTGATCTTCACATATGCAAGCTTCATAACAGTGTCTTTGGCACCATAAATTTGACAACAAAAGGGTTATAAACAATAGCACTTACACCAACAACTTTAATACATCGGCTTTAACCACTTCTTTTATAAGTGGATTTAACCGATGTTGCAGTTATCTAGATGTTTTTGGATTGTCATCAAGGTGAATGCAATGAGTACAAATCAAATGATCAATTCCCTTGAGGTCCGCAATTGTCCACCCAAGGGCTTCTTTATGTTATTTTTGAATAGAAAAAAGCGTACTTTCTTATTCCTTATCCAAATGGGAAGAAATCACCACCGGATATATTTCATTTTGACCCAAATAGACATATTTAAGATCAATAAGCACTAGTTTTAGGTCAAGCTTCAGTGCCCTAATACTAGATAGTAGAGGCTTTATCTTAGTTTGGGACAATCTTTCAAATTCTGGCCTCTACTGGTTAGTTTTAAGTACCAGTGTAACATCAAGTAAGGCATTCATCTCCCTAATCATATCATCATCTAAATCAGGGGAGTAAGCCAAACATGTCTTTAAGGTGTCATAGTATAGGGTCAAAAGTGTCTTATCTTCTACAAATGAATCAATCAAATTTACTTTGTGGGCATCATCAACATCCTCCAGTTGTTTACGCATGTTGAATATATTCAGCTCTAATGTCATGTTTCTGAAAGTTAGTTTCATAATCCCATTCTTGCAATTAATGATGGCATTTGATATAGCTAAGAATGGTCGGCCAAGGATAATAGGAATTTGAGTGCTCATATCAATTACAGGTTTGTCCAAAATAATAAAATCTACTGGGTAGTAGAATTTATCAACTTGAACAAGCACATCCTCTATCATTCATCTTAATATAGGAACTGAACGGTCAAAAAGTTGGAGTGTGGTCTTGGCGGGTTTTAATTCACCAAATACAAGGTGTTCGTAGACCGAGTATGTAATTAGATTCACACTCGCTCCCAAATCAACTAGTGCATGTTTAATCCGGTAATGCCCAATCACACAAGAGATGGTTGGGCTACCAGGATCTTTGTATTTTTGGGGCACATCTTGTTTGAGGATGGCACTCATTTTCTCAGTTAAAAATATTTTCTTTTAAATGTTTTTTCATCTCTTGGTCGTGCATAAGTCTTTTAGGAACTTGGCATATGATGGGATTTGTTTGATGTCATCCAATAGAGAGATGTTGATTTTCACATGTTTAAAAACCTCTAAAATATCTTGAGTGTTTGACAAAGGTTTTGGTGAAATCAACCTTTGAGGGAGCAGTGCAATCTGCTCGTACTCTTTTTTCATTTCCTTCTTATGTGGAGCATTGTTAAGCCCATCATCCTTCTCTGATTCCTCCGAGTCCTTAGACTTCTCAGCCCTCATCAGTATACTTTTATCAATCATTTTCTCACATTTAAGAGTGGTTATGGATTTAGCTTGCTCCACATGCTGATTCGAAGAGATCGGGTCACTTATCTCGCTTTATGGTTTTAGGTTAGGTAGAATTTAGGCTGGAAAAATCACTTTCTCCCTAACTATATGTGACTCCAATCTTTGAATAGACTTGTTAAGGTCTTGAAATGCTTGCAAGGTGTTCATATTGAATAGCTCTTGATCTTGGATGTATTTTTGAAATGATCCTCTTGAGCACTTTTTTGATTGAAGAATGGGGGAAGAGCATCTTGAGGATTTCTCTCTGTGTTGGCCGTTTTCTCATTCTTCCAACTGAATTTTGTGTGATTCCTCCAGTTACAATTATATGTGTTTGAGATGGGGTGTTGAATGACCTTTGATAATTGATCATGGCATTAAATTACCTATGTAACAACTCTTGGAATGCATGAATTGTGGGAAAATCCTGCATCAAGTGTACATGACTAGCACAAATGTCACAAACAATTTCAGCGATTTTTTCGGGCTTGACCATTTCTACTCTTTTTAGTTCCATGGTCTCAATTTTTCTTATAAGATTAGCAACCCTAGCATTCACATCATCCTCCTCCCTTAAGATGTGCATTCCTCAATTCTCTCTTGATTGAGTCAGTCTGAGATTATTGGGCTTAGACGAAGTATCCTATGACTACTCATTTCAGCAAGCAAATCTAAATAACCCAGACGTCATCAGGATCCTTATTCATGAACTCTCCATTGCACATCATCTCTACGAATTGGTACATGGGCGAAATCAGTACATCGTAGAAAAAGATTATGTCCCGCCAAGTTTCATAACCATGTTGTGGGCAAGAATTTAAAAGATAATTGAATCTTTCCCAGCATTGGAAGAAAGTTTCTTTCTCTTTCTGTAAAAAATTTATGATCGACCTCCTCAGGCTATTAGTCTTATGAACCAGGAAAAACTTTTTAAGGAACTACTGGGTCATCTCAGCCTATGTCCCTATCGATCTTAGTCTTAAGGAGTGAAGTCGAGACTTGGCTTTCCCCTTTAGAGAGAAAGGGAACAAATTTAATCTTAAAATGTCCTCAGATACATTATGAAAGTATATGGTTTCTATAATCTCATCAAATTCTTTTATGTGTAGATATGGACTCTCATAATCGAGTCCATGAAAGTTCGGGAGTAGTTGGATCATTCCTGGTTTGAAATCCATATTTCCTGCATTATGTGAAAACACCATGCAGGAAGGTGTACTCATCCTCGTTGGTTGTAAGTAATCACGTAGCGTTCTAGGCGGAGGAACATTTTGTACATCATTCTCATCTTGTTATTCCTTAGCATGCTGGAAAGATTGATTGTCAGCCATGCTTTCTGTCAACTCAGGAGTTCTAAGGTGGTATCTAATCCGGTGATGGATAGACAAACCTTCAACTTCACTTAACAGACGTACAGTGTTGTCACGAACCCACTTGGGCATGAAACACTTCAATCTTAAGTTTAAACTTTAAAAAAAAATAATAATAAATAAAAATAAATAAATAACACTAAAAAAATTAAGAAATTTGAAATACTACAGTTAGAAGGGTAGGAAGGATATTACCATATCAATGATTATATGTTAGGTTCTACAAAATAGAAGAACAAAGTTAGTATATGATAATTTAGAAAAACCTAATAAAAAAATAGACCTAATTCTACTACCAATGTAGTCTAGGAAAATGCAACCAAAGTCCTTGACAACAGCACCAAAAACTTGTTATGACAACCCTAAGTGTAGGGCTGCAATGTAGCAATAACTCGGTGTTTACAACCCCAAGTATAGGGTCATGATGCAATAATAACTCGGTGAGACTAAGGTCGAATCCACAGAATGGGGAACATAGTTTAGAACCAATCTAAATCTAACTTGGTTAGTTAGATTTTAATCCAGTGATGTGAAGGAAAAATAAATAATAAAGATAAACACTAAATATCCAGGAATCCACTTGTAGTAATCTCAACATCAATTTGTCGCTTCAATAGAAAATAACACAATTGGAATCAAAGTCCTAATCTATCTAGTTGGATGATAGAATGGTTAAACCATTCACAAGTATTAAGATGAATATGATTTCAATTGATCGGTTCTTCCATTAAGCACTCGGACATCAATCGCAAGGAATTAAAAGCATCAAATGCACCCCTAGGCATCATTGTATCAATCAATTATACAGATTGATTTCTTTTCTAAATCAAGGCTAAACAATTATTAAATCGGAGCATTCATTATACCTGTAGTGCACAATGAATCAAAAAATAAACAACTCAAAGACTTTCAAAGTAAATTCAAACAAAACCAATCTACTATCATCATTCAAAGTAATAACATTGAATTCAACAAACTAAACATTGAAATTAACTACAAGTTTTATCCCTTATCCTTAAGAAATTAACTAGTCATAGCTAACTAAAAAATAAAAGAAAAACTAAAAGATTTACTAGAACCCATGAAGAAAATGAAATAGAAGAACGTTGTCGACGCTTCACCTAGGCCTTTTCTCCCTTTCCAAACCATAGAAGATGCTTTGGAACGTCCTAGGGACTCCTATTTATAATTGTGGAACTTCAACTTTCATACCGACTTTGAGATTTTGCAAACTGACCTTGGATTTACACACTTCTGTTACGCTTCAATCACACCGAAGTTGCATCTGAAAATGTTGTGCAGAATCTATCAAATTTAGGTGGGACCGAAGTTGGCTTCAGTGGGACCGAATTAAGGTTGAAAATCTCACTTTCTTGCAGGACTTTTGTGCAATTTAGGTTGGACCAAACCAAACTTCGGTGGGACTGAAGTATGTTTTTTGGAATTATTTCAGGATTTTCTCTTTTTAGAACCAGAATTTCATAATATGATTTTTCTGGCCAATTTTCAAGATTCATTTTCTTCATTTCAAATCTTTGATTCTCTTCATTCCTCACTTGGTTTCCTTAGATCTTTGGCATGTGAATTTTTCATTAATGACTTTTAAATCTCTAATTCTTCATTATCTTCTTTTGAGCTCTAAATCGATCATTTTAAGTGCATATTCACCATAGGCTTTCAAATCACCTCGCATAAAAAAATGTATATAATTAAATCAAATTATCAATTAAATGCCAAGAAAATAATGTGATTGAAGGGTTAAATATGTAATATTTGAGTCTCAACACTCGGTGAGACCGAGGTCATAGCCACAGGGACTTGTTATTATACGATTTTCATAATACGTCAGAACTAGAATTAGAATCTAAATTATCTATTGAAATTTGGTTTTAAAGACTAATTATGGAAGAAATTATCAGAAATAGAATACTAGAGCACTAAGGATCCACTCATAGCCGTCGTAATGTTAATTCACTTTATTCAATTGGATCCACAACTAGAATCGAAGTCGTATCCTATCCAGCCGGATAATAGAGTAGTTAAATCATCATTCATACATTGAAATAGATTTTAACTTTCATTGAATTAGTTCATTCATACAACATCAATGATATGATCGGAGTATATTTAAAGCATTTATCGTGCTCGGAGTTAATGATAGATCAATGGAATCTACAGATCGATCCCTTACAAACATGTAAGAAACTATTCTTAGTTTTCCTAAGCATCTAATGTGCCCAAAGTCGTCAATTGATCATAATAAATTAGAAATATTTCTTCATTCAAATCAATTATCTAAGTTGTTCAACATATAATCAAATAACTTAAAATAAAATAAACAAAACTAAGAAGAACTACAGGCTTCACCCCTTAGTTCTAAATAAGAGATTAACCTACTATAGACATAATTGAACTAAAACTCAAATAGAAAAACATAAAAACTAACAAGAACCGATGGTTTGGAGAAGAGAGATGACTCTCTGAAGCTCCACAACTCTTTGGTTTACTCCTCCTACCCCAATTCATTTTTAGAAGATCTTTAAACATTCCTTTATATAGCCTTGATTCGCACTGACTTTAATTTACGCACTTGATGGCAACTTCGATGTCACTTCGATGGCATCGAACTCCCATCAAAGAGATCAATTACAAATACGAAATTGTCCAGCAACAAACTTTTCAATTCAGATATTTTCTCGATTACATTGAACCTCCTTCGATGGCATCAAACACTCCTTCAATGGTATCGAACACTCATTGAAGGGTGCATGAATATATCCAGCAATAAAATCGAGGAATTCGTGATTTTTACGATAGGATCGAGGATGACTTCGATGGCATCGACAGTTACTTCGATGACATTGATGGCATAAAGAGTCGATATCTACACTTCTGATTTTTTGCACTTTGACTCAGTTTTCTTCATTCCTTACATGGTTTCCTTGGATCTTTGGCTCTTGAAGTCTTTAATCTTGACCTTCATAGATTTAATCATTCACTTGGTTATTCTTTAAGCATTAAATCATTGATTTTCATGTTAACTCTCAAAATCACCTTGCAAGAGAAAACGTGCATAATTAGATTGATTAAACGCATCTACACTTATAAAACTAATATATAATACAGGGAAAATATACAATACTTCACACTCAATAGAACTCTCTGGGCTTGACCGTCGATCAATCGAGATTGATCGAGCTTCGCTCGAGAGTCTGCTAGTTTGGGCATTTTGGTTTCTAGCAGCTCGGGACTTCTATAGCCTATCTAAGCATGTTCCAATAGACCTCCTAAGGCTAAATGATGATCAATTAAAGATTTACTTATTAAGGTCATAATCAACTATATGTTAGGTTGTTTTGGGTATAAGGTTAGAGTCACTAAGGCACCTCATTATTTATTTGTTCTTCACTCATTGATGCTTTTGTTCTCTTGTGACTTCGATTTTTAGTTTCCAAAGGCTCAACCAACTCACTGACACATGACTCACGTGATTGACGAATAGGTGCACTACAAAATATTATCCGAACCCTTTTAAATGGAAAATTTTATTACAACCATCATTATTTACGAACAATAAATCACATGGTTAGAATTGTCAAATTAATCATATGGTTAGAATAATCAAATTAAACTGTTACTTTATAATCATAAGAAATACATAGTGGGATCTCTCCACTGGATGTTTCATAATGATGATTGGACCTATTTTGTTTATTTAATCAATCCTGACTATTCATTTTTTCTTTTGGTATTGATTTGAAGCTTATGATTATCCAATTGGCATGATTTTTGCACCATGTTTTGCTCTTAGTTGTATAGTTGAATGGATAGTTCAGGTTGACAATAGATCACCCAATGTGATATTTTAAATGTTTAGAGACATTGTCCATGGACTATAGAAGTGGGATGTTAGCAAAACCCGCACGCACGTGTGTACACGCACATTCATACATACATACGCCTGCGTGTGTGGGTCTTGTGGAATGAGAGTCCCCACTAATGATGATGAGCAATTTCTCGGCAAATTTTAATTGTTAACATTTTGTTGGGATACAGTGGGAAAATCTTGGAACAAACATTTATTATAAATTAATAAATGAATATAAGAAAAGTTTATCATAATTAATAAATGAGTTTAAGATACATATATGTATTTAATGAATAAAAGGAAATTTTACAAAATAGTACCTCATTGATATGGTATTTACATCCTAAGCACCTTTTTAAATTAAGTTACTCTCAAATGGCTACCTTCCCTTTTAAAAAGGTACGAGGATGTAAATATCCTATTAATAAGGTATTATTTTGTAAATTCCAAATAAAACACTTAACTAAAAAGTGAGATAACATTCAGGTAATTTTATCCCTAAAATCACGAGAAGTTGAAATATGCTGAGATTTTGAAATCTAACTATGTTTACGTGATGAAATTGTTTTGTTCGAAATGGGAAGCGGTTAGCGTAGCGTAGTCAGTAAACTCACTGAGGTCCACCATGATCTATGTATTTTATCCGATCCATCCATCCATTTTACGGGATATATTTATGGCTTGTAAGAAAAAAGAGGCATATCCAATGTTCAAATGAGCCACACCACAGGAAACAGTTGAATTGAACATCTACCGTTGAAAAATTCTTGGGGGCCACTGACGTTTTGGATCCAGATTATATTTGTTTATTCCCTTCATCCATGTTTGTATGATCTTATGAACAGGTTGGATGACAAATAAACATCACTGTGGGGCCTAGAAAAGTTTCAACGGTGGAAATCATTATCCCCACTGTTTCCATTGGTATGATCCACTTGATCTTTGGATATTCTTCAATTTAGGGTTCAACCCCCTAAATTAGATGGAAAAACGTATGGACGGCATGGATAGACCACATACATTCAAGGTGGGCCCAACTGAGTTTACTCAGTACGATAAGAGCGTACTGAGTAACTCAGTGCCCAATCCGATTTCGTCGAAATGTCGCATAAACATTGCGAGAATTTCAAGAAATGGGCAATATTTCTGGTAATAATGACAACTAACATGAGAGGCCTGGTTCCCACCGCTGGTCCAATGGCACCCATGTGTTTGGTTGATTAGACCACTAACAAATGCTATGAACATGCCTTGGAAAAAAAAAAACAAAAAAAGAGCTGGGACGGTGATTATGGAAATCACAGTTGTACGAGGAAAGTTGACGATTATGGTCTCAAGTCCAACTAGTTGGACCACAAGATACGGTCCACCCAGTGGATGAAATACAGCTTATTAAGTGCATGTGACGTCCAATCCTTCAAATAGGTTGGCCCAACTATGAGATTCACCGGATGCAAAAGCCAGCATTATCTACTCATTAAGTGAATGATACCACTGGAAACACTGTATAGCCATTGATAAATAGTAAAATACAATTATAGTTCACTCGATGAGTGGAAATGGCTGATTTTTGAAAAAGTTGATCCTCGTGATAATCCCATCCTATTGGACGGGTTGGATGCCATAGGTACATGAAAGATTGGATATTATTAGCTGGGTGGACCATATATAACTTACAGGTTAGACTTATACCTTTCCTTTTAAAAAACTAGTGGAAACTGTCCAAATTAAATGTATCTGTATGTGGTACATGTTTGGTGTCCACTAGGTGATGCCCGGTTTTATCACATGCATGCCAAGCAAGACTGGAAATCAGGCTCGCATGATACAATGCCCTCATTTTGTCATCTTGCAGTCAGGCACACACGTATATTAACATTTTCATATGAACACAGTGCAAATACCTGGTATGGGCACCACCTTTATGTGTTGGTGCATCCGACTCATCAATCAGACCCTCCCTCCCTTGTTTGGCCATGCGTCCACCATTGATGAAAAGAAAAATTCATGTGGGGTAAAATATAGGAAAAAAGTTAAGAGGGCGACCCAACCACTGGTGAAAGGGGGCTTACCAAGTTTTGCATGACATATATATGAGACATCTTCCCCAAATGTATCGTATCTATGGATTGGATGGCATATACACGACACGGTGGATCCTACGTGCAATCAAGGGTGCGCATTTCACCTTAATAGTTTCCTATCATGTGGGCCACCAGACTTTTGGATTGGCCTAGTTTTTAGCCTCTGACCAATTTTCTATGAAAACGTACATGGAGTCATCTCCCTACTCACGCGCTATGGCCATGACATATGCAACACGTGTCAAGAACAGGAAAGAGAGTGGAGAAAGAGCCAAAAGCGAATAATGAAAAGAAGACCATCAAATGGATACAAGGATGGGTGACCCATTGCCAGTTTTCCTGGTGTTGTGGCCCACTCTTTGTTGTTTTTTTATTAACATCCTGTAAGGCATCAAAACAAATGTATGGAGTTCGACGTTAGATAGTAATCATGACAGGCCCATGAATCCTTTGTTGCATGATATGTAAGAATTCTATAAGGTGGGACTTATTTATCAACTGTCTATATTGCCTAAAGGGTTGGATGGTGTGATCGGGAATACCAGTGTACCCTACTCAGTTGTGATTCATCTAAAATCATGTAAGAGGTGGTGCACTACAATTGTGTCACACACACAATGTTCAAGTTAAAATGGGATTACCAAATTCGTGTGGAGCCTTAGGGAGAGGAGTTCCGATGGGTTCCAAACTCTTCAACCCTTTAAACTATATATACGAGATTGGGTTCCCAACCCTACATATAATAGAAACTTCTATTCCCATCTCAGTGTTTCCCTAAGGATACAAGGTGCGGAAGACTACGACATCAAGCATACAATAATGGTGTCTTAAACAGCAATGGTATCCCAATCAGGTACGCTATTCAATTTATTTGGTCTCCATAGTTGATGATAGCATAGTATGATCATTATAATTCCACATATTGTTTACAGTTGCTATCAAAGACCTACTGTGCATCGGCTATGGTGGATCAGATCAAATGATTGCATTTGTTCAGTAACCCTAAATGGCCAAATTTGTATAACCAAACTCAGATCTGACCATTTAGACATATAGTTATATCTATTTCAAGCAATCAACCAAGGGCTGCCCCCGTTGCTGAAGAACAGGTTTTCAACCCCTGTCCTATGATAATAAGGGTGCAACGGTAGCCATTATCGTGGCATCAAATAAATTAAAAAAAAGGAAAAATTTACCTCTTTAAGTAGTTATAAAGGCTGCAAGGAACTCATTAATGCTTTCCCTTATTTTCACATCTGAACAACGACCCATATTCCCCATAAGCTCCAAAATCTCTTTTGAGATTTAGGGTGATTCCTAGGTTGTTGTTGATCTATGAAATTAAGCTAGATATAGGGACAATATCTCATTAGCCATTGAATCTGACGATTATCATCGATATGCATGTAACACCAACACCCTGAAAATCGACACCCAAGTACAAAGACCCTGATCCCGAGTTTTCGGGTGTTAACCAAATAAAACGCATGTATAACCTTGTTCATATTCACACTCATTTTACACACGAGCAATCAAAGTAGCGCAATTCAAATTATGGATCCAAAGCGAGGTGGAGATAATAAAAATAAATAAATATGGGGCTGACAGTAAAGATACAATTAAAATATGATGTCTGCCCAAATAGGGATTATACAAGCCACAATATACATACCCAAAATGATTAAAGTGTAAAATTTTCAGTTTGGTCCAATCTTCTGAGACACAATGTCGGCGGTGTAAGCTACTTTAAGCTTACTCGTCTGAAATATCGATAGTACTTGCATCGATAATATCGCGTAGTTGGTGTTTTGAAGCACCATCCCAAGGTGGGAGCGAGTGATCAACTTAGTGGTTCCATTAAATTTAAGTTACACGTGTTTTCAATTCCACTAGCACAAGTAAAGAGGAAGCAACTTAAACACCAAATTCATAAATCCTCTTATTAATGCACGTGCATGTTGTCATGAGATGATGCATTCTCTCTCTCACAATCCAATACTCCCTCATAAGAGACTTTGACGCCTCATTTGTAAATGTCAACACTTTCCTCAGCACGCGACCACAACGCTCAAGTCGCCACAACTTATGTTAATGCAATACTATGAATGTTCATGTTAGCAGAGTATTTAATTAAGTCCGTTCATCCAACAAGATTAGGGAAGTCGAAACACCTCCATTTAATCAATGGCCTTATCCAGACCACTTGGCCCATGGCAGCCGTAGCGGCTTTGAGCTTGTGATTCATGGTTCGAATTTAGGTATCACCCATTTATCTCACAAATCAATAATTCTAAAGATAAGGCATGATACCCAAAGGTATGAGGATCAACTCGATATGGGTCTTCACCCAAACACCGAGTATGATCACTCAGTTCCGAGGTATGGACTTTTTACATAAAACCAAATCACCACAAGGAAAAGGGCTCATCACCCATTCCATTCATGCCCGAGTCGTTCAAACGGTATTCTGGCATGGAACCATCGATCGGCTAATTTGAAGGGGACCGTTCGAACAAGGATCTATCACCTCCTGTACTTGGTGGTCACTAAGGGAGGTTCGTCACCTAGCGTAGGCCGACAGCACGAACACAGTATCCCATACCACCATATCCGGCTATCGAGAATTAGAAATCATATCACTAAATGTTAATAGTAGGCCTCTCAAATGAATGGGATGCTTCAGATTCTGGGAGGCATGATCATACATGGTGAACACACACGGTTTGTCGGCTGTTAAGATAATTCGGTTGACTCGGACAAACTCTAATGTAACTGACATTGGGTGCAAGCATCCCATGTAGTCTGACTACTGCCGATTATCAGTGTTCGACCTGGATCAATCAGACTAGTTTGGGGCGGCTAACCCAATCGGAGCTGCCCTCGTTGATTCATGGTTTGCTAGCCAACCCGACTACTCAGGTAGTCCCGGTCAGTCAATCACACTAATAAATTGACTATCGTAACTATAGAAAGTATATAAGTAGTAATTAAAATTCTATATTATAGTGCATTTAATCGAACATGCCGGTGGCATTACAATAGCAATTCATAAAAAGTAAGGGCTACTTACGATAAGTGCATATAGCCTCATTTACCATCATCAGTATCATCTATTAATACATCAATACGTGACACTATATCATTACAATTCTAATTTCCTGCATTCATACTCGTCTAGCATACTTCATCTACTATTATATCAATCATCAATCGACGCTAATGCATTCGTCCATACGTTACTCAAATCAATAATTGACACTGGTTAGCATGCATTCGTCTATGCATTACACAAATCATCAATCCACACTAATTAACATGCATTAGTCCTATATTACCCAAATCAATAATCAACACTGGTTAACTACATTATCTACGCATTACACAAATCATTAATCAACACTAATTACCATGCTTTCATTCATAGCATAAATCATTAATTGTGACATTGGGTTTGATAAACAAAAACCTAGGGGTAATGGTTTGCACCTTTAAGAATGAATTTCTAATTTCAGATCCATAGGGTTAGGGATTTGGCAGAAAATGATTCGTATATCAATTCAAAGGAATTGGGTGAGAATCATGCAATTAATCTTAGAGAACTTAAGTTGGGAAGCATGGTTCGTTTCTTACCTCTCAATTGAGAATGAGATGGATTTGACATAGGAGAACGGTCAAGGCTACGGCTTGATCTAAGGAAATCCATTAGGAATGCTCTAAGATCTCCCTCACAACATCTCCCTCCTCCTCCTCCTCCTCCTCCTCCTCTCTCTCTCTCTCTCTCTCTCTCTCTCTCTCTCCTCTCTCTCTCTCTCTCCTCTCTCTCCCTTTCTTTCTAAGACAAAATTCGTATGGAAATGAGAGGGTGAAAATGGGGGGCTATTTATAATGCTAGATGTTCACAACTCCAAGTGTAGGTTCGCGATGTAGTAATAATCTTGATGAGACCAAGGTCAAATCCACAGGGACTAAACTCGTACGTTTCTGAAAGTAACTAGAACTAGAACTAGAAGAAGATGTAAATCTAAATTCTGGAATAATTGGAATAATTGTGATGTTGTAAATTGAAACTTGTGAATTTAAAGGTGAGAACTAGGGTGCTAAGGATTCACTTGTAGCTATTGGAAGCTACCTTGCTTGATTTAAGAGATCCAACTGGAATCAAAGTCTTATCTTATCTAGTTGGAGAAAGAGAAGATCAAATATTTGAACTTCTCATGGATCTAGCCTCAATGGAGGAGAATTGTGGAGATGGGAAGGGATTCCATCACCCAACCATGCCCAGGAGACTATAACAAACAACAGGAGTTACCAATCCGACAATCTCAAATAACAAAGAAGATATTTAAAGCTATCGCAGCGTCTATTGTAATTTGAGTCACAACAAACCATAGAAAACTGAAAATATTCCTTAAAATCAATCAGAAATCAATGAAGTTCAACATAAACATGAATCAAAGCAAAGTAAACATCACAATCACGCTACAAGCTTCACCTCTTAGCTCTAGCTAAATGTTTAACCAAACATAGACATCATTGAACTAAGAACTCTTAAGAAAACACAAAAATAAACTAAGGAAGAAGAAGAAAACACTTGATGGTGGCTCTCCACCCTTTGTTCCACACCTTAAACCCAAGAAGATGCTTTGGAGCATCCTAGGAACTCCTATTTATAGTTAGGGAATTCCAACTTTTGTACTGAGTTGGAAAAGTCTGGAAACTGCCCTCAAATTTACGCAGTCCGCGCAAAATCTGCGTAACCTTCGACTAGTCGAGAGCAATCTTTGACTGGTCAAAGGTCATCTTCACTAGTTTAATGGAATCTTCGACTGGTCGAAGGTCACGTGAATTTGAAAGATAATGTTGCTGGAGTTTCGAGCCAAGCTTTCTTGGGCTAGTCGAAGCAGAACTTGGGCTAGTTGAGGCAGAGCTTGGGCTAGTCGAGCTAGAGCTTAAGCTAGTCGAACTTCATGCGTTTTCCTTTTCTTCACTTCAAATCTTCGATTCTCTTCATTCGTCACTTGATTTCCTTGGATCTTTAGCATGTGAATTCTTCAATCTCGGCATCCTAAGATCCATCTTTTGCTTTTATGATTCTTGAGCATCAAATCCATGCTTTTAGCATTCTTTACAGTCCAAGCTCTTAGATTCACCTTGCAACAAAACAACATGTATAAATATACCTTTAAGCATGAACATGTTCATAAAATCAAGATATAAATAGGGGAGAATATGCAATATTTAACACTCAACACACTCCCTAACCACATTTTGCTAGTCCCGAGCAAAACATGCGTGAAGTGAACCTCAATTCTCAATGTTCAGACCTTTTTCAGAAAACAATCTTTTGTGCAATCAAGTAGGAATGAGTAAAATTAAGACAAGAAAGTGGGACTTTGAGAAGTTAGAGCCAAATCAAATAACAGTCAATCAAATAGGTTCTTTAAACTTTTTTTTTTTTTCAGAGCATAAGTTCTTATATCATGTTTTTCAATGTGCTCAGTGAAAATAAAATTACTTCCCATGAGAATGCTATCGTTTCATAATGTTAACCATGTTCATCATATCAAGAGGAGTTAAAAACTCAAGTGTTGATTCCGAACTTATCCCCTTCTCCTTCTTTTTTTCACCTTTTGATTTTGATATTTAATGGTCACTTTTTTTATTATTCATTCTTTTCAGATTCTTTTTAGAACTTTTTCATTCTTTTTCAAACTTTTTCCAGTCTTTTCCTCATTCTTTTCTTGACCCTTTTGTTTTTATCGATCTCACTGTTTTTTAACTGGTTCTTTTCATCTTTTAAGGAGGATAAAATTCTCCAGACTGAATTCTCAATATTTATCAATGATTTACATACTAACCATTAGAAATTCTAGCGTAATCACAAAAAGCAAATTGAATGTGTCGTGTGATCTAGATTAACATGATATTCAAACTTCCTTTTAATCAATTGAGTGTAAGAACTTAGGGGATAAGTTACTGAGTTGATCAAACTCCAATAATTCAAAGTTTAATCTCTACCTTATTATCATACTCAAAGCATTCTTAAGTACACAAACTTTTGTTTTCCAAATAGGTATTTACTTGAAATTTTGAAATTTTCATGAAAATTTCAACAATTTTTGCTCAGAAACTAAGAAAATACTGATTAGTTTACCTAATCCACACCCCTTAACCTAAAATCTACATTGTCCTCAATAATATAAAAATATATATAAGCATATAATACAAATGAGACAACGAAATGAAAGGAGAAGTGATGGAAGGGTAGTTCCTGAAGAAGGAGAATTAAACTTTTCCAATGTTCTCAATATGAAGATGGGTGAGCAGGAAGACTAGACAATATGAAATCAAACTATCCTAATTCTAAATGCTATGAAAGCAATAAACTTAATCCTAAACTAAGAAAGTAAGGGAAAACTATTCGATCATATAGTAAGGTTCCTCTTCCGGCTAGTATCTTGATAAATTTTTCAGAAGGTTTCTCAACAAGATCATCCAAAACCCTTTTTGCAGTAGACTTGGATGCCCTAGAGCATGAATGTCTAGAGAAATTTATAGACCTCAACATACAGTTTCCTTTTAATCTCATGAGGTGTCTAAAATATATATGATTCACCTGTGACACAAAAAGTTTCAATGTTTTACATCATGGTGAATCAGAGGCTACAAGTAGATGAAATTTAGAAAAATTCTCAGTAGGTGGTGTAATCTTAACACATTCTGAGGTTTCAGACTTCGGTTCAATTTCTAGCTCCTCCACTTCTAATGATAAACATTTAGGATTTGTGGAAGGAAGCTCTTCAGAAAATTGATTCCCTTGGTTAATATCAATACAATACCGAGGTATTGTCGTGCAAGGTGTCCACTATATTATCATTAGGATCTGCAAAGTGTGCGAAGAATTCATCCAAAGATTTGAGAGATTTAGTTAAGAGGGGCCTGTTTTCCACATTGAGGTTTGCGATGATATGCCCAAGGATTCCTTCATCGTATTTGAAATTGGAGGGAGGCATACTCTCTTGCTCTTCATCTCGATGAGAGTAAATTGTCACCCGATATATCTTGTCTTTCCCTGCATAGACAAGTTGAGGATCGTAGGTGAAGATTTGATATAAAGACTCTGTTCATTGATACTAATCAGTAGAGGCTTTGTATCGTCAAGGGTTAACTACTCAGATGGTGGCCTCAACTGGGTAGTTTTCAAATTCCAAAGTTATATCAAGCAAGTCATCCATCTCCCTAATCAAATCACAATCTAA